>VXBI01007752.1:579604-698593 GCA_013397375.1 Toxostoma redivivum | reverse complement strand
CCCGCCGCCAGCCTTCAAATCCCCGGCACCCCCTACCCCTCCCCTTAGCCCCGGCGCTGACTGCATTTTAAAGCCTGTCCAGAGTCATTAAAGTAATTAAGTAAGCCCTTAATAGGCTGTTCCGCCCAGTTCAAGGGAGAACCCTTGGAGACGGAGTGGCCCCGTTTGTTCTCAGGCTTTTCTCACACGACTTGGTGACACGTCCATCTTTATAAGAGATGGCAGCGAGGATTTTTTTGTTTACACCGCTTTATGCGCCGGGGACACCCCGGCAGGTGTGGGACCGGGGGGCTGGCACACGATATCCCCCCCCCCCCCCCCCCCCCTTTTTTTTTTCCGTCGGCCCGGGGAGGCTCTCGCCAGCCTTTGGCACACGACGCTCCTTTTTTGTGTGGTGTGCGCGTCTGTGCGTTGTTGTTTTACCCCCCCTGCTCTCCCCCACTCTTTTGGAGAGGCTCAATTTGTAGCCTATTATCCTATAGGAAAATGTCCCATTGAAAAGTATGAATAGTTTCATTGGGCCTAAATTTTAATAATGCGGGTCAAAGAAAAGAGGGGCAAATAAAGAGGGGATCGCAGCTGGTCCGAGAGTGCATTATTCGGTGTCACCTGCGAGCGGGATCGCCGACAGACCCCCTATTCATTTGCCTAATTTTGGTCAATTTAACAAACTTCAGGAGAAATTATTGTGGCATTGTTAAGGAGGGTAAAGCTTTCTGATCGAATTAACAGCATGTTTTGATCCGGTAAATGTCATTAAAAAGAAAGAAACAATCGCGTTTAAAGGGGGGCTCCGAGTTAAACGCGCCAAGTGGAGACGCCGGAGCGCAAAGCTCACAAAGGGAGCAAGTAACTGCCACAGGGGAACTTTTGTACGCTCACATTGCTGAGGTTTTTTACACAAAAAGGCATTATTTCATACTTGAATACGTTTAATCCAACAATTGTCTATTTTCTGCAAACATATTTTCACAGCATTGTTAGCTTTCCTCTCCGCGGCCCTCCGCCCGGGCAGCCGCGCTCCTCGCCTGGCGAGCGCACCGAGCCCCCGGCCCGCCNGGCCCTGGCGCTGCCGCGGGGCGCCGCCACCCCCGAAGGGGAGGGAAAGCCCGAGAGCGACCGGGCCGGCGGCGGGGCTGCCCGGCGCCTGGCTCTGCCGTCCCGGGCGACGCCACCGAGCCCCGGGCAGAGCTGTGGAAACGGCGATATCCTCGCCATGTAAGCTCGGGCAGTTGTTCTTTCGGAAATCCCACGTCCTCTCCCGTATTTCGCGTTTTTCCACCCTTTTCCCTTTGCGGTTTAAAATTAGGAAACCATCCCCACCGCATGTCCCCGGGTAAGCACGGCGGGTGGCACCGCCGATCTCGCCCGTTCGTTTCACCAGAAGCGGCCGGAGGACAGGCGCGGTGCCGGCCCTCACCCCACCGCCCCGGGCTGGTTCCCACCACTCCGGGCAGGACGGGAGCACCGAACGACTCCACGGGAGGACGCGGCGGTGGCCCTGGGGCGCGTCTACCCCGGTCGGCGGGACGGAGTGGGCAAGGCAGGCTGCCTGCCTGGGCACCCCTGCGTGCCGTGCCGCCGACCGTATTATTCTTCCAGGAGCCTTGTAGGTTTCGGTATATTCATTCTTGTACAATGGGATTAAACACTAACCGTTATCATCCAAATTAACTAAATTCTGAATAGAAAATGAGGGGGCTTTTATTTTTTTCCTCCTCTTTTTGCTCCACTGGCGGAGATGGAGTTGATCCTCTTACTGTCTGTGTTAACCGCCAGCTGCAGGCACCTGCGAGGCAACTTCTTACACGAGGGAAGTTGTTTATTTGCTCGCTGCCTGTTCCCCTGTTGGTTCCCCCGCGGGCCGGGCTGACCGGGTCAGCGGCGGGGGGCGCGGGGTGGCCGTGGCATCCCCACGTGTACCGCCGCCTCGTCTCTCGGAGGGCTTCAGCGGGGCTGAAGCCAGAGGGAGATCACCCGACACTGCCGCGGTCGGATTGTCACCCTTGTAGGGAAGCCAGGAGAAGGCAGGTTTGGGTATTTTTTAGTTTTTAATTCCCCTCGAGCGATTGTTGGCTCTCCTTGTGGGACACGCGTGCACGGCTCTTTGGCAACCCACGGCGGACACCCGCGTCCCCATCACCCTCCACTGGTTTTCGCTTCTCACCCAGGAGCCCAATGGGCCGCAGTCCTCTCCCCAGGCAAGGGGCTGGCCGGCGGCCGGGGCGCAGAGCCCTGTCCTGTACGCGCGGAGCGGGATGAGCCCGCCCTCGCCCCGACGGCTGCAAGGCGAGGGCAGGCAGCACCGCTCCGCCGCCCCTCGCCCTCTCACCGCGGCCGGCCCGGGGGTCCCCGCCTGGTGGGGCTGCGCCTCGAGGGAGCGACCCGGCTCGGCCCGGCGGTGCGCTGCCGTGGTGCTACGGGTGCCGTGTCTCCGTGGCGTGTGGCCCCTGTCCCGTGGGCACTGGTGCGGCCGACATCTGCCAGACACAGGCTCTGGCAAAGAGGTGGAGATCCTCTGGGAGGTGTCAAGCTGCTTTGAATTGGCATCTAGGTTTGCCTTTTTGTGTATACAGATCGTCTTCCCCCTGTTTCTTCACCTCCTCTTTTTTTGATTCCTGTATAACGTTGGGGTTGCATGCAATTATTTCACCAAGTGATTGAAACTGTGGATATTAGGCTTGAAAATAATTGTCACTTGTGCAAGCAAGAAATCAGCTAACCAGTCTCCCATGGAAAGAGTTGTCCATGCAACTGGTGTAGCAAGTGTAAAGTGAAGTGTCCCAGTGTGGCTAAGGCTGAGGTTGGCCGTACCAGCATGGTTCAGTCCCATACTGGAGGTCCTGCTGTGTAATGTGGAGAGATATTCACACTTCTGAATGATCTCATGGCTGCTAGAGAATGGGAGCACTCATAAGGTGCAAAAGGTCCTACTTGTAGAAGTGATACCTTTATTACTTGGCAATCCTGGATCTGCAAAGAAGCGATTATCTCTTCACTCAAGAGAAGGCATTTCGTTTAGGAGCTCAACCCTCAGATAGACATACAGCAGTTCATCACGTGGTGCCAGCTTTTGCTGTGAGTTAGTTTACTCTCCCTCTCTCAGTGAGGCTAGGCTAGGTTAGCAAGTTTCCAGTCTTTTCATAGCTCCTGATGCACTCTGCCTCTGTGTATGAGGCTGCTCGGTCCAAGTCTTGTTCCTCAGCTGTTGAGGTATTCCTTACCTCAATGCTACTGTTTATTTCAGCTGTAGTCCACTTCCATGTCTTCTTCCTAGTGGAAGGACCATGCTCCTCTGTTTGCTCACCTGCCACAAACAGTGGCATCAGCAGGGGGGGAGGTGATAACATGATAGGTTTTGGGACTCCATGCCAATATGATCCTTCACAGAAGAAGCCATGCTTGTAACCATGAGTCTCTTGTATTATTGGGTAGATTCAGAGTGCTCTCCTCAAAATCCTAGAGTGCTCGAGGAGGTGCTGTTTGTGATTCAGGACTTCCATGTCAGTAGTGCTCCTGAGTGCTGCTGTCTGCTTGTCAAATTCCATGTCTGAGGAGATACAGTTCACTGCGAGCATGTTTTGTGGTGTAATTTCAATATAACATACTCTGTTCTTCATGATTAAAGGCTTTTCAGGAATGCAAACTCTGTTATGGATTACTTTTAGATTACTCTTTGTATTAACTTTTTTGAGTATGGATTGCTTGAAAGTTATTCTCATACGTTCCTGTAATTATTTCCTTTGTTGACTTTTTTCCCAGATATAAGATTTTAAGCTTAGGTTTAGATTTTTATGTAGTATAGCTAATGTATTCAGAATTACATAGGGTAAAATGTTTCACTGATTAAAACCAGGTGTAGTTATGTTAGAGCCATTTACAGGGGCTGATTTACATTGACAGAAGACCTGGTACAGCTTTTGTCCATCAAATGAATGTATACATGGCAAAACTTAAAACTGTCCACTGTGTTTGTATAAGATGAGTCCCCCAAGACAGCTGATAGATGTTTGCAGTTTTCCCAATGACAGCTATCTTCTCAGCCACATCACTATTGAGTCAGAATATGTTGTTCCTTACATGACAGCCTGTCAAAATGAGAACAGAGTGCTAAAATTTATTTCAGTGGGGTATAGGTAATCATGAATAACTAGGGAGGTGTACATTAGATTGCTTGTGACCAAGGTGTTCTAAATAGCTAAATAGCTAGATTAGTGACTGTCTGGCACAAATAAAGGCTGGAAGGTTCAGAAAGTACAAGGACTTTTTCTGCAATGACATGTCTAATGCTGAAAAATGTCTAGACCCTCCTCTCAAGTCTTAGTAAAACCTAAAAACTTGCTCAGCATGGCTTCATAGAGGGAAAGTTATGCTTAATCCACCCAATAATCTTCTGTGATGAAGTAACTGGCTTGGTGGATAAGAAAAGAGCAATGGATGCTCTGAATAAGAGAAGGCTTCAGGGTGACCTTATCACAGCTTTTCAGTACCAGAAAAGAACATATCAGGAAACTGAAGAGGGACTTTTTACAAGGACATGTAGTGGCAGTACAAAGGGTAGTGGCTTTAAACTGAAATAAAGTAGGTTTAGATTAGTTATTTGAAAGAAATTCTTTACTGTGACAGAAGCACTGGAACAGGCTGCTCAGAGAATTTGTGGATGCCTCATCCCTGAAGTGTTCAAGGCCGAGTTGGATGAGGCTCCGAGCAACCTGTCTAGTGGGAGGTGTCCCTGCCCACAGTAAGAGGGTTGGAATGAGATAATCTTTAAGGTCCCTTCCAACCCAAGCTATTCCATGATTCTGTAATACCATCTACTTGGCTTTTGATATTGTCTCCTGTAACATCCTTTTAGAGAAGCTGAAGACATGCAGGCTGAGCAGAACTTAAAAATGGCTGAATAGCCCAATTCAGACAGGGATGATTTGTGGCACAAAATGTAGTGTCTAGTAACTACTGGTGTACCCTGGGGTTCAGTATGTGGTCTAGTATGTTTAACATCTTCATTAATAAGCTGGAACATACCCTCAGCAAGTTCACAGATGACACAAAAGTGTGAGGAGCAGCTGATATACCAGAGAATCATTCTGCCATCCAGAAGGGTCTCAACAGGCTAATGAAAGAGACTGTCAGGAATGACATAAAATTCAGCAAAGGGAAATTAAAAGTCCTGCGCCTGGGAAGAAAGAACCCACTGCACCAATACATGATGAGGGGCTGATTGACTGGAAAGCTGCTCTGTGGAGAGAGGCCTGGGGGGTCCTTGTGGACATCAAGTTGAACATGAGCCAGCAGTGTGCTCTTGTGGCCAAGAAGGCTAATGGTATCCTGGGATTCATTAAGAGGATTCTTTTCAGCAGGTTGTGGGAGGTGACGCTGCCACTCTACTCAGCACTGGGGGAGTCCACATCTGGAGTTCTGGGTCCACTTCTGAGCTCCTTAGTACAAGACAGAGATGGCCACACTGAAGAGACTCCAGCAAAGGGCCATGAAGTTTGTTAGGGGATTGGAGCACCTCATATAGGAGGAGAGGCTGAAGGAGCTGCCACTGCTCAGCATAAAGAAGAAAAGGCTCGGGAAAAGCTTACCACTGTGTTCAAATACCTAAAGGAAGAGTCTAAAGAAGTTGGAGCTGGACTATTTTCAATGGTTCTCGGTCGTGGGAACAGAGGCAATATACACGAACAGAAACACAGGATTTTCTATCTAAAATAGAAAACAGCTCTTCTGCTGTGAGGATGGTTAATCACTGAAACAAGTTGCCCACAGAGGTTGTGGGGTCTGGAAGTAGTCCTGGGCAACTGACTCTAGATGGCCATGCTTGAGCAGGGAGGTTGGACCAGATGACCTCAGAGGTGTCTGCCAACCTCAACCATATCACAGTTCTGTGCACTTCTGCATGAACATTTAGTTTTGGTGTAATTCAGCCCCACTTTGATTTGGCATAGAAGAAAGGTATTTTAATTTTTTCTTACTCTACACAGCAGATTGAGCTCTTTTACTCTGTTCTCAGCAGGACAATTCATTTAGATTCAGGGTTTCTACACCTGTGTCAAGCAGAATACATGGGAGGGAAGCACAGTCTTTCTGTTAATTGTACTTCACGTGTTGCATTGCAACTTGGCCCATTAAAGACTCATTAACATCCATTATACTTATGACTGCTTTGTAAACAATGCTAATTCAATAGTACTTCAGACCTGAATTCCCTCTAGCGTCCTTTGTAACTCCTAGTCACAACTTTCTAGCTGAAGTGGAAAAGGGGACCCCTGTGAGAGATTTATGGACTCTGCAAAGCCTATTAATTTAGTAATGTCATAGTTCAAGCATCTTATTATTATGAACCCCCAGTACCGAGCTCATTGAGTGGACTGGGGACTTATAAAACTTCTTTCAGCAAGGCAATACAGTCCAGCTTTGCTCTTACTTCCCAGAGACTGGGTGGACCAAACGCTAGTCCCTACCACACTGCCTTCCAGAGAATTATTTCTGAAATGTGCCCTTGTTGCTAACTCAGAGAGTTAGGATGCTGCACTGTGCATAGGCTGTGCCAAGCTTTTTAGGTTTAAGGTTCCCCTGTAGAACAGTGAGGTGATATCAATGGTCCTGCATGCTACACTGGTGGCCAGCTTTTGTGAGGTTAATCCAGTATTAGCATATAGCAAGAAGCATAAGCCTAAAATCTCAGAGACTTTGTGAAGGCAGATAATATCAAGTTTATACTGTGAAATAAGAGAGAGAGGGACTGATGCCTCAGGGTTCCTGCAGAGTCTGTCTGTCTTCTAGGCAAGGACTGCAGCTCCAGCCTTTTCCAGGTTCATTATTGCTGTGCAGGAGGAGTGGCCAGCCCTCCTGCTGGTTCTATATCGTAGATACTGAGTGGTCTCTGTTGCTGAAGGCTGAGTCATCACTTGTTTCTCTGTATCCCATAGTAGCTTTGAGTTATGGCTTGTCTCCTTTATTCAAAGAGAGGAGAGACGGATACAACCAGGAAGGGAGGAACACACAGCTGGGAGGCGCTGTTCTGTCTGCTACTGGGAAAAGGTATGTTTCAAGAGTTAAAGACTTTCCATTGCTGTCTGACTTTTTGTTCTGTGAAAGTCTTACCCTTCTGACTGAACGCTGAAAAGTGTTGTGCTTCTGGAAAGTTTAGGTTGTTCTTTAAGTCGAGTTCTTTTTCTTGCACACTCTCGCCTGTTTCTGAGCTCATAGCCCAAAGGCAACCCTAAAGGTTGACATGTGACAACATCCCACAAATTCCTCAAAAATAAGTATGAAATTTGCTTGTCCTGACTTTAAAATAATCACTTCTTGCATAAGTACACTTCTGGTGATAGCAAAGTGAGATCTCTTCTGCTAGACAAACAAAACATGACTATTATATGCAAACACTTTCTCTAAAAGCTGTCAAAGTATTCTGAGTAAGCATCATCCCTTGCTCACCCTGTTCTTTGACTCTTAGTGCGCGTCTATCTAATGCCAGAGAGAGAATAACAGAGCCTGATTATACCTTGTAGGGATGTTCTTCTGCCAAAACTGTGTATATCTGACACATGGATAGCAGATGGTGACCAAATATTTCTGCAACAACTCTCCCTTTCTGAGTAAAATTAATATTGAAATCCCAGCATTCATAAGTCATGAGCCCCCAAACTCTTAAGATAAATGAAAAGTCAGGAACTTAAAATTGTCGGCAATAATAACAAGCCATCAGGTTGGTTATTTCAGTGGTTTTCCATTTTTGGTTTTTCCTTCCTCAGCTTTTATGACTCAGGTTCTCAAGCATTTGGCATAACCATTGGAATAGAAAAGTAACTTTTGTGAAATCCTTAGATTCTGAAGCAGAAGTGTAAACCACCGAATATAATTAAATTTTCTAAATGAAAACATAATGGTTTTAGGAACACTAGAAAATGTATCAGTGCTAGATATGATGCCACCCATTTTGCATTTCATCTGGCTCATTTTTTAAACAAATTATAGCAGACAAGGAAGAAGTACCCATGTCCCCTCTGGCTTTAATGCCATGTCCATTTTGATGGAAAGCTACTTTACATGTCATGAGCATGTATAACCACCTTGTGCATGGCCTAAGGTCCCATTCTTCCTTCACATTCATATCCCATCCTCTTGATGACACAGGTAGGAGTATGTCTGGACACCAAGCCTGTTGTGGTGCTTTGAACATTAGTGACTGCTTTTTCTAATAAATTTGGTTTGGTTACAGGATAAGGATAATAGAACATGAAAGTGTCAGTGCTAGAAAGGAGAACGGGGAAGAGTTTCTCAGTGACAAGCATTGGAATCACTCCATTTTGATCTGGGATTGTTTCACCCAATATATGTATGTATATGAAAAGAATATATAAATGGCAGTGGTATAAAAAGCACTAACTTCTGCACTGTTATCTTATATGCATATGTGAAGATTCATATAAAATGCAGATTGGAATATCACTGTGCCCGATAGCACATGTGGCTGACAAGCTAAGAGGGAGTGGATAATACGTCCCACAGTTTGGTTCCGGCATTTGCAAGGTGGAAACATTCAAATTCTTCTGCTGCTGAAGAAACGCATCACTAGATAAAGAAACAACATTGCCTGTATTACTTGTCATCAGGAAATTCTTAAAAATACCTTAATATCGAACGGTGTTAACACTCGTGGCAAACAGGCAGGCTTTTCTTCCAACGCATGAGCATCGTCACCAGGCTGCGCAGCTCCCTCTTCCCGTGTGGAAGCTTTATGGAAAACTGGGGGAACATTAGGGGTTGGCTACTGCCCTCTAGTGATTGTCACCAGCGCCTGAGGTTTCTAACTCGCCCTTTATTTTCTAATAATATTGCTAAAAATAAACTTTGTATGTTATCAGATGCATGAAATTCAATATTATGAAACATTGCCTGATTCATCAGATCTCAGTATTTACAGCAGATGATGAAACGCTTCTAGCATGGACACTAGCTGATACAGCTCTAAGAATACAGTTAATGCAATCCAAGTATGCTGTTATGCATTTAAATTATCACCTAAGTTAATATTTCCCAATTCTTAAGAAAATAATATACCCTGGTTGACTAAGCTTATTGATAGAATTTTTGCCTAAAAAAACCACTGCTGCATTTTAAATACAGCCTTTCAATAATAAGCAAGTCACACGCCTTTCAAAAAAACCCTCAGTATAACAAAACTGACTTCTCATAATGACTATGGGAAGCTGTATAGAATATAAATTATTGAGAAACAGAGTATTTGGTTCGAGTCATGATTTAGCTGAATTTGTGGGTAGCACTAGACATCTCTCTCCCTTTTATTTTTTTTTTCTTCCCTCTGTGCTAAAATGATCAAATATCTGCTAGTTAAGAAGTATGATGTGTGTTTTTTGTTCTAGTTATTGATGCAAAGTGCTCAGCTCCCCGATTAAGTTCTCATCAAATGTTACCTGATGGATGGGCTGTTTGAGCAGAATTCTGCTGCTGGCGTTAGAGGGCAGCCTTGAGGTTTTATTAGATTTTTTTTTTCCATATCAGTCTGGCTAGGATCTAATTTAAAGCAGCTTGAGGCTATTTTTGCTCTAAACACAGTACAGTCATTTAAAACCCCCTGTCTCATTAAGTCCAGCACCCAGCTGTGTTGCTCACTGATGAACATCAACAACCGCAGGTTAGGGACAGCCAGATTGCTCTGCAGGTAGAACAGCTGCAATTACGAGATCCTCAGTAACAAGTGTGTGGATCTAATTGGCCTGTGTATGAAACACACCAGGCAAGGGAGTCACCTTTACTTTTATCCTGCAAGAGTAATTGAGTGGTTCACAGCTCTGACTTGTTTTCAGCAACACAAGTTAGTGGAATGATTGTGCTAAGTTCTCTCCAGAGAACTCACGCAGACTGCTCCAGGATTTGAGTCTTTACACATATGTACAGTGCAGCTTTTTTGTTCTGCCATGCCTTTTGTGGTTTTGCTTCTAGTCCCATGAACTGTTTACCATCATCTGTAGGTACCATGTCTTCTCATTTCATCATTTATCCTTCAGACTTATGTAGGGCAAAGGTTACAAAAGTTCTTGGCATCTACCATATCATGTAGGAGGAAAGCAGCATCAGCAGAGAGTCTCTTGTGTAATCTACTGATATTTTTGGAGATATGTTTGGGTAATAAAATGTTCACTTTGTCTGCTGATCAGACTGCCTCCTGTACAGTAAAAATCGTGTGTTGTAGAAAAATGTCTTTAAGGCAGTTCTATAAAATGAAACCTTACAAAGGCATGAAAATAATTTACAAAGCCCAGATTTATATTACTTATAAGGAAAGATTCTGGAGCAAATATAAAGTAAATTATCTTTAATTAACATCGGATTGTCAGAGGATAATGATTCATCCATCAGCTGAGGGCAGGGGAAGGTTAAAAAATGTGTGGAAAAAGTTATGAGCTAGAGGAGAACGTGTTTCAGATTCTGAATCACTTCTGCATAAACCATGTTTCTTAATGATTGTTCCAAATTCAGCAATCACTTGTCTTGAAATGATCTTGAATGGTCCTAAAAATAGTTTGACACTGGAGATGCCGATTTTTCCAGTTATTACCCTAAAATGTCAGCAGAATTATTGGCTGTGAGAAACAATATTCTATCTTCATCTCTATGGGAAGATGATGTTTGTCTGCTGCAATTCAGTACTCTCCAAAACAGCATCCTCTCAATTTCTATGGTTTTCAATGTGCCCTACATACCTTTGAAGATAACACCATTTATGGCTGACAACTGCAGAGGTAGGAAAGTCTCATGTCCCCATAGATGGCAGCTGGGCCATTCAAAAAGGTGAACAGGGATCTCACCAGGTGCTTTGCTAACAGAGCAGATTTTTCCAGGGAGTAAGGTAAACCAGAAACTTTTTAGGGTAGCTTCAAGTTCTCTAAAAACTGGCTAAACTGAGTTAGGCTGGTTTTCTCCCCTTGGTCTGAAAACCTCTTTCACCTGCTGCTGCATACATTTGTGCAGAAGAAACCTGCTAGGAGTTTTTCTCACTCTTATCAGAGTCATACTGATTCCAGTAAAAGCCAGGAATCTGGAAAGGCTTGATTTCCACTAAAATCAGCCCACAGCAGTGCCTTTTGATACTAGATACAGAGGAATCTCTTAAGTATCATTAGGAGTGTAGCATTTGAAATGTGAAAATCCTAATCATCTCATATGGTGTGTTGCTCCAGGTGCATCAGTCAGCCTGCAGTAAACGTGCTCTGAAAATAACCAGAAAGTCCATAGGAGGATGGTTCCAAATCTTTGAAAACCCAATAAACAGCAGCTCAATTAAGCAAAAGACTGCTGCTGCTTGAGCACATCCCACACTGTTGTTTCTGTGGAGGCACTTGCAGATGTTTGGCATACAAATCAAACTTACATGACTAACATACTAGAGCATAGAAACACAGAGGATCCTGGGTTGGAAGGGACCCACAAGGTTCATCAAGTCCAGCTCCTGATATTGCACAGGATACTGCAAGAGTCACACCAGGTGCCTCTTGAAAGGTACTGAGACTGCTGGTCCAAACACTTCTTGAACACTGTCAGATTTGGTGCTATGACCATGTCCCTGGGGAGCCTGTACAAGTGCCCAACTACCCTTTGGGTGAAGACCATTTTCCTAATATCCAACCTAAACCTCCCCTGACACAGCTTCAGGCCGTTCCATTGGGCCCTGTCACTGGTCACCACATGGAAGAGATCAGTGCCTGCCCCTCCTCTTCCCCTCTTGAGGAAGCTAAGACCACAGTGAGGTCCCCCCTCAGTCTCCTCCAGGATGAGCAGACCAAGTGACCTCAGCCACTCCTCATACAGCTTCTTCACAAAGCCTTCACCATCTTCCTTGCCCTCCCTTGGACACTCTCTAATAGTTTTATATCATTCTTACATTATGGTGCACAAAACTGCACATAGCACTTGAGGTGAAGCCACCCCAGCTCAGAGCAGAGTAGGACAATCACCTCCCTTGCCTGGCTGGCCATGCTGTGCCTGATGTACCCAAGGACATAGGTGGCCCTCCTGGCTGCCCAGGGCACTGCTGACTCATGTTCAACTTGCCATTGACCAGGACCACCAGGTCCCTTTCCATGGCACTGCTTTCCAGCATTCTCATTCCCCAGTCAGTATGTTCAGGGTTTCCCTGCTCCAGGTGCAGACACATCTCAGGGAACAGCATCTTAGTAGTTTTCTCCGGTGTTATAACTGGCCTCCTCCCTTTGGAATGGTGGTCTGCAGAGCCCCATCTTTCTTCAGGCTGTCCTCAGATGGTCTTCCCTCTGCCCTGCTCCTGGTTGCATGGCTGCCAGCATGGACCTCCTGGGAAGAGAGAACCCTATACATATTAGCAAGTGCTAAAAAATTGACTTTAATCCCTACACCTGAATTGTCACAAGTTTTTCTACCTGTCTGATTTGCTAACTGGCAATCCCATGTGAAAAAAACACATGTGGGGACAGAGTCCTGTCATAGCAGATCTGGCTTATGGGGCTGGGCTGGGTTGCACAAGGGAGGCCCAGAGAAGCTGCCAGCAGCCTACCCCACTGCTCTGCTCAGCTACCTGAATAACAAGGGAGGAGGATGATGAAAGATAAAAATTAAAGCTGGGGGAGTAACTGGTGTTTAAGTATTGTAAGTTTTTCTCTGGTGTCTGCTGCTCAGGCATGCATAAAGCTCTTTGTATGCAAATGGCGAACTTACCCATGCTAACTGCTGCTCAGGTTCTCTTAGCACAAAGCCCCAATCCGAGGAAACTACCAAAACACTGCAGATCAGCAGGAAGGAAATACGGCATTTTATTAATGAGGCATTCAGGAGAATTTTGACATCCATTTTATATTGATGGAATAAATAGTGTTTAACACCACTGACATATACACAGGATATTCAGTAGCAGTTGGATAAGAGGTAGACTGGGAGGAGAGATCATCAAGTTTCTCATGAAGATTATTTTCCCAGAATTTTTCTGTCATTTTCCATTCCTTTTTTGTTCTCTCTTTTGTGCTTTGGAATACCTTCTTCCACTGTCCATCTGCTCATGAATGGCTAGGAGATACACAGTCAGCCTTCTGCATATTGCTATTTCCTCTTGCTAGTGTTTTTGTGGAGGCAGAAGACACAGCCTTCCCCATTTGTGTTGGACCTGTGTTCAAAAACCTATAGGAAACATGTATGTGCTTGAGAATTTGGGATGAAGATCATCCAAAGATAATTTCATAGAAACAGGTTATTAATTCAGCACCTATGCAGGTTGTTTTTATTTAGAGTATGTTTTGCTGTATCTGTCTGAAAGAATTTATTTTGAAACAAATACAGGGAAAAAAGTGGCTGTCTTGTTATGATGGTACTCAAAAGCAAACGTGCAGTGAAGAGCACTGGCAAGCAGTGCCCACAGCACTGTAAGAGATGCATTTCAGTGCATTTGTTGTATGAAACAGAAGCACCACTTGTGGCTTTAATCCTGTTCTTAATACTGCTGATTTACATAAAATAAGAAGGGGCATGTGAAGTGATGTTGATATGTTCTACATTTTTTAATATTTCTGTGGCATGCATCAGTGAACTGTTCTCATAAGACTTCAAACTGGCTTGAAAGCTAAAGCAGTAATGAATCTGGAAACAAAATTAGGAGAGTGCAGCGCTTTTTTTTTTTTTTTTTGTACCTCAATCTTTTAAAAGTATCTTTACTTAAGATGTCATATTGATAGCATAGGGTTAAAATGTTTCTAAATTCAGGAGAACTGCATACAATAGGTTCAGGGGGGTGGAAAAGAAGATTGGGTCTGGTAGGCCTGGGTAAAAGAACCAGGCCCTGGGAATGAATACTGAGCTTGGTTTCTTTCTAGATCATGTGAAGCTACACCTGCATAATCATCATATGATAAATGATGTAATTGTTAAATGTAATGACTGTTTGGAAATTGAATATAATTATTGTTTAATCGTAATAAGAATCATGAGAAACAATGTAATCGTAACAGGAATCATGAGAAAGAATATTTGGGGGGCCTAATGAAAATTACAAGAATACATGCTTGGATAAGATCAATATATATATAGTATACAATAGAACAATATGGGTTTAATAATTAATACATAGTTATATAACGAAAAGGGTATAAAAACATGTTCATCTCGGATCCATGTCGGAGTCAGATTTGGGTCTGTACCCCTGATTCCCAGAGCTCTTCAATAAAGCACCTGCATATAATCATTCTGTGATTATGTGTTTTCAACGCTATCAATATTAGCCAGATGAGATTGCTCTGCAGAATGGAAAGGAGACTGTCAAGAATACCACCATGGTAAGAAATCTGAGCTGTACTCTTGACCATCATGACAGGAATAGGGGACAGGAGAAATTGATCAAAGATGTATATGAGAGGCTGGATGGACACAGCTGTGGCTGCTGGCACCTGGAACAGGATTGTTTAATTCTAAATTACAAGTATGCTATTTTTATTAAGCAATTATTTTCATTCACGGTTTTGTAAGTCCCTGCATTGTAAGTTCTGTTACTTGGATCCTCACCAAACCTTGGCCTATAGATAATTCCCTTTTTATAGGATAAACACAAATTATAGCTTTTCATTATGCTTTTACCATATGTATAGACTACTTATGCTGACCAAGTAATTTTGCTACTGAAGTCAGCACTGGAGCCTTTAGGCACAGATTCTGGTCTTTATTTATGGTCTTTCATTCTCTTTCCATGTGAGCTGGCCTTGCTACTGCTGCCATCTCAAACCATTCCCATTCTATTGCAGAGGAGGTCTTGGAAATCACCCTAGTCATGTCAATGTAAGTGTTTGTGGTATTGTTATATTTTTATTTTAGACTTTCCCCATTTTGTAGTGTTGCCTGGGTGCCTCCCAGCTGTCTACAGAGGAGTGCAGAGGCTCGGCAGCTGATACTGCAGGCACTGACTGTACAGCGCAGGGCAATGAGCAGAAGGGGGAAAGGGGCTATGGCTACTCTGACTCTTGGTCTTGGGTCTTCTCTTTCAGACCAAAACTAATTTTATTTCACTGCTATTGGGCCTTTTAACTCCAAAACAGTCCATGTGAAACTATTGAAGTAATTCTATTAACACCAGAGGATATTAAACGATGTTTCTGATGGCACTGGAAACGTCTATTTTCACTTGTTAACAGTTTCAGCCTACTTAACAGTTTTCTTTAAACTTGCATGTTCATTTTGTTAATTTTCTAAACATGGAGTTAAAACACTGAAGTGTCAGTACATACTTTCTATGGTAATGATACTACTGGTTTTTGCTCTGAATATTTATTTCCATGAAAAGTACAACTTTATTTTTTAAGGCAGGTAATGTCTGAAGAAGTCAGTGGTTATTCAGATATGTGTGGAATCAAAATATTTAATTCACTTCTGCTGTATTGCTTCTGAACTCAGTGAATTCACATTAGTGTTACATTTGAGCAAACCTTTCCAGGCAGCTGTCAATCTCTAGTCTTTAATCTCACTGTTAAAAAAAATCTCTAAAATAGGTTTTGGAGATCTGTTTGGTTAAGAGAGATATTTCTTCTTTTTTCACAAATACCGAATACATAAAAGAGCAGTTGAGCTGCAAAAATGTCTTGTAGTTCTGATGTTCAAGCACAAGAAATTATCAGATGGGTGCCAGGAGAAGAAAGATCTGTAAGGAAATGAAAAGCCCGAGAATGTATCCCATGCAGCAGGACATGGTGCAGAGAGCCACAACTAGCACTAGCAAAACCTATGGGAGTCCAGAAAAAAAAAAAAAGAAAAGAAAAAAAATCAGCTTTCATTCCTAGTTTTTATACAGACTCTCTTTACTGGAAGTTGGGACACACCTTTTTCATTCAAAGCACTTTTTTATGTGCCACTGTTGTGTTATCAAAGTGATAAATTGTGACCTCAGGCAAAACAGTTAAAGGGAGAAGGAGGACGACATTAAAAGAAAATTTAGGAGGAAAACCTGACTCATTTTCTTGATTTGATCTATTATACTAAGGCATAATCTTTCAAAGTTTCAAATTAGCAGTAATCTTTAAACGTCCTGGGCAGAAAGCTCAGGGGAGCACTGTAGGGAATTTTCCAACCCTGGTAAAAGGGAGAAATAAATTGCTTAATAAGCTATTCTCCATTTGTAATCCTTATTACATTTCACCCTAATCACTGAGCATTAACAGCAGCGGCTGTGATAGCAAAAGTTGTACATTTTTTCAGATCAGACAGTTTTCCCTCTTTTTCTGAGAACTTAATTTTTCAGTACTATTTTGGGATTTTGGGGACCTTTATTTAGCAGTGTAAATTTTAGTTTCCAGAAGCAGATTTTGTAATAAACTTGCTGAATGCAAATTGCTGGTATTCAGTATCAATGAGACATGTTGTCAAGAAGTTTAAGGTTTTTAGAAATTTAAAGGGCCAGATAAGCTCAGGTACTTTAAGTATTTTGCTAAATAAGGTTGTATTTAAGACTGCTTCTTTTCCAGTGGAATTTGTACTCTTCAATGAGTGTGAAAGGTTTGTCAATGGAGGACTTAACCAGATAAGCAAACATTCAAATACCTAAATAAGCTCTTGATAAGGGGGTGTTGTTTTCCTGTGGTTCTCGGAAAACAACATACATGAAAGGTGATACAATTTGACCTCTACACATACTGTGAAGATTGGTAAGCTGTCCAGGGCATCTCCCACAGACTGAGGAAAGCTCTTCCAACAGATAAAGATTTGTTCCAGCAACACTAGGTTTAGATTAAACAGTGGATTTTATGTTTTCTACTATTTCTAATGCTACTACAATTTCTAATTCTACTAATTCTAATTCTAATTTCTATTTCTACTATTTCTAATTCTACTACTATTTTTACTACCTAATTTTTATTGTCTTTCTGGTAGAAAGTAGAAAGCTTTCTCTATCTGATCTTTTAGGCATTTGTGAGCTGCATTTGGAAATGAGCCTTGAGGCTCACCCCAGGTATTCCACTGGAGAAATGAAGGCCTGACCCTTCAGTTAATCACAGGGATGTCCTGTGCAATGCTCGAGATAACATACATCCCTCAAACAGCACCCAGAGTTGAGGTACTTCTGTACCATAGCCTGGTGGTTACTCTTTCCAGGCACAGAGGAAACAGTGGTTACCTTCCTTCTGCCACCAATGCACACATGCCTGCTTTCTCTTGGGAGACTTTTCCCACATTTTTCTTTCATTTTCTCTATTGGGTATGTCTGCTATAACACTATCAATGCCATTTTCCAGAAGAGACATTTAATTGAAGTTTTGTAAGTTCTGCACAGTTGTCATTCACCTTTTTCCAACGCAGGGAATTATTTTCCTGATGCCTTCAAATGGAACCTGGGTTAAATCTGTGGGATCTTCTTTAGATCCATAATAAGGTCACAAAAATACTGGTCTGGCTATACCCATGCTAGGACATTTGCCAGTTTTCTTCAGGATTTGGTCCATGATACAGCTGCAGTTCACAGTCCATGAGAGACCAAACAATGTATATTTGACTTGGACTGACATGTCAGCTCTGCTCTGAATTTTGCCCTTCTCTAGTCTTTCATTCTGCATGTTATACAATTTTGCAGTCTAAATCACAAATCATTCATTTGGGGATTTAAGAGGTCAACGTTTTTTAAAGGAGCAAGGGAAGAGGGAGACCCTTTCAGCAACAGCTTGGCATAAGAGCAGAGCAATGCTGACATGTGTCTCCTCTGGACATATTTAAAGTCCACATGGATGTGATCCTGTGCAGGCTGCTCTGAGTGAACCTGCATTGGCAAAGGGGTTGGACTAAATGTTCTCCAGAGATCCCTCCTAATCACAAACATTGTGTGATTCTGTGATGAAGTATAGAAAAAACTTTGGCACTGGATGTCTTTCCACAATATTCTCTGATTTCATGTGGACTTTGGCACTGCTGTCCTTTATGGCTCTGATTCACATGTGCTTTCATCTGCTGCTTCAGATTCTCATCTGTGCTCACAGTATCAGAGTACTGCCATTGGTCAGTGTGATGGTTGTGCCTTTCTTTGGCCAGCAAATTCTCTTTGCTTTGTCTCAAGTTAATTCTGAATCTCTCTGTACTATTTTGCTAAACACTTCTTGTTCCAAATATGAATTATGTCTCTTGTTAGAGGTTCACCAAACTTCTTAGCCACAGATCTGCTTGCTGTTTCCCCTTTCTTTTTATACTTTAAACTATACTGCTTACATGTCTCAACTTTATGAGGCATCTTACTCTTAATTCTTTTTACAATGTTTCACAGCTGACTCAATTTTCTTTGGTCAGCTGGAAGCTCCTACAAAGTAGTTTTGAGCTGCTTGTTACTAGAAATTAGGGTGATTTCAAATTGTTTTACTTTTTGCTGAGACTCAGGGATTGTGGGTAAAACATAGGTAGTCTTCTCCAAGGTGATTCTCCTGGTTTCTTTTCCAGGCTTCAGTATACACTAAGAGTTGTGACTCTGATAGACATCTGTATCTTTTGGTGTCTGAGCTCTACCTGTGCAGCACTAGGACTAATTTCACAGCAGTTTTATTTCCCTGCAGGTGTGACTTGCAGTTACCCTCCCACTCTGTGCATGGATATGATGGGCAGCTCAGTGGGGACTGGAGAAAAGACAAGAGCTGTGGTGGCTTAAGAGGAATTGAGCTATGGAGGAGGTGTAGCTGGACTGATGTACTTTGTTTGTTAGCAAGGTGAGCAGACCGGTTCTGCGTTGATGGAACCAGTAGATGTTTTTAGTTGGACAGCATATTTTATTTAGGAGGACCCAAGGAGCAAAGCTGGATTATTTTGACAAGTCAGCATTGAAAAATAATATTGATCCACCTACCAATCATACCTCTTTCTGTTTCTCTTAAGCTTCAGATAGTTTTTTTTTTCCTTTTTGTGGGTGTGGTAGGAAAGAGTACTAACCTAAGATGTAGTGTAAATGTAACATCTTAGGAACTACTTGAGGTGGGATGCCTAGACTTCCACTGAATTTTCTGACAGATATTTCTTTGGCATTATGCCTTTCAGCTAGAGACTCCTTGGTAAGAAAGGTGTGGTGAACCTCAGACTGGTTTGTTTACTTGATTTGAAAGCAGCTTTTAAGCTAGGTACTTAAAATTCTCTGCTGTTACTCAAGAAACTGTCACTGAGACCTGAGTTTCAGCTGAATCATTGCCGTGATTGAGTCTGTGCACGCTGTATTTTAGATAAAATAGAAATATCTTAACGTGAAATTTTTACTAATAAGTCTTTAAATGTAATAAAGTATTTTAAAAACAAATGGGTATTTCTAAACTTGAATGTATGTAAGGAAAAAGTAATTTTAAAATGCCATGATGATATTGTCCTGAAACAGCTTCTGTGCACCTCTGCATGCATACTCTACTGCAAAAGTGTGAATCTCTTTTTTATATGGAATGACAGCATTGTTTACAGAGTTTTTACAAATAATAGAAGACAAATATTCTTTACAAGCAGTAAACATGCATGATGTATTTCAAAAGGATAATTTAGTTAAAACTGTATAAAGTAATGCAACGTGCACAGCTTTCATGAGCAATTCATTGGGAACATTTTGTGACTTGGGAAAAAGGCTATTAGAAGGATTTGAGTGGGACCAAAGAGTCACTTTGGCTGCCAGACAGTTGTGTAGGGGCTCCTTTAGTCTTTGGCCAGTTTGTGCAAATCCAGTCGATTCTGGTTCATCTTTAGATATACAGGTCCACCGATAAAATATACATATATAATCGTGTTTATGTGGGCTCTGGGCCAACAGTGAGAAGCATGGGTAGGTTAGCATGTTGAAATGCACAGATGTGAATATTAATATGCAAGATCATTAATGTTTTTGTTTGAGTTTATTTAATTAAAAACTATGCTCACTGTGCATTGGTAGACTGAAGGGTTTTTGTTGTTGGTTTTTTTTTTTTTATGTAGAATCATTTGATTGGCGTACTTTGCAGATTGTACAATTATAGTAAAAATGAGAGTCACCTTTTGTAACCTCCTCCCTGCTTTATTAGGTTATCTCTTGCCTCAGTGATCCTCTCCCTAATGAATTCTAATTCTCTGTACCAATGGGAGCAGTTCGATCCTATTTTGTCCCCTCAGGGCACCTCAGCTGTGTGAATGGTTAACTCTGATCTCAGATAACTGGTTGCATTCTTTCGGGAAGCCCAAGTCAGTGACATTATTTTAACCTTTTGCCTACTTAACTTTTCCCTAAAAGCCACAGTTCCCTCTGCTCTACCTACCTTGCATGCTCAGCAAAAGGCTCAGGTATTCACAGCAAATACGTAACACATAATACATAACACACGCAGAGGACCTATGCTTGTAACTTGCAAAATACTGTCATTCTCCTCCATGTTATTGCCCAGTCCTTGCTGCTGAAGGAACTGCAGAGGCCATGATTTTAAATAGTTTTGGAGGGGAAATCGTGCATGTTTCTCCAACATGCAGTGTCACAACGGGGTTGGCAAAGACAGTCTGAAAGCAAGCATGGGCCCAAATTGCTACAACAGGCTGATGAAATGCAGTAGAAAAAGCAGTGTTGCAAGTCAGGCAGAGGTGAGCAACAGGCATGGGTGCTGGGGGTGTGGAAAGTCCAGACTGCGGGAAACCCAATCTACTGAAGCCTCAGAAGATGCAGAGGTCACACAGCCAGCCTCCAATGTGGGAAGCTGCCTCTTGCCCAAGGGTCACCATGGTGCTGATGACCCTGAGGAAGGAGCCTAGCTCAGCCTAATTGTGCAGATATTATGTGATCTACAAGGCCAGGATGCACTTTAGATGTCTTTTGCTGTTCGGTGTGTTTAAAATACACCTTGCATCCATGCCAAGGTTCATGGACCTGATCTTGTTGGCTCACAAGAAATTCTACAGGGGTTGATGAATGGTCATGGGAAGGTCACCTGGAATATCTTGGCTGCAGCACACATGGATCATAGGGATGTGGCCATGGGATTTGCAGGGATGTTCCCCAAGAAATCTGCTTGCACAACTGTGTGCAGAAACAGTTCTTGGGCAAGTAGCCCAAAGTTGTGCTTTGATGGAGCCCCTGCCACCAAGGTGTGCTTGGATGGGTGGAGGACCTGAGGAGGTACAGAGCCATTCAGTTATCTGCAGTGGTGTTCTTGTGGCAATGGCATCAGGAATGTTCATGGAAAATAACATCAAAATCTGACCTTTTTTTTCAACACTGGAAACTAGGAGAAGATAATGTACTATCCAGACTAAGGCAGTTGCTTGAAAACTCCAGTTTTACTAATAACATTATTTAGCTTGGTAAGAATGGGAAAAAAGTGGAGACACAGAAGTAATTTTGGCTTCTTCCCCCCCGCCTTATTTTTTTTTTTTTTTCCCTGAAACATCCCACAAATCAGCACTGGTTCTGAAAAAAACCCAAACAAACATTCCTTTTTGATTTCTGTTTATTTTAAAATTAAATTTAGGTTGAAAGAACAATTTGAAATGACAGACTGAACTTTTGTACTGAAAATGTCAAAAGGAAAAAATAAAATATAATGGTGAGTAAATGGTGAGGTGGAAGACTGAAACTGTTGATATTGATATAAATTTATGACTAGTTTTGAGCCGCAGGGAAAAACACAGTGACCTACAGATACATGGGTTTGAAATCTCTGTGTACTGGGCCAGGGATTAAAACAATAATTGTTCAAACACAATTATTTTCAGCATGAAGGCTGTCGTCTTCAAGGAATACTGATGTTCTGCTTATTCATCTTGAAATTTCTGGGCAATGTCTTCCTTTTCCCCCACTTTGCCTGAGGACCAGTAAGACAGTTGAGTAAAACACATACTTGAAAACAAAACAGGAGGGAAATATCTCCTTAAATAAAGTTGTCAAGCATGGAAATGTTCTGCCATACATGTCTGAATTGTTGTTATTAGTTACTAGATCGTAGAAGATTGCTTTTGGACTGAGTGCTAATAAGATTCTGAGCAAACAAATATTTGCACTGAGAGGACTCGGTCTTGGTCAAAGTCCACCCTGAGGAGCTTAGTCTGGGTCAAAGGCTAAAGGAATTTTGGCAGGATAGGAGGAAACTGAGAAGCTGCATTACAACCTAATAAACAATGATGCCAGCAGATTTCTTCTAATGGTTTTCCTGAAGGTCTTAGTGAAGTAGGGCTTTAAAAAAGCATTAAGATGGAAGAAAAGCATGGAAGCACCTCGGGAAGGCAGTGACTAAGGGAAGCTGGAAGAGGCTTTTAGCTTTGCATTGGAGAGGAAAATGGCAGGTTAGGTCCAGGGAGAGGGGATAGGATGGATACAGGTGTGAGCTACATCCATCTCTCAGATGGGGTCACCAGTGCACCGAGGAGTTAAAGAGCAGTGTAATAGAGAGAAAATGCTTTTAAGGTTGTAGGGGAGCAGTTTGTCCTGTGCCGAGCAGGTGTTGGAAGTAAGCCCAGGAATATGATCCCCAGTAGATATATTGTCCCCCAGTACAAGAGGAGCAAGTAGGGTTTGAGGCTCTTCTTTGGACTGCTTGCTTGCCCAAGGGAAAACTCTGGAGAAGAATTGCATTTGTAGCTAATGGTTCACCTCTGGATTATTTTGAGGGAAACAATGATGCTTGCTTGGAAAGGATGCTGAGGTATTTTGTTCAGGAACTGAATGCTCTTTGTACTTTCTTGCTTATGAGAGGGAATGTTGAAGTTTTTTTGTTTGTTTTGTTCTTTTGTAATAGCAGTGGCATTTGTTGTCCTAGGCTGGAAGCAAGATCAGCCCCTGTGAACGTGGAGAAATTCCAACCTGATGATATGGAAGGATAAAAGGAGTTGTGGGAAAATGAATATGGTCCATTTTCCCATAGATTAAATCATCAACAACTTGTGCAAAGAGAGCTAGTGGAAGGGTGTAATGTTAGAGGCAGGAGCCAAACTGTGACAAGGGGATGGTGTTTCTGGAAGAGGACAGAACACTGTTGTGATAAGGAAGACCATCCTTCCTACAGGATTTCTCACAGAGATGAGCTATAGTGCCAATCCAGGTGACAGGTGCTGATGAACTAGTAGAAGTTGTAATGGATGAAAATGGGAATAAAACATAGAAGAGGATATAGAATGGTGAGAAATAATACTGTGCTAATAGATAAGAGAAGGTGAAGCCAAGAAGGAAGGGCCAAAGTGTAACAATTCCTTGCAAACCACATCTCACAGGATGTAGTGTCTTGGGGAAAAGCTTAGGAAGCTTGTGATCAAAGAACAGCTATACATTAAATGAGGAATTGGAGGTGAACTGATTGCAAAAATCTTAATTCAAGATCCTTCTTTGTAATAGATGTGAAAAGGGCTGTGAATTGCACGAAGTTTTGATGATGATAAAACATACAAATGAGGGATGGAATGCTTCCTTGAGCAGAAAATGGAATTACTGTGGATGAATGTGACAAATTGAGAAAACAAAGGAAGAAAAGTCTTGAATCACAAGGTAGATGGAAAATAGCTAGATGAAGTTCAGGTAATAACATGGCAGAGAAGAGACTGTACAGGGTTGCATGCAAATTATAGAGATAGTGGAAATTGCAAGCAGCAGCAATACAGCAGGGACTACCTACCTCCTTAAGTCTGTTCTCCCTTTCTTGGATTTGATCAAAGACGAGAAGGATAAGAAAAATTAGATACTGTACTGGATTGTCAGGTCAGGGTATATTTGCCTTTGTAAGTCTATCTGCAGTGCTTGAAGGCAGAAGCCTTGAGTTTGATTAAGCACCCCTTTCTTAAGTGATTGTCTTTCAGCTGAAGTGGATGGGGTTTTGGCATAATTTGGGATCACTTTGAACTTTAACAAACAAAACAAAACAATGTCTGGTTTCCATTGACCTCACAATTCATAGGATAGTTTTACTTACTTTTAAGTTTTTCCTGTGCACTTTTGAACCATAAGCAGAACAGATATTTTCTCTTTGTCTCTCTGAAACCGTTCTCATGTTATTGGGGAATAAAATAAGAATCTAGATGCTAGCTGTGAGATAAAACATATCTGTGGTGACATGTAAGAGAACCCTAGTGTTGAGAACACATACACTGGTATGTTACACTCAGCTTCCTTTGGAACTGAAGTAAACAAATAAGAACCTGCAGTGAATTAGAATTAGTTTTGCAAGAATACCCATATAAGCATTCCATAAACCAACTTATCAGTGCAAAAAAGATGCAGGGAATGATAATAGCCAGCGCTCCCTTGCCCTTCACTTACTCAATTTCTCGAGATGAAATCTGATTTAATAAAATAGTATACTGAAATACATAACAGCTCAACAACAGCTCTTCCTCTGAGTAAATACTCTGCTACTCTGCTGTCAGTGTATGTGATGCCACCCTAAGTGTTCTTAAACTTTTAGTAATATCCTCACAGGAAGGTTGTACAGATTTGTCAAATGAAACCAACTGGAAAACTATTGTAGTCTAATTAATTTGAATTCTTAGTGCAGACAAACTCTCAGTTTTCATGCAGTGACATATCTGCACCATACTCTGTCAAAATGCTCTGAGAGTGGTGATTATAAATACATGTAAGCATAAAATTAATGTCACACCAAATCAACTCCAAAGCCAATCAGTGAATCAGGGAATGTGATCCCTTTGAAGGTCAGACAAAATACAGAGTACTTCTGTGGACTCTGATTCCAGTTTAAGGGACTACCTCATCACTGTTAGGTAGGATGAGCACAGTAGCCTGCAAAGGAGAACTTTCTTGTTACTTGAATTTAGAGTAGGGAAAACCTGACTGTCTCAGTCAGGAGTTCTGAGATGACCCTGGGTCTCAAGGTCATACCCAAATTTCTCTGTCTTCATAGTAAGTTAAACTACTTGGTAGCATCTAAATATGGCATTAGATGCAAGTAAAGTTGACAACAGTAGACAGATATGAGTGGAAAAATGATGTCCTGACAAAGGAGTTGGGGTGGAAGTAACACATACCAGTAGTTTTTCACTTCCTTCTTCTACCCAGGTCGGCAATACCCTATATATGTATTTTGAAGGTGATGGGGAGCAGAACAAAAATCAGAGCTGAATACTGCAGGCATTTATGTATGCAAAGGGCTGAACTAAACTGTGGCCTCCTGTTCTGCCATCAGAGAGCTCACTTAGCTCTAGCACCAGGAGCTTCTCTGCGGTAGTCATGTCTGTCAGAGCCCTTTTGCCACCCCTGTTCAGTTGCATTTTGACTTCTCCAAAAGCGAGAGCAAAGTGTGCCATTCTGCTTCATCCTTGGAGCAAGCATGGGTCAACTTTGCCTAGAGTGCTGAGAAGTGCTGAGCATGCAGATACCCCAAGCAACTGGTGCAACAGGGCTGCCAGAGCAAAGTCAAATCTCTGGCTACATAGAAGGAAATAGAAACCTTTGGACTTGAAACAGTGGACTTCAGCACTTATTTTGGTGTAATAGACTACAGACCTAAGCTGGCAGAAAATCCATTACAACCTTAGCAGAGCTTAAAGGAAATAAGCCATGCTTTGAGAGGCATTACATTTGAGAATGTTTGCAATGCCTTATTCTGCATGTTTCAAAAGACAGTCAAAGCATTTAAATGAAATATTTTTCCTGAAGATATTCAGGAACAAAAAGAAGTCATGAAGCAGTAAAATATCTTCATAAACAAAATATTGCTAGGAGATATGCAACATAATATTAAAACATATCATCCTGTGTAACATATAGGTTTTCAATAGATGACCATCTTCAGAAATTTAGCATTCTTTTTGCAACAAAAAGAATCCCTCTCAACACAAACAGATTTCAGGACAATGTAAACAAATTTAATGACAGTAATAGATCAGGAAGAGAGGCTATTCCATCTACTTCTCTGAGAATGTTATAACAGTGTGCCCAGGATGAGGAAGTTCATGTCTTCGAAAGTGGTCCATGCTTCATTTTATCTACCATTAGTTGATCACTGCCATCCATTGATACACCTGTGCCACCCTAATGAAGGGTGGATCAGGAGAGTCAGGTATCCCATGGTAGCTGAGCTCTACTAGACTACAGAGTGGTGTGGCCACTCCACCCTTTTCACACCTTTCCTGGAGCTGAAGACAGAAGAATTTGAAAAATCTACACAATGGATTTCATGACCTGGATGGAGAATAGGATATATATGCATAAGATCAATGGATTTTGATGATTCTGTAACAAGAGAAAATGGCTTATAGATAAAACACATAGCCAAATAAGAAGTGTGCTGTAGGGAATCCATCAAGAAGTCTCCTCAAAGCCTGCAAGATGGCTCTCTGAGATCAGGGCTAGCTGTAGGTAAGAGTAAATAAAGAGATCCTGGGTAGCAGGAGAAGGATCACTGAGGGGCTTCAGGTCTTAGGGGCATAACTTATTCCTCATCCAGCTCTTGTCCTTTCTGTAGACTCTTTTCTTCCTCATGGCTGAGGGGACAAGGTGAGATCCAAGAGCTGACAGCCGTAAACAGCTTCTGTGAGCCAAGGTTGTCAGATTTTGACTGCCATGGCTTGACAAGCAGATGCTCAGTTGCTGTGAAGTAACTACATTTGGGGTTGTAACGAACTCTCTTCAGTACTCAAGAGCCATGAGAGCCTGCATGATCACTTCAGTATTTCTATAGTAGCTGCAAGTGATCCAAGAGATGGCTGGGAAAACCGTAATTATGAAATTGCCCATGAGTTGCTAAGTACAGATTGGCACAGACAAAAGGCTTCAACACAATGCATAAATCTCTCTCAGTCATGTTTAAGCTTTGGTGAGTAAAACTGACATGTTCCCTACCAATTTTCAGAGCCTCCAAGCTTGGAACAAGAATAACTTAAAGGCAAACAGTCTCTCCATGTTAATTTCATTATTTTCATTATTTGCTTTATATCTGTTGGTCTAAAAGCTGTATTTTGGTTGTGTAAGTTACACTAAGACATCTTTCAATTAAGTAAATTTTCTAGAACAAATGGGTATTAGAATACTTGTGAGGAGTTGGGGAAAGAGTGGCTTACTTGAAATTCAGACTTAAGATTCAGTTCAAATTGTTGGTGGTTCTGTGAGAGGGAGAAAGGGAGAGGGTGTGTGTGTGAGAGACAGGCTTGATCAGATTTGTATTCAAATCAGAAAACAGCCCTGGTGGCAGCCCCCTATGGCAGTGACCATGCTTTCCACAGGCTATGGGGGATGCATGCACACCGGTTCAGCGTGGTTCAGGCAGACTAAAGCTGCTGTGCCAGGAACAGCAGGGCACAGATCACCTGAGGACAGACAGCTGCATTTTCATCCAGTGCACTGGAGCAGTTGACATGAAGTCCATGACATCCATGCTCTGAAGCCAGTGTGACAGACGTGACCTGAGCTAGCCCAAAACCTGCCAGCACAGTGTTAAATTCTCACAATTTCTCAGAGAAATTTGAGTTAGCAAACTTGATGCTTCTACCATCTGATACAAGATAATTTTTAATTGACTAGCAGGAATTGTGAAACTCAGTTTATTGTTGTGAAACCACTACAGTATCTTTACAGTCTAATATCTAGGGTGGTGATAAGCTGGTCTTTTGGAAACTTTTTGAATACTCTATGGAAACAAACATGGGATCAGTGCAGAGCAAGTGTTCTTGCAACTGCTGGGGCTGCTTCTCCAGTCTTGCTGGGCACAAAGAGCAGATGCCCAGCTACATGCAGGCTGGGTAGGAGTGGAGGGCTCTCCTTGTGTGTTCCAGGAACCAAGATGTCTAAATATTCTTCAGGGAGTCTTTTACAGCTGTGCAGGTTCTGCTTTTTAATTGCCTATGACTTCCAGGATTAGACTCTGGACTGTGTTCTTGCTGACTTCGGTGAGAGCATGACCACAGCAATCCACCAAGAGCAGCAGCCCTGGAGAGCTCCCTGTGCTACAGCCACAAGAGCAGTAGAGTTCTACATGTCACCTGGATTTTAAATAAGTATCTGTGCTGCACTGGCTGTATAGAAACATATGTGTCAGATAAGAGTATGTGATGATTGAAAGGCTGCAGTGCAGGCAGGCAGAGGAAAAAGCAGGTAGAGCCTCTTTGTTACACCTGAACTTACACTGTCTTTAGGAGCCAGGAGGTTTAAATTACATTTAATACTGGCAAATAACTTATTTTAAGTGGCAGTCATCTCTGTGACCTGTAGTATGTGAAAGAATCATAGCTCGCTCAAATGGGAAAGTATAATTTTGAATTAAATATTAAGCAATTTTATAAAAAATTAAGTCCAAGAGCACATAAGAGGTGTGGAGTGTATGTGGTATGTGGAGTGCACTTGTATGCATGGACATTTCTGTGCTGGGGATGGAGAGGACAGTAAGAAGCAGGGAGGGGTAAGCTTGATTGGATGTGAATAATGGGCTTGATTTCCGAGCTTTTCATCATGAAGCCTCTTCCAGACTGAAAACTTTCCTGTTCTTCCTGTCTTAAAGCAGATTTCATGGCAAAACAATTCCAAGACTTTGGCTGTCGTCCAAACATACTTGGAGCTGTAGTATTTTAACTGATCAGCAGTCTCCTTTAATTTTTTCTGTCATGCTGCCAAGATCTTGCTATATAAAGATAATCCCCAGTTCAGCTTTACCATCTGAAATTGCTTACTAATTAGGAAACAGTGTTGTAGGAAACATAGTGTTTGGCCTTAGTGAATCTGGGATATTACAGAAACACAATTCTGATTTTTTATATATTTCAACTATATTTATGTATGACTCTTAATTTGAGTTTAACAAACTGATAATAAGTTCTGCCTAAAAATAGTGGGTGTCTGATACTTAGATAAATTTCTGTAAGCAGTGGGTAAGGAGACTCTTCCTTGTATTTTTTAAAAGTCTTCTTTATTAAATCATTGATCATGATGTACCTTCATTGTAGGCAATGCAAATGTGGGTTTGTGGGAAGAAAAGTCATCTGATGACAAACTATGTGAAATGAAGTTGCAAATTGTACTGTCACTATTAACTTTAATTCAGACTGCATGAGTCTTGACTTGCTATCTGTTTGAGGGCAATATCCTGAAGCCTTTATTCTTAAAAAGTAACCTGATTGCAGGCAACAGGATTGCTCCTTATAAACTGTATTAACTGCAAGGGCATGATGCATTTATCCTGAAATTACAGCAGATTAGTTGGATAGTAATGTATTGGAGAGTAAATTTTGAAGTTATGCAGGTCTTCTTAATTTGTTTTTGGATTCATTCAGCTCAGTTTCCTTGTTCTTCATCATTAAGAACCAGGGAGGAGACAGGATGGTGAGCACAGCCTGGCACGGGGGGTGCCGGGGGCTGTGCCTATAGGCTGTATGAGCTTGGACCAGCCTGACAGCACTGGGCAAATGTTAGATGCTTGCAGAGAAAACAGAAAATTTCCAATCTTTCCTTTTTTTTTTTTTTTTTTTTTTGGATGGGTGATTGCAGGAGGGGAGCTCATGTCACTAAAACAAACAATAGTATAAAAGGATTTGAAATCACTTGATGCATGCCTTATTCTGAGTGTGGATTTTACCCCCCTCCTCTAACTACTGCTCAGAATCTCTGTGAGCTTTTGTGTCTGTTTTGCTCACTGGTTATCTTGCAAGGTCTTGGGCTTTGGTTGTCAATGTATGTTGCAGAAAGCAACAATAACTGAGCAGTTGCAGTAACCTTTATTACAGGCATCTACATTTTGACAACTAGTTTATTGTATAAATCCCTACATCGTTTCTGTCCTTTTTCAATGACTGGCTATTGAGAGAATACATTGCCTTCAATAGGATGGCTATATTTTTTGCAAAGCAGTAAAACTGAATTATGTTCATGTCCAAAATTCCTTTGGGCTATCTTTTTTACAGTCCTAGGATAATTGTGTGCTTGAACTAATGCTTTCTGATGGATTGTACCAAAATGGCCTTATAAATGGCATTCAGACATTTGAAAGGCACAGCTTTTTTTTTTTTTTAATTTTTTTTTCCTCATCTGGCCACAACTGTGTCATGTTAAAAAAACAGACTGCTGGCTTTCCAAAACCAGCAAGGTTCCCACTGCACACACTTAACAGGGTGACATTTCAGTGCTTACTTTTTAGCACTGTAGTTACTTTGCAGATTTTTGTAAACAGTGAATATCAAGTATATGAGGAAATGTCAACAGTAGCATTGTGGTAACTTGGCAGAATTTTTACCACCTCTGAAGAATAGAGTTTTCAGTTCATGATCTTCTTTTTATTCATCAGAAAGTTTCTATGTTTTTAGAAAAATAATACTTCTGTTCTAACTGAAAATGATTCCTATTCTGCTAGTGAGAAAACTGGCTCAGGAATCATCACTGTGTGTATAAACTAAGTTTACTTTTATTTACTTTTACTTCACATCCTCTGGGCTGTGCTTGGCTTCCTTATCATTTTCTTGCCCATCCTCCCCCTGTATTTTTCAGGTAAATCTCAAATCTGACACATTTTCCCCACGATCATGTTGTTCCACTGATAATCTCTGCTGTTCCTACAGTGTGCAGCCCAATAAAGTCTCAGGCCTGTTCCTGTTGTTAAGGAATCCTCAACAAAGTAGCTGAACAAATGTTCAGGGAATGCCATGTAGGATCTGGAGAACCTCTTATCATTCCAGTGGTACCTGAGTTCTTACCCAAATCTTGCATCTCTGAGTCCTTTTACTACAGTTTTTATCTTGGCTTTATATGGACTCCACTACCTCTTCTTGCAGCACTCTGTTGCTTTTAGTGGATCACTGAAGGAAAATCACACTACTTATTCAACTCTGACTCCTTCTACAATTTACTCTCCCTCAAACTCCAGAAAGTCTTCATGCTGACCGAGAGGTTGGTTCTTAGTGGATCAGTGTAGGATGGAGGCTTTTCCCTGGAAAGAGACTAATTTGAATAAATTTCCAATCTATCTGCAGGTATTCAAAGGACCTTAAATTCCTTGAAAAACAAATCTGCACAAGTGAGATCCCTGCATTTACCATAAAGTAGTTTATGGAAGGACAAAAATACATGCCGGTTCATCCAGATTTCTGTTCATCAGTTTGAAGAAATAATATTTCTTGGAGTATAGTGCTATTATCCAAGGAGGTTTGTAGTCACATCTGCATCTCATCACTCAATTTTCATTACTTCTGGACAGTTTTTCTGTATTTATGCTGGTGTATCTGACAGATCCTAACACTAACTCTAATTTTTTACAACGTGAAGGAATCCCTGATCTTCTCTTCCCTAGCAGTGTGCATGCAGAAAGCAGAGAGAGAGTTTCCCCCCTCCTCAGATAAACTCTGACCCAATTTGGGCTAATCTTGGGAAAGGCAAGTGCTGCCAAAAGCTGTTGGGGAGCTCCAAGAGGAAGAGGACACAGAAGAACTTTTTGTGACAGTCCAATGTAAGTCAAAGCTTAGTCACTTATTAGGTCAGCACTGATGACATTAGCCACTCTACATTCAGTCTCAGCCTCATTTCTTCAGATGTTTTATTGTTATGGAAGGTTTTTTAGTGGAGAAGGATATGATAAAACATCAGCTTCAATGCATAATTATCTTTAAAGTAACCAAAAATACCCAGAGAATAAATTACTATCATACTATAGCTTTTGTCTGAGCAGGGATATTGTAGACTTTTCTCTTGAAAGTTAGAAGAATGAATCCCTTTTTGTTTCCTTTTGTTATGATCATCATACAGAGGTGAATGAGTATGTTTTGTGCTCTGACTCCAGATATACTGTGGGAATTCTGGAAAGTTACAGAAGGCACAAAGCACCAAAAATAATTTTAGAAATAAGATGGAAATAATTCGGTCTCAATGCTGATTTATTTCCCTACTTACTAAAGTAGGGAAAACCCAAGGGTTAAATTAATGACGTTTCTGTGCACTTGAATGTGAGATCTGCCAGCTTTGATGCTGTCAACAGTGTGATTCAATTTGTAGCGTTCCTGCATAATTTCCGAGGATGTCTGCAAGAAGAGAAATTCAGGAATTTGCCAAGCTGTCAGCAAGAAGAGCCTAAAAAAGTTGAGTGCTATGGTTGGAACAGGAAGAACTAGTTTTTATTTACTCCTATTGCAATCATCTTAGATACTGAATACATTTTATACAATTTAAAAGCTCAAAACTGACAATTACTAAGTAAACTAGAGTACTGAAATTCTGCTTTGAAAAATGTTTTATCACTTTTTGTGTTCTTTAAAAAATACTTGCTATTGAGAAATATGTAAAAGACAGCATACATAGAATGGGTGGGATTTTATCTTTTTTTCTTTTTAGTTACTACTCAAGAAGTGACTTTAGCACTAAAAGGAGTTACAAAAACTTCAGCTGCAGCAGTCCCATCCTGAGTGGAGCAGCACAGCCAAATCTGGTGGAGTGTGTTGCCAGGGCACTTAATAACCAGGGCAGACATGGCAAGACTCCCTATTTTTCTGGATGAAATAAACCATGCCAGTTCTTTCGAGTCATTGTGTTGTCACCAGGGGCCCTTACCAAACTGAGTTGATATGGGATTTTATCTTTTGCCACCTTTCTCTGAATTACATCAGAGTAGTTTTGCAACTTATATCCGACCCATTTAATTCAAAATAGAAGTAATGATCTTTGTTTTTTCAGGTTTATTCTCTAATGAGTATGCAGTAGAGTAACAGTGAAAAAACACATACTTTTATCTTGCCACTTTTGAAGCCTTAGTAGTAGGCATAGAGGGAGAAACATTTTGGGGGTTAGCTTTTATTCTTGATATTCATTTTGCTGTGCGGGCAAATCACTGCACTTCTCTTTGACCTTCTTTCTCAATCTGTGAAATAGAGATACTTCTGTTCTGAGATTTGGGATGGCTGGGCAGTGCCATTGTGGTCTAAATCCCAGAGCAGTTTCAGAAACCTGAAGGAATCAGCATCACTGTGACTTAGTTGGGAACAGTCCTGGTTTGGTCTAGGTATGTGTCAGCAGAAAAATTGACCTCAGGAGAGTAAGAATGAAACTGTGACTTTTCTACTAGTGATGATAATGCTGTGAAATGCAAGGAAAAATCTGCGCTGTTGAAGGAGATGTGCTTTTGGTACAATCAAAGATGTGTCTTGTGGTTGCTTCTGTGGTAACTGTAGGTCTGGAAGGAAATTAGGTAATGTGGTTGTGAAAGAAAAAAATATGTTGACCAGAGCACTAGGAGATAATTACCCTCTCTCCTACTGGATTACAGGAATTGACTGTTTTCTTTTATGATTGGAAATAAGGTATATTGTATTCCAAAAAGAATTCTTGAATGGCTGGCTCTGTTAGTTATAGCAACCTCTCCTCAGCCACACTCCAGCTTGCCTTCTGGGCAGCCCTATAAAGTGTCCATGGTTTGTTTATAGTCTCACCACCTCCTATTTAAGGCTTGCAGGATATCCTCACAGGAAAATGGCAGGCAGTGCCTGTACTGTGGAAAATTGTCTTTCTGCCACTTTGGAGGCTCTTAAACCCTTTTAATATTGCTCTTGTTCTTCTCTGCTTTGAAGGGAACAGAATGACTCCACTTCAGGTTATAATGCTGATTGTATTTTATTGTTTGGTTGGGTTTTTTTTCCAAAACTACCCTAGCAACAAAAAGATATCACCCAAAATCTCTACAGAGGAGGTTTAATGTACTGTAGGGCTCTTGTCTAATTTGACATGTTACCTGAAAAGTAAAATCCCAGAGAACACTGATTGAAGTGTGGGGACTGGTGTCCTCACAAGTCTTTGTTTCTGATTCTCCATTCCTCATGCAGACCCTGCAATGACTCTGTGCCAGAGCTTTTGCTGCATTGCTGCTGGCTGATGTAGCTGGTATATTTTTATTTCTCTCTGCTCTGAGTGGTGTTTGGGGTAGGAAGGAGTCATCAGAGAACTGATGCATAGAAAAAGTAAAATCATAGTGGAAAATGGTCACCTTTCAATTTTACGCCATTAGGATTTGTAGGATCTCATTAATCACAGCTGTCTGGCTGCTCATCCCCAAGGAAGTTTCTTAACATACCAGAAACTTGTGCTGACACAAAACGGGTCAGGGCTTCCTCTTCTCCCTGACTGCATCACATCCGTAAGAGGCTGATGATCCATTGCACCATGCAGTGGAAGCAAGTGTCATTCCTGGAAGTGGCTGTTGCAGATCTGTCTCTGGAAGTTAGTCCCAGAGATACTCCTGTGTTGCACCTCTGTGCTGATCTGGAGTGGGAAGGGAACCAGGGGTCCTTTTTTGGGATGTTAGTACTCTCTTTTCTCTGTTTGGACTTCTGCTTAGAGCAGGGGGAAAAAATGTGATGCGAGGGTTGTCTTCTTGAAGCTGGGGAATGTTAACCATGCTGATGCTGTACCTGTAAGAAGAGGTGGGTGAGGGAAGGAAGGCTGGGGTATGTGCTGGGGTGAGATGACTGCCATTTCTGAGGAAGAGCAAGCAAGGAAACTACTGCCAGGAGAGAGGAAGTGTATGCCTTGGGTTAAATGACAAGGAAGAAGGAATACTTACCAAGAGAGGAGATTGGAGCAGGGAACCCTTGGTGTAGAAACAATGATCACTGATCAGTCATAACACCTTGGAGTCAGGGAGCAGAAAGCTCTCTGTTGGCAAAGAGCCAGATTGGAAAAATGTGTGCAAGCTCCAGTCAGCTGGGTTGTGCTAACAGGCATGGTGGGGCTCAGGGGAAGGCCAGACTATTTCTCTGCTGCTATTTGACCATTGGCCAAACTAAATATTTAGAACAAATGATATTTAAGTCAGCACCAAGTTTTATAGCCTAGATTTTTGCAAGGGTCAAATACTACTCTATCTCCCAGACTCCTGATTTCTGCATCAGGTGTTATTTCTGTTCCTGTTTCAAAACTGTGGTCAATACTTTAAGAAAGAGAGTCTGTGCGATTGTTTTTCAGATGTGTCCAAACTTTTCTGACCTTACTGTAGCACATAGGTGTCTTTTGCTTCTTATTCTGTTCATCCTTCCCTGATGATATTGGAAGCTTTCTCCCTTTCTGCCCCATTCATGTAAATTAGCTGTGCTTATGAGAGTGCTTGAAGCTTAGGCAGGGTGATTTGGGCTCAGGATTGCAGTAGCTCCACTTAATCCAGTCAGACCTCTAATTCCCCCCACCTTGCACCACAAGAGCTCTCTGAAGCAAAAGAGTTCCTCCTTAAAGCCAGCTGCAGTATTAGGATATCTTTGTATCACAGAGGACAGCTCAGGACTTCTTGTTTCTTTAACACATTCTTGAACAAATATGCCAGTGCATGTATAAACCTGAATAAATACTATTTTTCTTGGACTTTCATAGGGAGTGTGGATTAATATGTGGCTCAAGTACTCACTGTATCAGACTATTCTGGCATAAAGTGCTTTCCCAGCAGCATGGCTGTAAAGCAGCAAAGCCATAAAGCCACTGCAGACAGAAGTGGTGAATTCATAACTCAGCTGCTCCATCCTTTCTGAAGAGGTGTCAGCTCTGTAAGTGAACCTTTCAATGCTAAATTCCTCTCTCCAGACAGGAAAAGCAGGGAATAGCCCATCTGGAAACGAATTAATCCTAAGAACGTTTCCCTTACCAACTTATTAACATACAAAATCCTTGAACTGACCCTAGGGTAGATTTTAACTCAGAAGTGAGGGGAGGTACCAAGGGATTAGTGGACTTTTTATTGTTGGATAAATGTGGAAAATGATCTTATTTTGATGGCAGTGATCTGTAGTGCAGAAATGGGAGAGAGCTGCTTTTGCATGTATGCTTTTGTATGTATGGTATGGAGTCATGGGCTGACAGAGTTCCTACCACCACGTGCACTTGTGTTAAGAAGAAAGGAAGCAAGAAGTATGTACTTATCAGAGAGTCTGCAGTTAGAAACAGAAAACAATTTCCAGCCCATCCATCATCTTTAAATTACTTTGTAAGCTTTGCAAGTTCCCGACTCTGCTGTCTGTGGACACCACACCTGAGCAGTGTGGATGTGAATGGGTAACCATACTAATGAAGAATTAGCAATCAACATGAATAAGAGGATAAAGTTAATCTAGGGGAGTAGAAGCTATTTGAATACTTTCAAGATATTACTGTAGCTAACATTTTGTTTGGGTGGTCAGGGTGTTTTTGCTCCTAGCTGAGCTAGTCTGAAGATCCAGATTACCATGTACTGTGTGAAAAGGTAAGTCAGAGTGGTGCTTACTACCTGTGGGCACCCATGACATGCTTAGAGATGTAATTATGACTGTCTTCACTGTAGTGCTCCTCTCCTGTTGTAGCGTGACCAATTGTGTGTAGTGGGCTATGTCACAGATCTTAAAACATTTCTTTCCATCTCTTTGTGGGTATTCTCTCTGTTTTTATGCATTTGCAGTGCCGTGTCCCTCAAGGGGTAATGATCAAGCACTCTGCCACTGTTGAAGTGTCACAACTGGCTGAAGAATGAGTCTTGGTTTTTATTTTATCCATCTCGCCCAAGCCTCAAGTGCCCTTCTTCCTGTGCACTGGAGATTTTTGGCTTGTTTTAAGTTATAAAGCCTTCATAACAAAATCCAGGCTTGCATTTTGACCTACCATGGAAAGGAGGTCCTAAAAAACTGTTAAGATTGTTAATGGTTTGCTTAAATATAACACTAGCAGATCAGCCCTTCTTATCAGACAGAAGTTTCTGGGACCATCTGTGTTCAGGTCCAGCCAAGCACTGTATTACCCACTCCTGTCTCATTGAGGGCTTATTACTGGTGCTTGTAAATATCTCTGATGGTAAAAAACTAGATGTTTGAGATATGGATATCAATATCGTACTCAGAATTCATCAATCAACTTATCTGTAAATACTTTGTACTAGTTATCTCCTAACGAAAATTAAGTGTAGCTCCTGGAAAATGATAGGGGACTTGAAAAGAAATAGGGAAGATTTCCAGCAATCCTTGTGAGTCCAGGATTGTTGAGTCTTGCAATGTGTAAGGGAAATTGATGCTGGTTTTGGATGTGCAAATGAAGACCATGTTTCACTGGAGATGTGAGGAACACAAGGTAGCAAAAATAAAAATATTCAGGCAAGCTACTATTACAGTACTTCCACCAAAATAACACTCAGACACTTGGTCTTTCAACAGGTGATGGGTGCAAGCAGCACAGTGCACTTGTGCATGTATGAGGTTTCAAAATTAAGTTGCTGTGTAAGCGAAACTAAGCAGGGGGCTGGAGAAGAGTAGCCTGTTACAGCAAAGGCTCAGTGTGATTTCAAATGTCTTTGGAAGCCTGGAGGTGATTAAGCTTTGCTTTGGGCACAGCTCATTACACAGAAGAGAGGATTTATAGAAAGAACAATTATTGATCTTAATTTCTTCTAGAACTTAAAGGTTAAAGAAGAAGTTTAGTCTGTCTTCACATAAATGAAGCTTGCATGCTTTTTAAGGAGAAAACGGTGTGTGTTCTTGAAGGAATTATAGAGGAGTCAAATGCATTGACGCACAGTATTTGGCATTTGATTACTCCTGAAGTCACTGCAAGGTGTGGGATGCTGCAGAGGGCAGACAGAGTTGGAATAATTTCCTGGAATTAGAAACACTTCTGCTTTTTCCTTCCTGCAGGACAGTAGGGTAACCAACTTCTTATCTTCTAATGGCCACGAAAGATAATGAACAGCCCTCTATGGCTGTGCTATGGCACTGGCTTGGAACACTAAGTGCTCCTTTTATTGCTGCCATTGTTGCCTTGAAAATGATCCACGCTGAGTTTTGTGCAGCCTTCTATGAGGAGTCTTGGATCTTCTGTAATGGAGGGGAATAAAGTTAAAGCACAGACTGGGATACAGGAACTGTATGAAGAGCTGCACTGCCCTGTTTTCTGCTGTAACAGTGAGATTAATGTCTACTGAAGGCTGAGCCTCTCTAACTCCTAGTGACTGCAGGGAGGGAGCTGCATTTGTTGCAGTTCTCAGGTTCTGCTTGCTGTATGCAACCATGACGGATAATGAGCTTTGAGCTATTCAAAGCCATTTGGACTCATTTGTCTAAGCAGAGTGTCAGCTCCAGGCTAATCTTGCAAATTATTTAATCATCTTGTACCCCTGAGAGCACAAGTGTGGAGATGCCTCTGGAGCACTTCATCATTTGAGTGGTGTTTACTCCATTTATACCTATGCTTCCAGTATTTTGCTGTACTGTGTGAAGATGCACATGAGCTGCCTGCAGGGCCTGGGTGAACTGAAGGGAAAGATTCAAGAAGCCTTCACTGCACTGGAGTTTTGCACCCAAGGCGTGGGTGGAGGCTTCATCATAAGAATGATGATTTTCCCCTAGCTTGAGAAAAGCTTCTTGGTTTTCTTTCCTTGTAACCATGCTTAACCCATCAGCTGCTCGTGAAGGTTTTAATTCCTGATTTATCTGTCTCACAGTCATGCTCCTGAAAGCTAAACTGGGGCTGATTCCCAGTCCAGATGTGATAGTAGCTTTCTGCAGAGAGAGAAGCAGAGTGTATTAATGGCTCTAAGTAACCCAGTGATGTTGGTTTCAGAAGTTCTTGCTGGCTTGCTCTTTTTATGCAGGCTGGGATTTGGATTACCTCACAGTGTATGTGTCAGCTCAACCCTGTTACTGGTTACACACCAGGGTGCCCCACAGGAGCCTCCCATAAATGTTGTTTTAAATGCTGCATCTTTCAACTTGGTCAACAATCTACCAAAATGATACACAGCTGATGTAAAACTTAATTTCTAATCCTTTAAAATAATTTTTGATGCCTAGAGTGACCTGTTGCCTTGGTGTGGGACTTGTGGAATAACTGCTGGGGAAGCAGTGTAGTGGAGGAAAGATAAAATGTGATCATGGTGTGACAACAGCATGCAGACTGTCAGTCCAGAGATTTGCAACTGAACAAAAAAGTTTGGAAGTAATGATTAAGGTATTGAAACAAATCTTCATCAAATAACAGACTTACCTCGATGATTTCTTCTTCCTAACCACAATCCAAAGATTTTGCTGTTGCTATTGATTTTATCTGGAAAGCAATGTCAGTATTATCAGGACAATTAGCCTGCTGAAATTTAAGATGGACATACCATTTTATGACTGGTGCTTTAGTTAGTGAACACTTACTACATCCTGTATTTATTTGCAAGCCCTCAAGGTAAGATGCCAATTGCACACTTCGCTATTGGGAAGCGATCTTTTGATTAGTCGTGTCTCCATAATATTTTTGAATTTCACTCATACTAGGTATTTTCAGATGCTGTACATAAAAATGAGAATATTTTCCACTTTGTTGGTCCCTTGACAAATGTAGATGTTGGCTGAACAATTCTTTTTCTTTCCACATAACCCAAGCATTCTTGTAGCTTGTGAAATTTGTAGCAAGTCTAATATCACTGTATACATGTAGTTTTCTGAATACGTCTACTTCAACTCTATGCACACAAAGTGTGTATGAATACAACAGATAAAGGAAACTGAAAGTCTACAACTACAAGATCACATCATGTTGAAAATGAATGTTTCATAACCATCCTGAAACAAAGTGTATGAGTTCTGGACTTTTTCTGATACTTGCAAACAGGAAAGAGAATAACTAATCTTGACTCAATGTCCCCAGCCAAGTGCTTTCCTATGACCTAAAGAACAGAAATAATTTTTTTTTTTTTTTTTTGCTTGCTTTGTAAAATAATCAATTGTTCTGCATGGAAAGGAAACGGGACAGAAATGTGGCTCCTGAGGAAGGGGAATTTATCAGAGGTGAAATCCCTTTGGTTCTTCCCACTGACCACATACTCTCACTCTTGATCCTCTTCCTGCTTAGCAAGTAAAAATACCCCAGGTCCTAATACAAGTTGTTTTGTTTTTTTTTTGAAAAGAACCCTTATGTTTTCCCTAACTGAGAAGCTGCAATACTTTTATGCCAGATGGTTACTGAAAAAGCAAGTGTACACTGAACTGAGCAAGAATTTCTGAGGAAGAACAAACACTTTTTACATTTCTTTTATTAGGGATTTAGGTCTGAATTTGGAGCTGCTGATTTAAAGAGGAAACATTAGGCAAATTGGTGATGACCTTCTTTTTACCAGACCATACTATGTGAAAAGCCTAGGAATCTTGTCCTAGATTTCAGTGGAAGTAGGGCTGAGAGAGTCCTTCAGCATCAATGGTAACTTGTTTCTCTTGGACTGAGAGTTATTTGCAAAAATTTGATGCACAAAAATAATCACATAAATCTTTAAACTGGAGTATTATCTGAAAGACATTAGTAGCTTCTTATTAATGAAAATAGTATTTTTGATCTTCCACTTTGAACTTGTTTCATGTTTTTATTTCTTAAGGACAATGAATGAATTACTTTCACTGTGGTTGACTCAAAAGACTGAAAAAAAAGACATTGCCTCTAAAAAAAGATACCTTGAGTTCGGCTTCTGCAAATTTAGACTGCTGTTTTTCAAACGAGAATCTGTGGTTGTGCATCTACACAACTGCAGTTTGGTGAGGAGGCCCATCCATATTTTCATGTCCTGAGGAAAGGCCATGCTTGGTGGGAGGGTGCTCCTGCTCTGTCAACATGCCACATGCCCTATCAGTGGAAAAGCTCAGTAAAGGTTCTTTCTTCAGAAATCCTTTTGATACCATGAAGAGTTTAGATAAAGTTTTTAAATTTTTAGAGACACTTTAGTCAAAGCCATTTGCATTGGGACTGTAATGCTCTTTGGGAATCCTTTGTGGATGCTCAAGGGAATTTTCTACTTGTTGGAGACCTTGCACTGTAAGACATACAAATTCTTAAATTATATGTGCATTTAAAATCTGACTGTACCAAGGGTAAATAAAACCATGGAAAACCAGTACCATTTTACTATAGATAAAAGCTTGCTAAGCAGCAACAGATCTTCTAGGCAGTACACTGTGTATAATTAATATCCTAATCAAGATTCTGCTGAAGCTAGGGAAAAGATTTTCATCAACTCCAGAAGAAGTCAAATAAAGTTATTAGCTGACCAGAGTGTTCGCGTACATATGTAATCTCACTAAAGGACTTAAAAAAATTCAGTGCTACCTTATTAGTTACTATAGTGATAAGGAAGAGACCATTATTGTATATGGCCTATTTGGACTGGTTGAAAAAAGGTTGAAAATTATCTCTGCATTCCTCCTACTCCCTTTGTATTTCTATTTCACAATTCGTATTTAATTAACTGGTCAGAAATGTCCCTGTGGTTTGCCACTCAATGCTACATTAGGTAATAACATATGTCAGGAAACATCTGTTGATGTGCTTCAGTTTTTCCTGAAGTTTAGAATTATATAGCTTTCAGTCTGTGTTCTGAAGGATTGCACCACCCAGCTGGACACCAACATACAATCATGGCATTCCAGGCAAGCTCAGACCACCTCCTCATGGGAGGGATAACTCCTTCTGCATGGGGTAAAGCCATGCCCTCCACTGCTTTCTGGGAATATGCAAAAGCAAGATCTCTGATAACTGATCAAGATAACTAGCATAGTTTGGGACTGTAGCTGCTCTAGGGTTTATGGTGTGAGCTCTGAAAGTTCTTTTTCTATGCTGAGTGGGGTAGATAACAGTTGAGAGAAAGTTGCATTCAACAAACGTTTGAAGGCAAAAAGAGAATATTGAGTGTATTGAAGGAAACTGAACGAACCTATATTTTTACAAAGCTAAAAGCTACTTTCAGCTTCATCACTTACCATCAACAATGCAAGATTAGTCTGTGCTTACTAAGAAGGACATGCTACTGGACACACCTGGTGTAATGTTGCTTTCTTTGCTTTCTTTCCGAAGGGACAGAATATAGGGATCATGCACCCTGCAGCCTTGTCCAAGGAGACCACAGGCCAGAGTAATGCCATTATGGACAATAAAGCACTTGCCATGGAGGTGAAAATATTATACCACTTTCTGGAAAGGTTATTAGCTATTGGGATTTTTTTTTGCTTGTATTGTTTTGTTTTGGTTTTTTGTTTGGGTTTTTTGTGTGTGTGTGTGTGTTTTGGTTTGGTGTTGTTTTTTTTTTTTTTGTTAACAGTTAATTTTAAATTTCTCATTTCTCTAATTTTTACCAGCTAATCTCTAAATTGTTATTGAAAAGTTACCTCTGCTTTGTGTTTGCTGGTTCAGGTGTGTTAGCCAAAGGGAGCAGAGGGAAGTTTGCATTTGCCCTCTTGAAATGGGAAAGAGCCTATGCAAGCTGCACATTTGCAATTCTTTTAATGTCAAAACGCGAAGGGAGATTATGGGATATGGAACTTTTTACCACATTTGAGATTTCTGAGGAATTCTGGAGTTTGTGGTTTCACCCTAGGACACTCTGGGCTGTATTTAACCTTGCAGGCATGCAGTTAACAACCTAAGAACCAAAACAGGTAAGCAAAGGCTTCCCTGTATGGGCTTATGAAATAATTTTCAGCTTGAGATTAACTCTGTCAAGCCAAACTGATATCTGTTGCAATCTTCAATAGTTAGTGCCAAATCATATGTTTCAACCCTTAGTAATTTCATCTAGGAGTCTATTTTAATCATACTTTGGGTTTTGTTGGGGTTTTTTTAAAATGTACTCAGTGCTTGAAATTAATAACCCTGGGTCATCACTCTCCATAGTCACATCGGGAAATTAGAATTAAAAAAAAAAACCTGCCCTAAATGTGTAGGGTTTTTAAAGTTCTGTCAGCAAATGCTTATGTAATGGAAACTGCATATATAACTACAGCAGTACCTGCTGCCGTGCAGGTGAACTGGCAATATGAAGGCAGTTTTCCTTCCTGGGCAGCTGGAAGGCTCACGCTTCTCCATGACCTTGGGGTAAGCCTTGCCACCTGTTGCCCTTTTTATACAAAAGTAGCCTGTGCCAGCCAGCAAGAGCAAGCACTGACCTCTTTGGGGAGAAGCAAGCAGAGCTCAGGAGGGCAGTGAAGCAGCTTGGCAGAACAGTCTGGTTTGGAGCACGTGAAATGCTTGTGAATGGGACAAGAGCCCCAGGCTTCACATGCTGCCAGCACTGCTCCTGCCTGCTGGCACTGCCAGCACCTGCACCTGGTACTGCCATTACCTTGGCCAGATACACCAGGCACTGCTGGCTGCTGCTGCAGGGAGCTTGAGTTAAAAATTCTCTTTCAAAATGATTGAGTATATGATTTCTCTTTAAGTATCTTTGCAATATTAATTAACTTCAAAATACAAATAATGAATGGAGGATCAAATAGGAAAAAAATGCATAAAATGTTTCTATAACTTGAAGTAAAATAATTGCATTTAGTTTAGCTTTGGCTAGATCAACTTAAATAATTTTAATTTAAAATTAAACTTTAAGTCTGAACTTAAAACCTTTTCTCTCTTCACCCACCATATTCACCTATTAATTTCTTAGCTTCTAAATCTGTTTACAGCTGTCCTACATATATATATATATGCTGTCTTTGCCTTGTGGAGAAAAAGAGTCATTATCTAAATAGTGACCCTGATGCTGGGTTTTCTGCCTATAAATCAGCATTCAGGCTGGTAGTGATTCAAGGCTCAGATATACATATGAGATCTAATCAGATAAAATATGCATTATCACACAGAGGTTAAACACCCTTGCAGTAGGCTCTATCGCTGTTTCCTTGAAGAAAATATAAGAAAGAAACTTGATGTATTAATTTTTGAGACAGATAAAGTTTGAGGATTTTCTGTCTAGTAAATTTTTCTTGCTTCTAGATATTTCTAGACAGAGATTTTGAAAAATCAGTTTTCTAAAATACTAATATGTAGGTGTCCACGAATGTTACATAAAAAATAAAGCAAAGCACTTCAAATAATATTTTTAGTACCATTAGGTGGTTTGTTACAAGAAGCAGTAGTTAAATATTCCTACAGGCCCATCTCTGTACAAAGAAATGGGAATTTCATAACCAGGATGCATAACAAAAGATATCTTTCCAAAGATAAATTAATGCCTTCTCACCACCCAAGGAGTTTTGCATCTTAAAATATAAGAAAACAAAATAGAGAATGAACTCTGCTCTAGCTGGGTTGTGGTGTCACATGAGTCAATGGAGGGTAGCATGGATGGCAGGCCATGGCTGGAACAAGGAAAGATCAGGGATACGATAAAGTGAGAGCGCTCCAGTAGGTAATTGGAGTGGTAGGTGTTGTAAGTGGGATGTGCTGGGGAAGCAGAAGTGATGGCCTGAACAGCTCATGCTGTTCAGGAACGGGATAGGGAAGCTTCATTTCCAAGAACTACTTGGTGTCTCAGCTCTAAAAGTTCCTTGGGTCCATGCATGAAGGCAGAGTTCCTGCTAGCCAGCACTCACCTGCAGGGAAACAGTGCCAATAGCTGGTACCTATTTTGTGTCGACAACTGGATACATGCACTACAGATAACTTGATTAATGGTGGTTCCTTATAACATAGACATGGCTAAAAAATGCTTATTGTCCTCTTATAATCAATGTTTTACCAAGGAGAGACATATTTAACCTGTTTTTCATGTCTATTTCCCCTAAATGCAGGTTTGCATAAGCAGGTTGGCTATTCACAAGCCAGACCTATTTTTTTTCCATGCAGCAACTCTGTGAATCACCCCATTGCAGCGGAGGAAGGAGGGTGGAATTGTTTCCACACAATTTCAGAGACAATGCAGGTGATTAATGATGAAGGGCCTTGACAGGTTGTTCAGTTAATCCCTGAATTGGCTTTTATCCCAAATCAAGATGCAGTTTACTGATGTACCTTGCTGTGGAATACTTTCATGGGCTGTATGATGATGTTATCCATATCCTTCAAGCCTTTCATTAAAAGTATTCCCAGGACACTTCTTCACCACAACATTAACTTGTGAGTAGCTCTATCTCTCTGTCTAAACACTGCTTTGCACTGAAGCAGGAAGGAGCATGCAACCTCAGTTTTGTAGGTAAGAAGGAGGATTAACTAATACCTGAGCTATTCCAACTGCTAACCTGAGCTTCCTGCACTTAGTCCCTTGTTCCCACAGAAGCTAAGCACTGGAATGGGGCTTGCCACACATGGGAACTGTAAGTTTTTCCCAGAAGCCTGTGCTTTGGCATCTCTTTGTGCTTACAGGGGTGGCTCCTGTGGATCCTCTCCATTTGTTTAAGGTAGGCAGCTGATAACTTCCAATGCCTGCTTGTCCATTGTTTTGGTCTGGAATATGCAAGCTTGATTTGTTTGGCATTTGACTGCCTGAGGCAGATGAGATGTGGTGCCAACCTTTCAAAAGCAGAGCTCTGTTTACACACATGGTTTAAGTGTTGTGACATAAGTGTTATATGAAAATACAATTGACAGGATTAATGTATATGTTCCAGTCTGCAGATGTGTTTTGTAAGAAATAAGAGACTTTTTGGGATGCTAGGCACTCATTTAAAATCAGAGTCTCAAAATCACTATATACAAGCTGTTTGGCTTTGGGAGAAAGCTTGGTGCTCATGAATTTTTTCTGTTTTTCCCTTTCTGACTCCTGTAGGCACTAGCATTGAGTTGGAGGAACCCAAATGAATCCTTGCAATGGTGGAGCATGCTTCTTAGCTAACAGCTTTGGGGAGGTGAGCACACTCAGATAGAGATACCCTTGAAAAGGAGATGTTCCTTGCCACGACTTCTGGCCTGCTTCTGGGGCTGAACTTGGCTTGTGCATCAATTCTCATTAGAAATAGTTGCAAGGAGATGTGGGTATGTGAAGAATGTGAGAACATGCTGTGTATTTAGAGGTCATTGCTGGTGAGAGATATTCCGTGTACTGTAGTCTAGCACTATCTGGGTTCTCCTGTTTGGTTTTGGTTTAAACATGTGCCAGTGAACTGTAAATTCTATTGAATAGAACAACTTCCTCCTTTTGTCAGCCAGAAAAGACTGATCAGGATATGTTTCAGCAGAAGAGATGGTATTTTCTTTTTTCATTTCTTCTTCACTTTGTTTCTTAGTTGGAGTCTAAACATAATAAATATTTAACTTCTGAGTTTTCTTGCTCTGATTATTTCTGTGTAATATTTTACTTGATATTCAGTTAAGCAGATGGAACATTATTGTTGGTTCATCTATTTCAGCAATATAACTTTATACATTTCAGTGTCTGTTCTCAAGTAGTGGCTAGAAAAACATAAACTTTATCTTTTTGTGTGATGCCTTTGACCCTCAAAAAGATTGATACACAGAAGAATAGTGATTGGGGAAAATTTTTGCAACAGAAAAAGTGAACAAGCTGGCTTGTTCATATTGTGTTGGCATAAACAACCAGCAGAACATTCTTGTTATGTTTGCTATTTCACTTAAATAACTTTCAAATTTGAAAAGCTTTATGTTGATAATTTTGATGAAGTAAGTAGTAAACTTGCTAGTAAACTTGCACATGTTTACAGCTTAGAGGAAGAAAAGGGTGTAAATGTAGCCTGTGAACCAAAGTACAGAGAAAGAAGAACTGGCAGTAAATGAACCGTCACAATTTAGTCTGTTGCTGGTTTAGGCTGACTTTTCCAGTCCTGTGTCATTACATAGACACCTTGTCATTTGAGGAAATAACATTTTTGTTAGCCTGACATAAGCAAGCTGAATCAGCTATGACCAGATTGTCTTTGTTTTTACTGGACAGAATACTGTTTCCATAGAACTGTTCTGTCTCCTCCATATCTTCTGGGATTCAAACTGACACCTTAATGCTGTGCAAAGGGCAGTTCCTGTGTGTTGAGTGTGAACTAAACAGAGATGTTTTCCAGTTCATGCAGGAGTTCCTCAGAAGATCCCAAACCATAAGATACACATTTCTCTTATAGGGGGTAGGAAGCAAGAGAAGGAGAAATATTCGATAAACAGAGACAGTAATAGAAGGTGGAAGGAGTTGTAAACAGCTGAAAAATCCTTCCCGTATTTAAAAAAAAAAAAAAACCACAAAATTCTCAAAACCCAACAAAATCATTATATGCTTAAAAACATGAAATTGCTACTTAAATTTGCTTTCTAGTTTTTTTTTTCCTTTTTTTTTTCCTGAAAAATCTCTCTAGATATCTTTTTGTATGTATGTATCTGTGTGTATATATATCCTTTCTGGCATGCCATAGAAATGTCACAATTTTTTCATCTGTGCCTTTATACAGAGAATTTTGTAAACATTTTATTTTCCTGGTTAGGTATCTCAATGTTCAGAAGACCTGTATTTCATGGAACTCAATACACTCATGACTTCCTTACTTTTGTCTAAGTTGAAGAACTGTTTAAGGCAACATACTGAGGGTGACTGAAGCAAGCTTTAGGCTGGCTCTGTGCAGACCTTCATCTAAAACCCTGCCATACAGCTCATTCATTAACTCTGTCTGAATTTCTTTTCATCCATGTGAAAGGAAGGAAGATGACTGTAGTCTGCAAGAATTCCCTTCCATATATTTTTCATCTCTGATCTAGGACAGAGTTTCTTACTTCTGGACCTCTCTTACCTATGGGACGTTCGCTGCAGTGCCCAATATGATGTGTTGTTTCTTAGATGAAAATATACTTGTATGATGATGACATAGATCGGGGGAAAAAAAGGCATAGGGATAACCAAATTCAGTTGTCATCAACAAACCAGTTCACCTGTTGCAAGCCTACAGTATGTTATTCTAGTATCTTCTTCACACATCGCTTTTTTATCCCAGCACTAATTTTCATAGAATCACAGAATAATTTCATTTGGAAAAGACCTCTGAGGTTAAATCCAACCATTCTGTAACTGTCATGTAACCTCAAACTTAGGTCCCCATGTCACCTTTGTCTTTCAATATGTGTCAGGAGTATGTGCACTTGCAGCCCAGAAAGCTGACCACATCCTAGGCTCCATCAAAAGAAGAGTGACCAGCAAGGAAGGTGACATTTGTCCTAGTCTTGTCCTCGGTCCTAGTGCTGGCTCCTGCTGTTGCCTACTGGGCTCTCCACATGGACCCCACACCTGACTTGTCACCTCAAATTGCCCAAGGCTGTTGGTTAAACTGCTTGGTATCACCTATCTGGGTGCCCTAGGGGACAGCAGAGCTCCCAGGGAAAAGCATCGCTTCTGCTGGAGCTGTCCTCAAGTCCTGCGGGTTCCCAAATCTGGAGGGACCCTGCCCCCTCTTCCTGCTTCCTGGTGTTTCCTGTCAATACTGACATTCCATTTCTCAAGTGTATGAAATTTACAAATGCAAAATGAACATTATTCCATTTCTCACAAGGAAGAGGGCCATCAGGACATAAGTAACTATTCCTGCTCCATGGATCCAGTAGCTCATGGGTTTTAATTGCACTATACGTTAGACATTTTGAAGTGCTTATTTACATAACATTTCTTTGTTTTTCTTCTCTTGAGATTGCACACAAGTGTTAGCAGATGTAGATATAGTATGGTAGAAGGCTAAACAGTCTGTTTTGTGTAAAAATTACACACTTGGGATGGTTCTGAGATAATGCACTTAGGATTACCCAATTCAGTAGAGTGATGTGCATACCCTGTAAAGAAAAATAAAAGGAGCACAATTAAATAAAAATGACAACAACGACCATTACATATATATAGAAGCAGTACTCTGATATCGATATCACAGGGGAAAGAAAATACCAAGCTGAAAATTCTATAATGTTCATATGCTGAAATGGAAATCCTTTGTTTTGGGTAATCTCTTCATGGGGTAATTGCCCCATTAACATAGTCCTGGAGAGAGGAGAGGTCCAAGAAAATGGATTGATTTTTTAAGGATCACCTTCTCCAACCTTCAGAGTGGTCTTCCCCACAGGTAGTCAAGCAGAGATGACTGGGGAAGCCACAGCTGGAGCACTGTGTACACTCTGGTCTCCTCCATACAAAAGAAACAGGGACATACTGGAAAGAGTGCAGTGAAGGGCCATGAATATGGTAAAGGAACTGGAGTTTTTGTCATATGAGGTGAGGCTAAGCCTTAAGAAGAGAAAACTTGGGGCTAGGGGAGGATCTTGCTAGTGTGTAAATACCTATTTTGCTGGGAAAGATGGATGCAGACACTTAATGAAAGGACAAGAGGACAGAGTCCTCTGTGGACACAGTCTAGAATACAGGGAACTCCCTTTAAACAAGAAAGCCAGAATCTCCTTTTGGATGTCTTTATTTACTTATTTGGTTTATCTGATGTACTTAATGAGCAGATTTCCTAAATGAAATGGGTTTAGAGCCTATATGCCCTGTACATCAAGAAAAAGAGTTGGTGAAACCTCAAATGTAGTTAAAACATGTATGTAGTTGGTAAAGGGTCCTAGACCCTTCCTGATCCAAAGGAACACCATGCCCCTTTGTTCCTCTGTGTAAGACAGTCCAATATTTTCACTATAGATTTTGTTTATGCTTCTACTTCTGTGTTGCCTGTGTATGTTTCCCTACACAATTTGGTTGAGACTGGGTCCCTATCTTTTCTGATCAGCTGGCAAAAAGCTGATTTTAGAGATATGGTGAGCATCAAGGAGCATCAGAGGGTAATACCTGGCACTACTGAGATATCTATTTAAGTATTGTGCAGCTGGGACTTTTGCAATTTCATGTTGCTGACAGAATTCATGAAAAAGTGTGAGACACAGAGAGAGAGAGATTTTTTAGAGACTCTCCAGTGAAAGAGAAAAACAGTTTCTTGGAGGAAGCACTAAAATGTGGTTTATGGCCTTTAGAAACCCACATGTGGAGAAACATGTGCTAATAAAGGATTAATTAGCATAGCATTATTATAAAATAAGCTTTGCTGTTTGGCAGATGGAACATAAATACATTCAGGACAAAGCAGGAAATCACCAGTGCCTGAGATGGTGTATGCAATTCTATCTCACTTGTTTGTTTCATCCAAAACCCTGGACAAAATGCAAAAATCATTTAGCAGAGTCTGACTGTCTACATGAAGTGTGGCACAATAGGAGCGAAGCAGGACAGCCCACCCATGGCAGGAGCAGCTAATGTCCACGCTGCTTGTGCTCTGGGACTTTACTCAAGTAGCTTCAATGCGGTGCTAGAGACTCCGTGCCCATTAGCAGCAGCAGTCAGTGAGATGCACTCCTGGATTATCTGCTTCCATTTCCTTTCCTGAGACAGGAATTTATTTTGCATTTCTGAGCCACTCCATAGTGTGAACCAAGTGCAGTTACATGGGGACTATGCAAAGCTTCACCATTTCCCTCCTCCTTTGTGCTAAAAAGTGAATATAGGCTCCTTCCTTTCTTAAAACGCTGTTCTGGAGGAAGTCCTTTGCCTGGTATATTCCAGTATAAACTGAAGCACTAGGAAACAGTAGTTCCCTTTATGTAAAATAAAAATACCTCCAGTAATTTATAGAATACTATATATATATACACATATATGAAAGTGTACAGCCCTAACACCCCTACACACATTTAAAATAAATAATACCCAGGAAACATAGGGAAATTATGGCAATGCAGAATGTGCAACATAGTGGGACTTTGACATGGGAGTTGTGATTTACATGTCTAATGGATTGACGCAGCACACAGCCAAACAGAAACCAGTTGAAGTAACTTAACTGCCAACCAGAGGGGCCTGGACAGACCTGAGAGGTGGAGCCATGAACCTCATAGAGTTCAACAAGGCCAAGTGCAAGGTCCTGCACCTGGTTGGGGCAATCCCAAGCATGAATAGAGGCTGGGCAGAGAACAGATTGAGGTGTAGCCCTGGGGAGAGAGATTTGGGTGTGTTGGTGGATGAGAGGCTGGACATGGGCTGGCAAATGTGCACTTGCAGCCTAGAAAGCCAAAGGTGTCCTGGGCTGCATCAAAAGGAGTGTGGCAAACAGGGCATGGGACAGGATTCTGCTCCTGCACTGCTCTCATGAGACACCATTTGGAATACTAAATCCAGCTCTGGGGTCCCCAGCACAAGAAGGACATGGACCTCCTCAAGCAGGAGATCCAGAGGAGGGCCATGAAGATGATCAGGAGCACCTCTCCTGTGAAGACAGGCTAAAGGAGCTGCGGTTGCTTAGCCTAGAGAAGGCTGTGGAGAAACAGTACAGCAGCCTTCCAGAATCTGAAGGCAGGGTGTGGGGTCTGCGGGACAACTGGAGAAGGACTTTTTACAAGGGCATTGAGTGATGGGAAAAGACGTCGTGGCTTCTAAAATGAAAGAGGGGGGGTTTAGATTAGATTGGAGCAAGAAATTCTTTGCTGTGAGAGTTGTGAGACACCAGAACAGGTTGCCTGGTGAAGCTGTGGGCTCCATGTCCCTAGAAATGTTCAAGGCCAGGCTGGATGAAGCTTTGAGTAACCTGGTGTAGTGAAAGATGTCCCTGCCCATGGCAGAAGTGTTAGAACTAGACGATCATAAATTAAGGTTCCTTCCGACCCAAACCATTCTATAACTCTGTGATAACTGTAGGGGTCTTGATGAAGCCCCAGCTGCTTCAACATGCCCCTCAAATTCACAGCACCTCACAAGAAAAAGTTTGGCAGAGGTAAGCAACAAATTGCAACAAGGTTGTTGTCTTCTTCCAATACTTTCATACTGCAACATATGTCCTTTTAGCATATTTATAACGGTGTTCTTTCGAAAGCCGTAAGAAAGCCCTTTCTTTGCAAGCTGTCACCTCAGTCCTGTAAGGTGTTAAGTGTCAGTAGTGCCAGTGCTCCCCACAGCGCTCTGTGCATCTCTGTCATTTGTGCCCGCACAGTACAACATTTCCAGCGCCCTCCCCGCGGGTTTGTGTGAGTTACTGTGGGCAGGGACACGGGCAACGGAAGGGGGAGGGACGGGGGGCAGGCGCGGAGGAGGCCGAGTCCCAGCGCCCGCCGGGAGGCGCAGACGGGCACAGGCGGAGGAGGAGGCTCGGAGGAGGAGGCGGAGGCGGGCTCGGCACATGCACACGCCGCTCCCGCCGTGCTCAGCTTAAATAGGGCGGCGCCGGGGAGGCGCGCACAGCCGTGGTTACTGCTGCTGCCGGGAGGTGAGCGGGATTCGGGGGCACGGCTGCCGTCGGGGCCGGGGGCTGTCGGGGACGTGCCGCCGAGGGAGGCGGCCGGGCCTGCCGGAGCGGTGGCTGCGGGGCTGGGGTGGTCTGCGCGGCCGCTGTCACCGCGGGGCCTGGCGGTCCCGTCCCAGTCCTGCCGCCGATCTCTGCAGGCTGTCCTTGCGGGTCCTTCCTTCCCGCCCCGCAGTGGGATCAGCGTCCCCCGGAGCGGCTCGTCTTCCCCTCGCACAAAAGCCTTCAGGAAAGCGTAGCTGTCTGTCTTCGGCCTCCCCCCGGCGCTGCGGCAGCTCGGCTGGCCGGGCATTGTTCGGCGCCGGCGCTGCCCTCCGGCCCGGCTCGGCTCGGCCTGGCGCTGTGTGAGCAGCTCGGTTGGGCCGAGCAGCAGGTAGCGGGCTGGGCAGCGCCGTGCTGCCTGCTGATCCCGGGGCTTCACGTTTGCTTAAGCTGCCGCACTTCGCCTTCAAGTGGGTTGTTCTTTCTTCAAGTGGTCATGAATGCAGCATGTACTTGGTGCAGCTTTTATTTCTTCTTCTTTTATAGTAGTTTAGAGTGCATATGGAAATGCAACGTGAGCCAAACTGGCCTAAAATGGAAGGCTGAGTAGCTTTGACTTTGCAGGCCTCCTCTGCTGCTGGGTAGGACTTGCAGTGCTACAGCACAGAGATTTAGCCTGGTTACACGACGCTTTTGTTCTAGGATGCATACATTTCTTGTTCCTGTTGAACAGGAATTGCAACACTTGAAGCCTTCTAAATTTCTAAAGGGCATATTAGTGAGCCGTCTGGAGTATTACAGATACCCTCTTGGACTGAGTTTAGAGTCCAAGATATGATGGCCAGGTTCTGTGATAGGAGAGAACAGACCTCAACCATGTGGATAAATAGATTTCCTTTTCCATCAGCTTTGCTTTACAGGGAATCATACGCTCTCCTGAGCCTGATCAGAAGAGTTTGTTTGTTTTTGCCTTTTTGCTTTGGAACGTGCTCTCAAACTCATAGGCTGAGATTTTTCAGCCTCAGGATTTGGATCAGATTTCTTGGAACAAGAAATTGAGTATAAGAGAGCATTGAGTTTATGGAAAAATACCTTTCTCTTCCTCTTGCAACAACAGCAGTCTTAATAAAAGAAGTGATACATAGTGTTCCATGAGGACCCTTGCTGTTAGTGCCTTCTTAAATTGTAAGGATATGTAGCTTGCTTGTATTGGATGGGGAACTGTTTGAAAGGTGGCTGATGGCAAAAATCTAAAGCTTGTCATTACAAGTAGCTGCTGTGTGTAGTGTTATCAATTCAAGGTCTTGAGCAGACAGCTTTTAGCCTAGTCTGAGGACTGCATGATTACAGTGAATTTACAAAGGTAGCTTCTACCTTTGTAGAAGGTAGATGTTGTTTTACAACTACAGCTTGGCCAACATGAGGTTGGAAGTAAGTATTCAGTTTTTGAGAAGGAAACCCCCAAGTAGCCTTTTGCTTCAAGGACAAGTACATGGTTAGTATTGGTAGAAAAACAAAAACAGCAACTTTAAATGGAAGGAAAGACATCTTTTGAAGTACATTTGTGGATAAGTGACTTGCCTATTTCTTGAGCAAAGTCGGTGTAGCTGGTTCTCCTATCTCATTGCTTCACTAGAAAGAAGCACTTCATGGGATTTTTGGGAGGAGGCAGAGGTGGGTTTTACCTTCCCTGTTTTGTGTGTGTTGCTCTTCAGTGAGACAGAGTAAAAGGTTTCTTTCTTATCCCTCCAAGGAAACAACACTTTTACTAATGTGACCAATGGACCTTCTGTACCAACAGGTAATAATAGGTTTTTGTGTTTTGTTTTTCCTGATAGTATGGTTGATGGAATCGGGTAGACTGAAGAAAACTAATGGCATGAAATTTTTTGAATGTGCAGCAGAGACAAGAGACGTATTCTGGCCCAAGGGATACATTACTTGATAATTTGGGCTTCTAGTGGTTTTGTGAACAGAGTGCCTGCCATATCCTACTTCCCTGCTATGCTAAATTACAAGTGCAGGTATGTTAAATATTTCACTATGGTAAATATAATCAGTGGGTAACTCCCTAGAAATCCTCAGAAGTAAGAGGGGTGGTGGTTTATTCATTGGTGAATGGTTTTGTGGGGGAGTTTACAATGCTGTGTGGCTCAGGGAAGCTCTGCTTCCTTTCAAGCTGTAGGCTGAACCCTGTCTGCAGATGTGGGGCTTGCATTTCTGCAGATCCCACCTGACTCCTGAAAACAAGAGCATTTGACAGCATAAGGCTTCTTTTTTCTTGCTGTCTTTCATGTTGAGAGTTACTCATTTACACAGGGTAAAATATGATTGCCTGCCAGGGGCAGGGAGTTTGGAACTAGATAATCTTTAAGGTCTTTTTCAACCCAAACCATTCTTTGATAGTAAAATACTTCTTTTTTGTCTAGGATTTGAATCTTAGTAGTACTGGTAGTTTGCTCAAAACTGAAAAAAAAACAGCTTGCATGATTTTATAGCGATGTTGAGGAAAAATTGATTTTGCTTTTGTAATTGAACCATTTAAGTGCGATAGCAGAAGTGCATGATGACCGATTTCCGGAAGAGGAGTCTCCCTTTTTTTATGAATTGCTGTTCTTGAACCCAGAACTCTTAAGCTTTTTAGTTTGATTAGTTTGATATTGCATGTGCCATGTTTTGGAAATCTGGCTTCTGTGGTTGGCTTGCAACAATAGCCTGGTAAGATTGAATTAGTTTCCTAGGAAAGCGAGAAAAAAATGCTTACTATCACTGACTTCAGGTATTACAGTATGCCTGCATCTACTCCAAGTCAAAAGGTTGGTCTGTTTGTCATACTATTTTTGGGCTGCTGGTGTTGGGAGGTCACTTAGTGAACCAATTGCTTCTCATAAGTACTTACTGATCTTCCAGTCTCAGTGTTAAAGGTTATATTTTTTGTAACAACCTGCTGGATGTAAGCACTATCTGTGCGATGCAATGGGGCTTAGTGTGCTGACCCAAGTTGCCTTCTGCAAGAGTTCAGGTATCAGAAATATGAGTGAGAAACTCCTCACAGAGACTCAAGTGAGTGCTTAAGCCATGTGTTAGCTTGATACTGCATACTGGGCTTTCTGAATGGTAGCCTTTTTCTGGGAGGAGTAGAATGAATAAGTTGGTATGATCTACTCATGCTGAGTAGATCATACCACAAGAAAGCTGTTGAGTTCTGTAGGGTGGTTTTCATCTAAATGATTGGAATGACACTAGATTGACAGAGTAGTGCCATGATATACTTGCAAATCAGAGTTGCAGGGATGCAGTTCTAATGGATAGCAGTGTAGGCTGAAAAGTAAATATTTGTAGGCATCTTACCTGGTTTTCAGAGATGTAAAACTGCTTAGTGCCATGTTATGTATGGATAGGCATGGATTAAAAGTAACTTAAATCCACCATTCTCTGAAAGATTTTAGTGGTAAGTGTTGGTTTTCCTTTATACACAAGGTTACCAAATGTTTTTGGAGGACAGTAATTGCACAAAAGGCATTGAGCAGATTCTTGTCACATGTTTCAACTCCTGAACTTGAATAAACTCCAGTGACCTCACCAGTGTGCACTCAAATTACTTACTGGACATCACTGAGAGGCAAGAATCCAGGTGGAGTTCCACTTGATTGGAAGGGGACTGAGGCCAAATGTCTGAGGACAGGCCTGTGACTTTCCTTGTTGATGTGAGCAGAACCTTGACACACCAGGTTCAGATTTAGTGCTCCTTGAAGGTGGCAGCAAAAATCTTAACTTTGATTGCAGTTTATGAAGTAAGTCACTGTGGCTTAATTTATGGGTCTGAATCCAGTTTGTAGGTTGTTTTTCTCCAGTTCTGCCTTATCCCAAATGCAGGAACAGAGACTGAACCAGTAGAGGCAACCTACACTCCAGTACATGATGCCCTATGGTTGCTGAGAGCTTGTCTGAGGGAGCTGAAGAGGAGCTGGATGTGAGGTGTGAATATTGAGGACCTGGTAGTTCCTCCTGCCTGGGATGTGTTCCTTATTTACAGTTCTCTAGTTCTTTCCTGCTTACTCTTGCAGGAAAGTAAATGTGTCTGTTACTGCTTTAAAAGAAGCATTTGTAGCTCTCATGCTTGCCTGGGTGAATTAGGTGATTTCTGGGTAAGAGAATTTATTTTCTTTTAAAGCTGGGGAGGGGCCAGGGGGTGAGGTGGAGGAGGAGGTCATAGTAGTGGATTAGACAGTTCAATATATTTGGTTTGTTCAGACAAATCTTCTCTGGCTGAGGAGTCATATGTGACTCCTCATACATGACATGATAGGCTGCACCAATCACAGTAGGCATCTTGCTGTCATGTTTGTTATACAGGACTTAGACTGGAATTTCTCCTTCAGGTCTCAAATAGCAAAGCTCCTTTGCTATACCTTGAAGATGGTTGTGTTTTGCTTGCTGGTTAGTTTTGCTATGTTGCAGGCGTTTGCAAGACCTGTCAGATTCCCTTCTGCTGGACAGGCAGAAAATCCTGGGAGGACTTGAATACAGTGTTTACAGTTTTGTGCTGTGTAACGTGTTGTATTACAGTAGTCTACCCTCTTCCCCAGCTGTGCTGTTGTGTTTCCTTCTGGGAGCTAGTGGCTATCTGGTCATTGAGACGAGAGTTGATCTAGGTGAGAACTAACATGACAAATAATATAGAAAAGATGGTGTTTGCCAGATCACCTTGCTTGTGCCTGCCTGGCTAGTGGGGAGAGGGGAGCATGTAACTAGGACAGGCTGGACTGTCAAATTTGAGGTGATTGTAAATGCACTCTGAGATTTGGATTATGTATCCTATTCAGACAAAAGGATTTCTCAGGTTAATAACCAAAGCTATTTGTTCTACCCTTTTTATATGTAATAAAGGGGCTAGAACATGATTCTGCACTTGTTCTTTCAAAGGCTGAGTGGAGAAAGGCTTAAGGAAAAAATGAGATCCATGGGAGCTGTGCAGTGTAACCTGTAAGAGTAAGAAAAAACAGGCTGCAGTGTAGTACATCTACAGTGCAACAGGTAGCTGTCAGGACAACTCAAAGGTATATGGGTGGCTGGTTCCCTGTTTCAGCATATCCTAATGAAAACATCTTAGTGCTATATTGCTCATAATAAGAGATAGGCAACTTGTCTTGTAGATTTCTCTTCCCTGCAAGAGGCTGTAGAAATAACACAGCCTGTTCTTTTACACCATGTGATGGACCTGCCTTTATGGCAGTGCTAGTGTTGTTTATCTAAATATTAGAATAGAGAAAAAGAAAGGCCATTCGTTCTTGGGGTTGTTTTTTTTGCCATACAGAAGCTGACGGCTGCTCTCCTGTTCTCTTCCGTTGCACTCGAACGATGTCTGGATATGGATAGACAATAGGCAGGCTGCTGCCCACTGTAAATAGACCATTGTACGCTGAGAGTAGGAGCAGCAAAGAACGGCAGAGCCCTGCCAACTTGGGTCATTGCCTTGAGATACTGGCTGTGCTGTAAAGAATGAGTCTTGGGTACTGCAGGGTGTGTGTGTGTGTGAGTAGAGAGAGCTGGCTTTGAAACTTAGAGAAATCCTTAGCCAAATTGATATGGTAAGTTCGGAGGGGTGCCTTTTTGGGTCTACACTGTGGGAAGGGTTTCTCTTGAGGTGGTCAAGACAGTTGTCTCTGAAGCAGTTTTGCCTCTTTACTCAAACTGCTTTCCCTCTGGTCTTTTAGGAAAAAGGCCAAGATCTACTGATTGCATAGAGAAAAAAGTGCTTTTGACCTCAAATGTCAATTCTGCTCTTTCCCCCCCTACATGTAGCAATCTGAGTATTACAGACTGGTACTTTTCATTTGGCATCTCCTTCCTTTTGTTCTTCAGCTGTGTCTCACACTGGGGCTTAGTTTGAGTCTGTTCCTTGTGTTCTAGATCCTGTTTGGTAAGAAGGAGTTGCAGGACTAGAATTTGTGAGGAGAGCATGACTTTTTTTTACTTGTCTTCCATGAGCAAACTTAGCTGGGTCCTTCCTTGAGGAAAGCAACTGAAAGCCAGATGCAAGCTCCATTGTGAAGATCTTTGTATCTCAGTGTGGAGGCTCTAAACCGTTCTTCTTGGTCATGATAAAAACCCAGGACGTCTGATGTTGGAGTATGAGCCAAGTAAATACTGAGATGACTTGAAGGCTGGAAAGCATTGAAGCCTCTTTTCTTGCTGGAGTATATTTGGATGCATATGTTAAGAATGTGAATTTATTGTCTTGGTTACACCTGGCTAAATTTAGGGCTAAATTTGCCCTAAATGCAGAAGATGAGCTCGTATGACTTAACAGATAGTGTTAAAGCTTGGAATTGCTTAGTCTTGCAGAAAACTGGTCCTCATCTTGTTTTTTGTGTGGATGAAGCAGAAGGTATAAGAAGATAGTATCTCAATGTAAACATAAGTAGCAAAATGTATAAATGTATGCCTGATATCTTGAGCAGTTTTATCACAAGTTTTATGTTGCAGGCTTCTCTAGAAACAACGATCAAGGAAATGAAAAGCATAGGTGTGCATCTCTTCTCTCACCCAGGCTGAAATCATAGCCAATCCTTGACTATAATGGGACTGTTGTGTGAATTAAATGATGATGTTTACTTCAGTTCTTGTTACCTGTAAAGGCATCACAGCCTTTTAAGTAATTCAAATTACATTGCATTCCTAAATAATAGTGTGTGTGCAGGACACTTCATGACTAATGCATACAGGAAAGCAGTTTTAAAAGTCAGAGGTGCTCATAGTGGAGCTTGAGGAAAGAGCTAAGCTTGCCCTTAGCCATTACACACATGACAGACCCCCTTGTCTAGTTTCATAATATGGTGTCTGTGATAAATGTGGAATTAACTTCTAAGTCCAGACTTGCTTGTTGGTGTGGGAAGTTTTTTTATTCTTACTGTTCAACTGTGTACAATAAGACTTAAGGTGTAGTTTTCATGCCTGCAATGCTAATGAACATGATTAGGTGCATAAAAAGCAACTGCATGGTGATCCTAACAGTTATGTCAGTAACTGATTACTTTTTTAAAAAAGGAAGATTAGGAGCTTGTTTATATATTGAGTTCATATCTGCCTTCTATTAGTACAGCCTGATATGTTGTAGATTTTGGTTATAGTCTGCTGCATCACTGCACAAATAAAAAAAAAGGCATTTCTGTAGTGGCCTTGTACTGCCTGTGGAGGTAATGCAGCCCTGTGCCCTAAGGCTATGGCAGAAAAGTGTGGAGGAGAGAGAGTAGTGCCTGCTGGCCGGAGATTACTCCATGGGTCCAGGACTGTTCCAGAGATGGAACTTGATTCCACCCTGACACTGCCCCCATCCATGACCTTGCTTTAGCCTGTCCTGTTAACATTGTGAAAGCGTGGGCCCTTTGAACTAATTTTATTACTATTTTGCTGTCTCTAGCAAATCTTGTCCAAATACTGGTTAGACTTTTGTCAACTAGACCACGTTTCTGTTGTCTGGCTGAGTAACTGGTTGCAGCAGTAAAGATTTCAAGGTCAGACTGTAAACTAGAGACTTTCCTGTAGAAATATGAAGTGTTAACCAGGTATAGTTGGTCTTAAAACTTACAAACTTAATTCTGTCCGTTTGGGTTTTAGCGTCTCATATGCCACCATCCTGCAGCGCTGGCTCCTGACACAGTATATTTTAGCTATTAGCTACCTCTTTTGACATTCTCTAGGACCTTTGCTAAATTCTGTTGTCCACAGGAAATGGCTGGGACCAAAATTACCTAAGTAAATACCTCTCTTTGTTCTTCAAGCAAGCGGGACGGCGTTGCCAGCCGTGGCCGTGTGTCGGGCGGCCGTGCCGGTGTCCGGGCCCGCGGGCGCCCTTGAGCGCGGTGGGGTGAGCGCTGCGGGCCGAGCGCTGCCGCCTGCCATTGGCCCCGCGCGGGCCGGCTGCTCCCGCTCACCTCTCACCCAGTGGGCATCGGCCGGGGGGGCTGGCATGTGACAGACGTCCCGGGAGACCTTGGCTGTAGAGGAGAGCACCAGCTGAGCTGACTGCAATCCCTTTTTTTCTGCAGCTGGTTCTTGCTGTGGAATATCCGTGTCAGTGAGTGCTGGCACGGAGCAGCCTCTTCCAGCTCTTCTTCTGTGTGAACGTGACAAATCAAATGTGCTTCCTGTGCTTGGTTATATTGCTGCGTGCTGCTGCCTTGAGCCTCATTTGCCACTGCTTTCGTCTGTCTCATGACCAAAGATAAATTACTGGCGTGATACTGGGAGAAATAGGAAACTTGCTAAGTACCATGGAGGAGCTGTGGGAGGGTATTGGCTTTGAAAGCAGCTTGCTGTACTGACCTTTCTGTGCATGTCTGAGGGGAGAGTAGAAAAGAGTTTATTTTACTGGACCTAGGAAAGGAAAAATCATGCTCCTGCTATGCTCCTATAGGATTGGGATGCTCTCTATTACATGCAGGCAAGATAATATTCGTCTCTGCCCTTCATTTCCCAGACTTCCCTGCTTCATGATTAACTGTTTAAACAATCTTACAGTACATCTACTCTACAAATAACTATTTTACATTTATGAAATTCTCTCCTTTAACAGAAGGTCTTTCTTTTTTTTTTTAATGTTAGTGCAGTCTCTGATGAAAGCAGTACTAAAACCCTGAAGAAATTCCCTCTTCTCAGCCCTACTTTTTTCGAGAGTATGAGCTAATAGTTGCTTGCTTACTTAATTGCAGCACAGATATCTAAAGATATTGCCTGCTTAGTGGCAGATCAAGTTATGTTGATTGTGGGAGGCCAGTAGGACAAAGCATACATTGCTGCCCTACAGCAACAGTGAATCAAAAGCGGATTTCAGATTTTTTTGTGCGACTGTTTTTCATACCAACAGATTCCAGCATTGGAACAACTGCACTGAACTGCAATGCAAGCACATGAGTTGTTCAGATACCTACGAATGCCAGAACTTGGGGATGTCAGGCAGTATGTGCGCACCCTTCCGACAAATACGCTGATGGGCTTCGGTGCTTTTGCAGCTCTCACAACCTACTGGTATGCAACAAGACCGAAAGCATTAAAACCACCATGCGATTTAGCAATGCAGTCTGTGGAAGTAGAGGTAAGTGCCACTTGATGGATGCTGTAGCTCACTGGAATTTGAACCCTAAATGCAGCATTGATAGTCCAAACACTTAATTTACGTTAGGGCGTTTCTCCTGTAGTGAGGGGAGAATACATTTCTGAAATGTGGCTTGAACTCATTATTTTCGCTTTCTGAATTTGAAAACCAACTTGAGGGCTGAGGAAATAACTATCACAGGAGAAAAAGACCCTGCTGAGACAACTGAGCTTCTGATCTCACTAGTGACAGAACTTGTTCATGTTAGAACTGGCACAGTGTAGGTTTCAGTTCCTGGCCACATGATGACCTATTAAATTAGGTCTTGGGGTCAGAGTGTGTATGCTGGTATATACTGATAGGCTAATAACTCTTCTGTTATTTTTAGTGTATAATAGCTGATACATGAGACTTTATATTGTGTTACAAGCATGAAGAGAGTACTAATTGTCCTCAGACGATCTGTGGAAAGAAATATTAGTCTGCCAAGAGATCCCAGCCATAGAGTAAGCTGAAATTAAACCAGCAACCTGCTAAACTCTGGATATGTTAGCTTAGCTTTTGTCTTATGCTTTTTAGAAGCAGAGTTACTTTTAGGTGGTGGCTTTTTAGAAGTGAAGTCAAATACAAAAAGAGTTTGGGAGAAACTGTTGCTTTGTGACCAAATATAGACAACTACTGATTGCAAGGCTGGTGTTTCTGGGAGTTGTGGTTGTATTGATTTTCCTGCTCACTACAGAGTCAAATACTTATTCTTTCAAGTTCAGGCACCTTGTTCAGACAAGGTGTTTTCTGCATTTGAAGGAAGGAGAGTTTTGGAAGGTTGTGATCTTTAAGGGAGGTACTTAGAAAACATAGAATTGGAAGTCTGACAGCTGCTTACTCATGATAGTCAGAAACTACCGCTATAGATTTTATACATATATATATAAACACTTGGAACTGAGATCTTCCTTTACACTAAATTCTACTCCATGGATAGACTGCATCTAGTTGTCCTGTATCAAATGAATTAATATGACTCTTGTGCCTAAGAGCTGATGTAAATACAAACTGATGTAAACAAATGTGGCAGAGTTTGAAATTTACAATAGGTCAGCTTCATGAACTTTAGCAAACTCCTGCCATTACTTCAAATTGGGCCCTTTTTCAATGTTCCATACTACTGAGATTGGAGAATGACACATTAGTTGGCCCCTCTGTTCATGGTTTATTTCCTAATCTTCTCAGTGGGGCAAACAGCAGGCTTAATGACACATCATGTTACTGTAGGAAATAATGGTCTGCTACTAGAAGTACACAAAAGGGAAACAAAAATATGCACTTGCAACGTGATAATTGCCAAAAAAAACCTGTGTTCAAGCAACATGTGTAGAGTAAGGGTCTAGAAGTTAGATCTCACTTCTCTTGGTGAGCTTTTCCAATTCTGATAGCAGACATGTAGACAATGGGTAGAATAGTTTTGTAAACCAGCACATTTTGGTTGCTGGAATGATGTAGCAGTGCAAGTTTTCCAGCTGTGGAGTGCCTCATTAGGCAGTGTAGACTTCAGCAGATTTTGGGGGCGGCATTGCATTATAAGATAGTAAGACAGTAGCTTCTAGCTGTCCATAAATCCATATATCCATAGCTGTCCATAAGTGACAAATGATTACTTGGTTGAGACTCTTGACAGCAGTCTCAGTTCAGTGTCTTTACTTCTTCGAGTTAAATTACTTGTCACTGCTGGATTCTGAGAACGAAATAATTTTTTGGTGGTATGAGACTTCAGTAAGTCACTTAATGCATCATTGATCCAATCACACTTATTGGCTCTCTGATCAGAGCAAGATAGGTGTAACAGAATTATTTTTCAATGCCTCTTTAGAAAATATTTTAATAGGAAGGCTGAATAGTAGTAAGACATAAATGAATAACACCTGAATGTTAGCATGTTGCAATGATAAGAGCTCAAACTTAGAGAACATCTTGAAATTAGTAAGATCTGTCCAGTTTTGTTTTCATTAAGGGCCATGTCTGAACTATTAATAAATTTAAAATGGTAATCAAATGAGAATGTGTGTTTTGAATCAAGTTTCAAGTGTCTGTTGGAACTGCTACGTGTATAACAGTGACAGGACTTTAATACCATGCTTGGGATTCAGGTTCTCACTACATTTTGCTTAAATTTTAACTTCATATACTCCATTTTATTATGTATGTGTTAAGGTGGGTTGTCAGTTCCTCAGGGGAAAAAAAATCAAATATTGCTATGAAATTCTGTCTTAACATTTTTTTTCTGCCTAAACAATACAATATTAAAAGCCCTGAGCAGTTGCTCCAAAAAAGACATTGCAGAAGGCAATGCATCTTTGCTACCATTTTACTATCTAATCTACTTGTTAATTTACAGTAAGAAATCTGAACTAGAAATAAGTTTCTACGTAATTCTTACTTGTGACTTAACTTCGTTAGACACCGAGGAGGTAAGTGAGGTCATTGACCGAAGCAGGGTTTCTACATGTTCTGATAACATATTTTCATAACTTCATATGGGAGAAAGAAGCTCCATTTACTGTTGTTCCAGGTCACTTCCCATCTCTCAAAAGTTTTGATTTGGTAGGCCAGCACCCAGTGACCCATTTTAAACGTTCCTGGATGAGCACAAAGATTGCACATGTAGTCGAAAACAAGTGCAAAGAGTTACTTAAGTGGCAAGGATACATTGCATTAGACCAGGGTGCCCAGAGCCCCTATCAGCCTGTCCTTGAACACTTCCAGGGACATGTCATCCACATCTGGATCTGTCTGCTTCTACATTGCTCTTTCTTTCCACTGGTGACTAACAGCTGAATAACTTTGGCTGTTGATTTTGTGTGCAGGTGTATGGCTGTCAAATATATTAAATCTTTTAAAACTTTTATTTGTCCCAACTTCTGCTATGTAGAAGAATAGGATAGAAATAAATATTAGGATGTCAGTATTTTCTAGGAGTAAGACTGGCTTTTTTGTTCCCTTAAGAAAAGATACTCAAATATGGAGAGAAGTATTCAACTCATGAAAACTTTTAAAGTATTCTTAAGTTCTTCTGACACATTACCAGAATTCTAGCATGCCTTGTCTTTCAAGAATCACTTGATTACACGTGTGCTTATCTCTCTATGAATGATCAGTTTTAGGTGCTGTATGTTTACTTAGGGAGTAGCACACTTAAAATTACTTGGCTGGTTTGAAAACTCTAGTTTGTACTACTTGCTGCTCAGAATAAGTATGCTGGTGACATAAGTACCACTTGCTAGTATATTTTCCCTTTCAGGTAAAGAAAAATTTCTCTCATCTCTGAGGCATGGTGGAGCCTACAGTGTGTTTTGACATTACTGCTAATCCTAAGAAGCCTGTGTCAACAAAAAGCAAACCCGTGGCTTGAACAAAACCAGTTACTTTATATGACCTGAATAGGCCCTGATAGAGTAATATAGCTCTGTTATAGAATAAATCTGTTTCATCTGTAAATAGATGCTGCTATTTTTAACCAATACCAAGGTTTTAGTGAATGACTAGCACTGATACGTAGTAGGTTAATTTCTTGCAAGTCCCTGAGCTGCTGCAAGGGCTGGTCTATACAAGTAACTAGAATCTGTTCTCAATTTAATCAGATTTTATTGCCTGGCTACTTTAAGAGCACTTATTAAAACTGTCAGCCCTTTTGACTGCTTTATCCTTTTACTGGACAGATTTATTAGATGCCATTTAACTAAGCTGTGTGAAGTTAGCCAAACATTCGAGTTGTGGGATGCAGATATGTGGTGGTAATGACAGTGATTTTTAAACAAGTTTGCTGTAAACAGAACTTACCCTAATATTGCATAAACATTCTGGATAAGGACCATTTGGACTAGGTCTTAAAATAGTTGTTCTTGCTACTTTCAAGCAAAAGATAGATGAATTATATTGCTTAGTAGATGAGTTAGTTTAGACCTTGCCTTAATCTCCTGGTTTGACCTTTTGCATATCTGTATTTCACTGCATCAACAAACATTGAACTCCTTATGGCCTTCACACAAGAAGCTGGGTGTTTTTAAAAAAACTTATTCTTTTATTGAAAATGCAGTGAATTCTACTTAACTATGGGAAAAAGAACAAAGCAAGCAAAACTGAAAGTTTGTTTCCTCTTACTGAAAACCTGTAAGAACTGATGGGAATTTTTCAACAGTTGTCTGTTAGAGTTTCTCTTTTTTCAGAACAGTGCTATCAGTCTTGCATCTAAGCAGTGTACTGTGTGATAACTCATCTTCAAATTTGGTTAGTGCCTCAGGCCCTGAAAAAATTGCTTTTGTGATGCTTTGTAATAGAGCATGTAAACAAAACAGTAGGAGCCCACATGAGGAGAAACAAATACTTCTTGACTCTTTGCTGAGGAATGGCTTAGGATATTGTATTTCACCTGATGTAGGAATTATAGCACATCAGACATGGTACATGTGATACATTGCCCTTGTTGATGTTAACTGTGGCCATGGTAACAAACTACATTGTGTGATCTTTCTTAGATTATCTCCAGAGTGACAACACTGGGAACATCTGTAAGATGACCATGACTATCCAAGATCTGAGAAACCAGTGAAATAAAGCAAGCAGTCTTGCTGTTCTTTCCAGGCAGAGACATGTACTAGTTATCTGTTAATTTCCTGTAGAGTAGATGTTGGTCTGAGATCAAGTATACTCTTGAATTTCTAATGTTACAAGATTTTAGAGCTAAGCCACTCATTAACTTGTTTTGGGTCATGTTCACAGTGTATGTTTCTGCTTACTGTCAAAGGAGTGGCAAGCACTGCATTACTCATACTGTTTTGCTAAAACAAGTTAGGCTTGTTTTAGTGTAAAAATATTTTTTCCTCTCTGTGCCTTTAATGTGCTAGCTGATTTCTATAGACATAGGTAGTATGACATCTTCTGCACAGAAACCTGTATTTATGTAGCTTATACGTGGAACGGTTGATGTCTGGTCCTCCAGGATACTTTCAAAATAGGAGAAGAACCTGTGACTACATATGAATAGATTTTAGTTGTGGATGATAGACTAACTAAATCTGTGCCTGAATTGTCTAGGGTTTGACTTTCTGAAAGAGCCAGAAATTGATTATGCTGATAGAGAAAATCATGCAGTGTTTACTCAAGACCCTCTGTTTAACCAGCTGGGCTGTTCCTGATAAGACCTTGCTTGTAGGTGTCTGTCATCATAACAGACTAATTAGCAACTGTGACCTAATAGTAATTGCATAACTGTAGTTTGTGAAACTTGATTGCTCTCTATAAAATGTGATTATTTAATCAGTCACTCTGAAAAAGGCAGTGTTAAAACGGAACTATTAAATTCTTGTATTGACTTGCAGTTTTAGCTTATCTAAGTGCTCAACAGCTGAAAAATGGTGATTTCAATTGTCAAGATACTATTGTCTTGACTGCATTTAAATAAACCAGGAGGAAATACTTTTTTGTAAGATGTAACTTTTAATTGGATTAAAGGACTCTGTCTGGAACAGAATATTTGGTTTATTAGAGCATTTGTTTAGGGTGTTGGTAACCATGCTTAAAATAATTTAGGGTTTGAAACCACGTATTGAAGTGTGATTATGTTCTGTGATCTTACTTAGAAAAATAGATTGGGATTGCACCATTAATATTCTGTCTAGACTTCTCTGAGACTGGATTTAGAAAGCTTGATGAAATTATTTATGGTCTATGCTGCACTAATAGAGTAAAATATTTCTTAAGAAAAAGTGTTTTTGACAAAATGTCCTTTGTTAGTCTTTACTGTTCTCATTTGTTCTGTGCTGTCATAGGTAGCTGAGGAATAAGATTTTGCCTGGCAGGTTTTTGGTAATGTAGATAGCAGTTTCTCTTGAAAAAAATATCCTGGAAAACATTGTATAGCTCTCAAAGTTCTCTCAAGAAGAATATTCCTTCCAGCAGTTTCCATTCATTTATAGCCAACACAGGTGTCTAACCTTTCTAATTGCTTTTCTTAGGGCAGTGAGCATGCTCGAAGGTCCTCTCTTCTCAAAAGTGACGAACTGCTGATGTACTACTATGATGATGTGAGAACAGTTTATGATGTTTTCCAAAGGGGTTTACAAGTATCAAGTAAGTCTAAAATTGAAGATAGTATTTTAAATATGTCAAGAACTACATATTTGAATTATTTTGAAATGCAGCTGGACATAGGGGATCTCTGTCTAGCAATATGATGAATGTATTAGATGTGAGTTTTCTTGAGGACAAATTAAACTGATTCGTGAAACAGAGTTCTGTGAATAAAGTCAGTGCTGTATTCCTTTGCCTAAAACAACTTTGTTGGTTCTGTCCTTTCTCAGCTTCCTTCCCTGCATCCCTGAAAAAACCCCATTTGTCATCTGAAAGTGTCTGCTGAGAATCTAGGGGATTAACACCAAGAGTGGTGTCGGGAGAGAGGAGCTGGGGTTAAATTTTGAGTAACTTTTATCTCTTTTAGATAATGGTCCATGTCTAGGGTTTAGAAAACCAAACCAGCCGTACGAGTGGATCTCCTATAAAGAGGTAGGTAGTCTGTCTTAGTGCTAGACTTGCTTTTGCTTGCTGAGACCATTGATACAACGTCCAGTAATGTGATATAACAAATTTGAATTATTTATATGTTTTAAAGTAGTAGCAGAATATTGCAGAAAGGTTCTAGTTTCTATTACACTACCTTAAAGGAACAGCCTTAAATATGTGCAAGGGAGAGAAAAAAGAGCATCTCCTGCACTTCGTTTGTGAACCCCAAAAAATTCCAAAATAAAACTGTTATCTTGGCATCTCAGTGCAGTATTGTTTAGAACTTGGGCACAGCAGCTTTGAAGTTGTGTTCAGGGGCTCAGACTGTGCTTGCTTCCAAGAGGCTCACTTTACACTAGGAGAAGATCTATCTACAGGTGTTGTTTGGGCTTCCTGACACCTTGTCTCTATAGTCTGAATGATGGTTGTATAGGGCGCTAGCAGATCTGCATCTAATTAGCAGCATGCTGCTTCTTGATCGCTGAAAATTTCTGTATGCAAATCTCTATCAACAGCCGTGCACACGTAGGTTGTTCCTGATTTAATCAGTTGGTCTTCAAATTTGCATAAGCCTTGCCTATTGCATACTGTTAAGGTCATTAAACACCTTCTGTGTGTAACAGACTGTCACTTTTTTTCCTAAGGTGGCTTTGCTGGGAATTTGTTAGATGCAACCTCTTTTATTAAAGCTTTGCTTTTGGGGTCATGTGACTAACATGGTTTCAAGTCATGTGCTATTTAGAAAACTGCCTTCCCAAGCTTTGTTAATAGAACTATGTGGGTTTTGCCTCCTTGTTCTGCTTTTTGAAGGGAGAAATGCTATTCCCATAGGCACTGAGTAAAGTAAAAGGATGGTTTATGTAATGCTTGTGATTAAACAGAAATATTGTTTAATCATTCCAGGGTCGCTTCTTGGGTTTAACACACATACAGCAAAATAGCCTTTTCTGTGTATGTGTGCTGAACTTCTAAACTTATACTTAACACTTTCAAATCTGACTGGATCAAGTGCTTCTTCTGCTGCATATTGAGTGCAAGTGTAATAATTTCAATTAGTGCAATGTAATGGCACTGCAGTGTTTAGGTTATCAAAGTCACAGAGGGCATCCAAAATAGTCTAAAAAACTTCTCTCTCATTCATACCAATTAAAAATTATTGAGGAGAGTTTGCAATTATCAGCTTGCACTTACTTTTTTGTCTTCCCTCTTTTTTTGCCTCTCCAGGTTTCAGACAGAGCTGAGTGTGTGGGCTCTGCATTACTCCACCGAGGCTTCAAACCATCTCATGTTCAGTATATAGGAATCTTTTCACAAAACAGACCTGAGGTAATTTAACTAACATTTGGTGTATTTGTGGTCTGGCCATTATTAAAATGGCCTACTCCTTTATCTCTTGGCACTGTACTTCCCTATACTGAGAGCCTGACATTTGGTGTCAGGAAAAGCCTAAAAACTGACGTTGTAGACCCATGAGCCATAGACATGGCACCTTTCAGCTAAGAACCAAAACTGGTAGACACAATGGCTAGTGTGTTACATTGTTGTGTTTTTTTTTTTTGTTGTTGTTGTTTTTTGGGTTTTTTTGCCCCCAGAGCTAAATGTAGAAGGCTGGAGTGCAGAAAAAATCAGGGAATTCAGAAGAACTTAACTAATTATCTTCTGTTTCCAGGTTATAGAGGTGGTTTGTTTAATAGGAAGCAAATGCAGTTGTCAATGAATGTAAACGCTACTTGGTTTCTCTTAAAAAGTAACACTGGAGAACCTAGGTAGTGGAAAGTGACAGGAAGTCACAAGGAAGTTGTTTAAGTTTTTAAAACACAAGGGAACAGGTAGTGATTAAATATTTGGACAAAAATGTGTTCAAGTGATAATTCTGTTTCTGTCTGAGGCCCTGGGCACAAAGATTCTGGGAGGGGAAAACAGCTGCTGAGGTAGTTTAAAAAGTTGAAGTAGTTAATAGAAAAATTGGAAATTGATTTAATTAAAATGGGTAGAAAGACTGAAAGTGGCACAGTTAAAGATCACCTGCAACAACCATGGGGATATTCAGGTTGATAGTGCCTATCCATTTTAACCCAGAAGTGGTTCTAGATTGCCCTTTCTAAAACATTATGAAATATTTGGTAAGTATATTATATATTCTCTAGACTTGTTTATTAAATCTGTTTAATAGAACTGAGTTTCTCTAACCTAGGTTTGTGTTCATTAGTTTGAGCTAGTGCTTGCTGCATTAAGCTAGTTCAAAATAAACCTATATTAAGACACTAGACTGCTTCTTAACCTTTATCAAAAGGATGCTGTCCCTTTTGATTAAATGCTCCTGTTTGTGTTTGCCGCTATCAAAGGACATCCACAGTTCTGACAGGGTTAGAAGTTCTATCAGTGTCTTGGTCTCTTATTGTCACTAAAATGCAAGCTGTATGACAACTGACTTTGGGTTCCTTCTTTCTCTCTCAACCTACATCCCAAGAAACTCCTAAGCTCTTGGGTTTTCCTGATGGGATTCTGTTTCTAACAGCTGTAGATTTATTTCTGTAATAAAGAAGGCTGGAATATATTCAGTTAGGAAACTGTTAAATAACATGGAGCTACAGACTCCACAGTTCAGTTTCCTGTGCATATGAGATGATGAACCCAAAGCAGAAAAGGGAGACAGATGTTTTTGTTGTGCCAATTTGAATTGTTTCTCTATAGATCTTTGCATGCAAGCTCTCTGCTGGGTTAGTGAGTTTCTGGAGGAGAGCATGGAATTTTGCTCTTGGACCACAGAGCAAACATGTTTAAGTTGCATTGCTTTGAGTTGGGTCAGGAATGAGCTGAAAAGATTTGTTTAAACCAGCAATTTTAAGTCTGGGATTTTCCCTGCTCAAAACTACTGGATGAGTGTTGTGACATCCCATTCATAATCACTAATCCAGACAGGAGAATGTCAAGTTTTTTTGAGTTTTTTGTTGTTTTTTTTTTTATGAAATAATTCCTGTTTGTTACTTCAGGGAACAGCTGCTGGGGAAATCCCCTAATGGGGAAAATCCTAGAAAAAGCAAGACTTGGATTTATAAATAAAAGTATTACTTTCTCTTTGAGTTCCTGGAAAACAGTCATCTCTTCTGGAAGTGGGGAGGTTTGGTTTTGGATTGAGAAAAAACACAACAATGAAATACAATTTTCCCTATCAGAAGATCAGACCCACGCCAGAAAAGAAACTGGAAGTCTGACTGTCTATATTTAGTACTAGTTGCTTGCTTGGGTTTTGAGAGAACTTGAGTGTCAGGGTTTGATATTTATATTTACTCATAATTTTAGAAGAAAATGTAAAAAAGTGTCTTGGTAGCCCAGAAAATAAAGATGCTGGTTATATCATTGAGAATGATGATGTGCAAGAATTGTTGGAGGCTGCAACAGGAAGCTTTTATTGCTGTATTCAGCTTCTGATGTCTTTTTGTAGTAGACCCCTACCCTATTAAAATAACTTCTAAACTTCGGGCTGCTGAACAGCAGCACAGCAGCCCCCTTGTTACATGTCCTGGAGGATGCTGTTTAGCAAGAACTATTCAGTGGACCCTTTCATGACTATTACAAATGTCTGCTTAGACTTACCAGTACAATTTCCTGTGTTTAAGGCTATCTGAATCAAGAGTATTTTGGGAAGCTGCCCCCTAATTAACAGTTTGTAAGACTGAGATTTGGCAACTTTAACATAGTCTCTATTAGATATTTTAGGGAATAATCAGCTGAATCATGTTTAAACTTGTCATCTTGTGGGGATGAGGTAGCTGGCTAGTCCTGCAAAAACATGGGGAAGTGTAACGTTTTGGGGGAGGGGAAAGGAAACACCCCTGTTATTGCGAGTCTTGTTGAATGGTAAGTTCTGCTCAGTTTTAAAGATACAAGCTATTTTGTTCCTGTCATTGGGACTGACTAAAGGTACTGAGAATTTTTGTCACTCTTTGAGGGGAAAATCAGAAATCTTCTAGTTCCATTGGCCTCTTTGTGTGTCCAGAGGCTTCTCTTTGAGGAGTTGCATGCTAATCTATATTTTGATGTAGGTAGTTGGTTACAAACTACACCCAAGAGTTACTATCAGAAAAAATAATTGCATTACTATCTTACCTTGATGGTACTTTGGATGAAAATAGTCTGTAAAGCATAACTCACATAACACATCATAAGTCTGCAATATTCATTATGTTTATTGAGTATTATACTTGTTAGCAGGTAAATCCTTCTTACTGCAGCTTGCAGGGATGTAATTGCATTTTTTATAGAAGTCTTCATATTAGATTCCAGAACAATGGAATCTAATAACAATGGTTAGTGTTGAGAAATGCTGAGAAATTTTCTGGGGCTGACTCTCCAAAGAACTTTTACTTTAATTGCATGTGTTTCATGTCTGACCATCAAATGAGATGCACATAAAGTAGGGGTAAGAATACTGTGTGTATATAAATTTAATGTGTGGTCAAGACTTCAGTGAGTCCTTCACTGATTCATGCATGGTAATGTAGAATATTTAAAGCTTTGCCTACCTCAATAACATAGAACCAATAAAAATACTGTACTCTTGCTCAAAGCCTTTCTGTTAGTAGGTAAACTAAAGAGACGGTTAATGTTAACTGCTTTTTTCAAAAGCACTTAATATTACTTTTAGGGATAGGGTTGAATTTTATTGGATTGGAGTATTTTCTATAGCTCTTTATTATTTGGGGATTTTTTCCTCCTTTCACAGATAAAAACTGAGTAGGTCTTCGAAGTGAAAAAACAATACAAACCACCACTTTACTTTTTGGAAAAATTGTCATATGAGCTGTATCCTATTAGCTTCCTTGTTAGATTTTAAATATGAATCTTTCTTGGAGGTCTGTTACAATAAGCCAAAGCATAGTGACTTTCATCTCTTCTCTTTGTGCAGTGGGTCATCATTGAACAGGCATGCTATGCATTCTCCATGGTGGTGGTGCCACTCTATGATACACTGGGAGCTGAAGCTATTACATACATTGTGAACAAAGGTAGGACACTTTCAGTAGCTCAGCAACTGAATATATGATGACAGAGCTGAGTGAGGGCAGAACTGTAGCCTTCAGAAAAGCCTTCCATTGTGACACACTGAAGTACGTGTGGATCTAGTTTAAACTGAACTTGTCATGTTGATAATTTAGTTCTTTTTCATCAGCTGACTTGTCATTGGTTTTCTGTGACAAACCTGACAAGGCCAAACTTCTGCTAACCAGTGTGGAAAAGGGAGAAACTCCAATACTCAACACCATTGTTATCATGGATTCTTTTGGTGTGGATCTTGTGGAACGTGGCAAAAAGTGTGGTGTGGAAGTCTTCAGCATGAGAGAAATAGAGGTAAGAATGCTTAACCTGCTTGACTGCTTTCATCCCATTTACTTGCCATGGAATAGTTTCAAAATACTTAACTATCTCTTGGATTGAAGTTTACACAAAAAGATGAAAAATAATAGGGGGAAAACAACTTTCTAATGGTATTTCACAATGCTCAAAGTGTAAAAGTGGATATGCCAAGATGACAGAATGAAAGCTTATTAACATAGTCCAAGACTGAACACTAGATCTGAGTGTTAAGGCTTGTCTATGTGAAGCATAATGTGATAATTATATACTGTGACTAATATTTCAGAAATTCTTATTTCAAGAAAAGCCTGTGTATGTTTTGGTCTTGCGAAAAATGGTGCTTTTCCCTGTACACTGAATTTACAAGATGTTTTCTCAAGGGGAGGGAAAATGTCAGTCAACTTCTTACAGGATAAGGTTATGGTGATATAGGGGAATAAGCTTCCATGTTTTGGAAGTAGAAATCATTTTAATTAACCACTTGATGTCAAGTCTTGGTTTTGCTTGTAGTTTTTGTCTGCATAGATCTCTTAAGTCTATTTTATAACTTCACTTATTTGGAAAACCCTCTCCAAGGATCAAATTATGTAAAGTACATCTTTATTGTGAGATTATGAAACTGAGTTTAGCCTGGTTTCAGCTGTAGTTCTGATGAAGGCTTGGCTCACTAGACTTTGAGTATCTCCACATAAATGTGCTTGTCTTGTGCAGGTGTCAGTAACTGGTGTGAAATGCCTCATTTCACTGAACTTGTTTTCATAGCAGTTAAGACAGCTATGTTAATAGGGCCACCTTCTGGTAAAGATACAAAAATGTCAGCACACCTTCTTTCAAAAGAAGATTGACTGGCAAACTGGCCTCAGTGCCAGGTTAAAATGGGGCTAAAAACATGAAATAGGGCTAGAGTCAAGTGACTTACAGTTCACCGGCCGAAGGGAGCCTTAAACTTAAACTTAGAAAAAGAGTGGCCCAACTGTTAATTCTTAGACTAAAATGAGATTCTTTCCTTGAGTTGAACTGCAGTTTTTGACAGAGAAAAATGCTTTCCACTGGATAGTCTAGCTATGGAAAAACAAAACTGAGAATAAATGTTGTCTTTGCATAAGACGTTTGTATGCTTAAGTAGTGATGTTCAGTAGTACTATATAGCTCTTACTTCATTAATGCAAACATCAAGTGTTAAGTAACAGGTGTTTCAAGAGCCTTTTTGTTTAAACCTGTGAAGAGAAGTTAGAGGCACACTTACATAATTCTAATACTCCTTCAGTGGACAGGAAAGTTTTGTCACTTGTTTTTTTTAAGGGGACAGATACTTATAGTGTCTCCTGAAAGGTAATTATGAGCTGCTTAGATTAGACAAGAATGACTGTGTCTAGCTTTGAGTAGTTGTTTTCTGGATTTCTGGCTTGAGCTTGTTGCTCAGCTGTGCATGGGTCATGTGAACTGTTCCTCTGTGTATCCCCTAGAAGCCATCAGCTTAGTTTCTGCTGCCCAATATCCGTATGTATCATGTGGTTACTTATATCTGAATAAATGGCTCTTTAACAGGAAGAGATGGTGGAGTTTTGTTCTAAGAGATCAAAACAAGTGTCTGGAGATCTTAGCTGTATATTCAGTAAATCCCAGATTTTACTCAAAGCAAGTTGTAGGGAGGTACTGAGCTTGTGGTGGTGCTTGAAATGGAGGTGCTATTTTGAGCAGACAGCTGTGTTGCCATAGTGGTAAATCTTTGCATAATGCATCCCTTTCAAAAAGGCAAGCTACAGGTATAGGAATGCTAACTGTGTTTCCAGACATTCCCTTTGTCTTAAACCTTCTTGGGTAAATCTATGAGGTACATGATGCTAAAGAAGGCTAGGGCTCAAAGGAATGCATATGCTTTTATTGTGTACGTGGAATGTAAAGGCAGTGATGAAGTTGATGTCTGTCCTCAAAGAGTGCTTCCAAAGATATGCTTACAGAAGGTCCTCTTTAACTTACATAAGCCCTTAAGATAGTATTGTTTCTAGTTTTAAATAGGCATGACAGTAGTAAGTCTTGGTTTGAAACTTTTAAAGCTTGTAGATACTGAACATCAACTTGCAAATATTTTCTCTCACTATATTCTTGGTGGTAAAAGGATTGTTTTGGTATCATTTCCCTTCTGCCTAAAGAACCCTAACATTAGTGGTCAGGTCTGAGTAACTAAGGAGGAAGAAGGGTTCTGGATGAGAGTTTCTCCAGTGTAAAAGGAGTTCAAACTAGCAATGAAACTCAGTCTTCCTTGGAGGTGCTTGCTAAGGTGAATCTTCCTTCATTTATTCAATAGTTGGTGGCACATCTTCTGCATAAGGTATAGGATTGATTGTTGTCTTATCATAACCTTGAGCTTCCCTAGTGAGTGACTTCAAGTTTATTAACTGGAGAAAAGATCTGTGAGTTTTAGAAAAGTTATCACTTTTGTATTTCCATGTATTTTTGAAATGTGCTTTAAAGCTTTTGTTACTCTTACATTAACCAGAGAATCACAGAATGTTTTGAGCTGGAAGGAGCCTTAAAGATCATCTGGTTCCCATCTACCCTCCAGCCACGGGCAGGAATTGCTGCACTGGGTTGCTAAATTAGTTAAAATGCCTTAACAGAGAGTCTAAATAACGAAGTATTATAGTGTTTAATGTTTGATAAATTTAAAGCAAGAAAGCCACATGCTTATGTCTACACTTTCTTCTTTCTGTAGGAACTAGGAAGAGCACACAGGCAAAAACCTATGGTAAGTGTGAAATTGGTTCAAGTGACAATGTGAAGCTGGTTAGCATTTTTTAGATCAAACTAGCAAATCTCCCTATCTCCCTTAGCTGAGAAATAACACTAGTGTCCCAATGTTTTGTCCAGGAAAATATTTTTCCTTGCTATCTTAACCATACTAATACTTTCTTAACTCTCATAGCCTCCGAAGCCAGAAGATCTAGCAGTCATCTGTTTCACCAGTGGAACAACAGGTATCTCATTACATTATGTAGAATTTATTATTCTGTATGTGCAGAATTAATCACAAGCCCTCCTCCTTTTTTTTTTTCTTCCCCCCTTCCCAAGATTTCCCCCTGCTGCTGCACCTTTTTTGCAAGTAGTAGCTGGGGTAGTTTACAGTAAAGTTCCCTTGGATCTTAAGGGTTTTTTTTCCATTTAATAAAACAGAGTTGCAGTATGAGGGGCTGGAGGTTATGTTTTTGGGCTTGGAAATAAATAATTAATTTGTGTTTACATAATCATAAAGGCTCTACATCAGACTTCAGACTACCAATTCTTCCATAGTCTTTTTGTACTTTATCAGCAAAGTTGTTCCATAGGTCAAAGCAACCTTGCTGTAAGACCAAAACAGACTGTTTAGGTGTCACTTACTTGACATCTGTAAAGTTCATACCCGCTGGCATGGTACATAAGGAAAGAATACAGCAGCAAGCTATATTTTTAAAACGATGTGAGAACAGAAATTAATCTGGATTTGGTAGCTGCATCTTCACAGAAGAGCTGAATTTTGAATGAGAAACATATCCAAAAACATGGCAGTTTCTCAAGGTTTTGGGCTCCTTAAATAGTTGTAAGACTTAATCACAAACGGATTATTTAACTGTTGCCAGCTGTTCTTGACAGTGTTTTGTTTAATTGATACACAAAGAAATGTATTAATATCAAAGAATGCTATCACATTAGTTTTGCCACTACTACCTTAACTTTAAGGATCTAAATTTCACTGTTGAATCTTGATGTCCTTCTTCCTTAGGAAACCCTAAAGGAGCTATGATCACTCATCAAAACATAGTCAGCAATGCTTCAGCTTTTGTGAAAACTACAGAGGTAACTGAAAAGATAAACATTGTGGATTTGCTTGAAGGAAAATAATCTCATGAATAAAACAAACATTGAATTCTCTTAACTTTGGTCTTAAGCTTTAGTAAAATCCAAGTGAAAATGTTACTTGACAGCACTCTGTGCCCACTAGTCAGAAGTCAGTGTTTACTGGTTATTCTGTCAGGGTCAAGAACCTGACAGATTTCCCATCTGTTCTGATGTAAGCAAAGTGATACAATGATTCTGATGTGAATGTACATTACATTCTGCCATGGGCTTATAGTGTTTCTCATTAGTGCAAGGAGTACTGTTTTGAAATTAAGCACTGGTCTCACAATTAGCTCATGTAAGGTACTTTTGATATTGACCTTAGGGCTAAATTGGATAAATAAACTTCCTAATCTAAGATGAAAGTATATTTTTTTCAAACCAATAGTATTTTAACCTCTACTGCCCCCCTACCCTCCCAATATATGTAATGGAACTCTGATTTCTATCAGAATTTATTTCTCTTCAGAATGATATGAATGATAAGTTGTAATAGTCTGGTCACGATACTCTAAAAGATTATTGTTTCTGCTATGTGTTTTTACTCATGCTAGAAAGTCATTGCTGTAATCTTTTTTAATGAAAGATGGACAATGCAGCTTCATTACATATAAAACTAAAGCAGGGCTGTGGTCTAGAGTTTAGATGCTAGATTTTACTTTTATGTTTAACTTAGGCAAAATAGAGACTCCATGAGAATTAAACTTTTGCTAACACTTCCAGAAAACATTTATGCCTTCCACTGATGATGTTCTGATATCATTCCTGCCCCTGGCTCATATGTTTGAGAGAATTGTTGAGGTAAGTGTCTGTTTTACTGAATTATTGAGAAGCTTACTGTCTCACAGATTGAGTCTGAGTGAAATATGCTCTTCCTTCTTGACTTGTAAATGTGTGTGAAAGCTTGAAATAAGGTTCAGGAAACCAGTGTCCCATAACAGTACATAGTGAGCACCAGACAATTGGTTTTCATGCCAAAATAGAAACATTAACCTTAGAGCTAGGGTTAATAAGAAACTGGCTTACTAGAACATGAGGCAATCCCTTAGCACACGTACCCTGCCTAGAAATTCCCTCCAATATAATCAGTGCATTATTAAAAACCCATGCCATTCTTTAGTCTGCAAACTTCAGAAATAAAGGAGGCATCCTGTTTGTTTACACTAAACTAATTTTAAGTTAAACTTACCATTGCTTCCAAGAAACTTCAGTAAAGAGGAAGGGATTTTGTTTCAGCGGAATTTTCTTCCAGGAAACAGAAGTAGCTTTTAAAGCCATTTCAGTGACAAATTTGAAGTTCTCTTGGATCACTTGTTTTACCATATAGCAAAATCTGAGGCTTAATTTTTGAGAATGAAAGGGCTGCAGTTGTCTTAATGCTGACAGTCTTGAAGACCTCTGGGCCCATTTTGGGTGCTGTGTATTTTTGAATGGATGCAATTCCCTTGTGCCTCTACAGTATGTAAGAAGCTCATGTATTAATAACTGCACTTACTGAAGTTGAACTAACACTTCTTCCTTGGGTGAGATTGCAAATATATATGTTGAAGGTTTATAGAGGGAGCATCCATGCAAGCATTAAAAGGCATATGAAGCCAGAAATTGTATGACTGCCATTAAGAATTCTAAGTTTCCTACTGAAAGTCTGTGTGTATATAGATACAAAAATGTACATATTCATATGTGTGTGTGTGTATGTTTGTTACAAAGATTCAGAATAGTACACAACTAAGTTCTACAGGTGTCTCTGGGCATTCAGCACTTTTTCTTTCTGGTCACTTTGATATCAGTTGTGCCTCAGTGTCTATTTTACTGCCCTGTCTTGCACCAGAACATACAAGCTCTGTAGCTAACAGCTCTCCTCTTCATTATGCAGTAGAAACAGGATAGGAACTTGCATTTTAAAAGTAAAAATGAAAAGAGAGTTTGGATTGCAGTATTCCTCTGTTGGTTGAGGCCTGTACAAAACATGTGGTATAGCTGCATAAGGAAATTAACCAAGACATTATTGGTAGAAGGAAAGATTTCTTGCTGTTTGGGGTAGATATGAACACAGCTCTGTGAGAACCAGTCTTTACAGTTCTGTTTTAAAGTTGATGTTTCTGTGGTTTTGACATCATATGAGAGTTAGAGGGTCAATGAACTTGAAATGTGGGAATATGGGAAATATGCTCCCACCTAGTAAAGGCAGTTGCCACTCAGTCCGTATGGATTGATATATTTGCTGCTTTTAGCAGATGGTGGCAAAATAAAGGTGGAGGGGGAAAGTGGCACTTTAGCATGTCTTATGCAGCAAATAAGAGGATGGATAGTAGGGAATGGAGGAGTAGGTGTTACAGAGGAAACAGAAGAAATAAAAGGAGGTAGGTAGTAGGTATAAACACAAGGAGAGGAGAGATGTTAAAAAGTAAAGGAAATATGAAAATAAAGGGAGGTGGTAAAGTTTCTTGTCTTCTAGCTTCTAGACAGAAAATACAGAACACAACAGGATTAAGTCTGCCTACCTTTGTGTAGGTCTGGAGTGATGGAGAAATAAGCTCTGGCTCTGCTAGAATCTTCTAAAGACCATCTTGATCACCGAAGAACAAGTCTTCTGCTCACATCAGTCCTATGAAATGAGAAGGAAAACCAGAGTGCAAGCAGTGGAAATGAAGTAGCATAAGGCAAAAATCCTCACTGCCCAAGTAAATAGCATGTGCCAACTACAAATACAGAATTTCTAGGTATAAAGCAGGGGACAAACAAGTCTAATATCTTAAAATAAGCTTGCTAAATATTTCAAATGCAGAAATTTTTTTCAGTTTTTTGCTACCTCTTGAGTCACTGGCATTGCCTTATTTGACCAACTGCCCTTTTTGAATAGAGGCTTTTGTGCTAAGCTTGCAAGTCTGGTTTGTCTTGCTATTTGGTCTTTCTAGTGCCATCTTAGTGTGAGAATGCTGCAAAACTAGTCCAGAAGTTGAGAGGATTTAAGGTTGATTTACACTGCAAAGGACTGTCATACATACAGAGCTGGAAAACATTGTACCTCTTGTGTTTTCAGAGTGTTTACTTTTTTCTAACAGTGTGTGGTTCTGTGCCATGGAGCTCGGATAGGATTCTTTCAAGGGGATATCAGACTACTCATGGATGACCTAAAAACACTGCAGCCAACTGTATTTCCTGTAGTACCAAGATTGTTGAACAGAATGTTTGACAAGGTAAGTCTACAGGCATGAGTGTGGGCTTTTAAGAGACTCCATAAAGTTTGTGCTGCCAGAGTAGGAGTAACTACTGTGCCCTTGGATATTAAATTGGCATGCTAACAAATATGTGTATCTCTAAAAGAGATGAAAGTGCAGGGAAATAGTACTGGTTGCATCAAAACACTTTCAGGCAGCAAATATTATTGTTGAAAACTCTGACTAGGGGACTTGATTCTCTCTATCTTGATTAAGGACTTAGTGTTTTGCTCTGAGCAAGTTATTTAAGTCTAGTCTACAACATGAAAATGAGGCTTGGCATCTGCATGCCACGCTTTTAGCATCTGACTCATGGAGTGGAATTTGCAAAGCAAGGTCAGGTGTTTGCCTATGTTTGCCTGAACACATACAAATTTCCTACACAGCAGCCAGTGTGTCCTAGCTGGGAAAACTGTAAACCAGCCAGCTGGGAGCGCTGGGGAGAAGGTGTGTCTGTAGCCCCACTCTCCTGTGGGTGCTTCTTGCCTGCTTAGGGTCATCTGAGATGGGAATTTGAAAGTAGATTTTCTTGAACTTCAGATTTTATTTGGACTTTTGCATATGGGTGACTGACTTCTTTTAGCATACAGTGAGGGAAGCTAAAGGATATAATAAATCTTATGACTGCTAAAGAAATGGCAGAACTGTGTATGCTGTCTTAGCCAGGACATTTCTCTGATCATGAGGCTAGAGGAACACCAAGTAACACAAGGTTCTGTTTGGCTCGGGAACAAATAGTGCAACTGCAATCCATTTGGAGGGGAGTAAATCCTGAGACCAGCTTTTAGTGCTTAAAATGTAGCTCCTTATTCTGCTCACACATTCTCTGCTGGAATTTGAGAAGCAGAGTCAAAGCTTGGGAATTTGTTCTCATGATTTTCTCTTGCTTGTTTAGTCTGGTGCCCTGAGGCCTTCCACCATTTCACCTTCACTCACCCTTGCAATAACCTAGCATGTGAAACCAGCAGGTTGAGGAATTGGTGTGGCAGGGGGACATAATGCTGAGTCTTCCTCTTTCCAGATGAATATACTAATGTGTGGGTTACTGTTGAGTCTGCGCTCTGGCTTCCTGAAAACTAGAAGGAGCCTTTGAAAAGTGATCTAAAGTGCAAATGTGTATATTCAAGACAGATCTTCATTTGGAGTTTCTGAAGCGACCTGCATCTCTTCACAATACTGTGTTACATTATGTATTATGATAGAGTTCTTTTCAGAAAATGCTGAGGATTTTGCTCAACTTGAATTTTGATGATACTAGAATAGAAAAGTAAATCATCCATTTTCATAAAGAAATTTTGCATTGAAACACCATCACACAGTTTGATGGATATCAAAAATTAGTTAAGTGCTGATTTCAACTCTTGAACTGAGGTCAAAATAAAAATGCACAAGTATTTCTTACTAGAATTAAGATGCCTATCAATAAAGGTTGTTTTAATTTATTTGGTTTTCACTGTTAAGAGTATGCGTGCATATGTAAGAAAAAGGGAATGGTAGTGTATGAGGATTCTAACCACAGTTCATCTTTCTTAATAGATTTTTGGGCAGGCAGATACTTCATTAAAGAGGTGGCTGCTGGAGTTTGCTTCCAAGAGGAAAGAAGCAGAACTCAGAAGTGGTATAGTTAGAAATAACAGTTTCTGGGATAAAGTCATCTTCCGTAAAATACAGGTATGCTTGAAACCTCCAAGTTAAACTTCGCAATTGTTGAATTGCATACAAATAGTTATAATCTGGTATGGCTTTTTCACTGAGTTAAGACTACCTGGATCCTCAGAGTAAAAATCAGAGCTGTCTTTTTATTTTCAACCTCATTTTTTCAATTCCCTTAGTTCTCATAATATCAGCTAACTGTATTAAGGAAGTCACTTTGAAACAGTCTGGTACTTCTCTCTTACCACTTTGAAAGCAAACGTTGTCCTTCTGAAGGAAGAATGCTAAGTATGACACAGTGCTACCTGTAGCCCCCACTGTCTTCTCCCTGTTGGTCACTAGTAAGTCATGCCTGCTGTTATATCTGACACTCACTTGCTATGGCCTTAACCTTGGCTGTACTACATGCCCATGTGGCTGCTTTTTATAGCATTCAGGATGTATGAGAAACTGATACAAGGCAGTTAAAAATAAAGCCATCGCTGTAAGGCCATGGCTTAAGCTCTTTCTTGTAGAGTCTGCATTGCAGTGACACTATGTACAGATACTGTATGTTTGAGAGTCCATATCTTCCAGCCATTAATGGGACTAAAAACACTGCAAGAAAGACAGCTTGCCAAAGCAGGACTAAACTCTTACTCTCTAACATTTGTGGGTGACATGGTAGGTGAACAGTGGCTAAGAGTGTCATAGCTGATGACTCGAGAAATGCTGGAAATTTCTAAAATGCTTTTGGTGTCCACAGTATCTTGTGTCTGTTGTAGGCAAGTTTGGGAGGAAGAGTAAAGCTGATGGTTACAGGAGCAGCACCTGTATCTGCAAGTGTACTGACCTTCCTGAGAACAGCTCTTGGCTGTCAGGTGAGTTGTTTGGCCTTAGTCCTAAACCCTAAATATTTTAACACCTGGCTCCAGCTTTCTTACAGCTTTTCTAGCACTCTGATTATATGGATAACTCTTTCTAGTATTCTTGGAGACTATATAAGTGCATGTTCTTTTCCTGAGTTTCTCTCAGTCCCCTGAAATTTCTGTATTCATCCCAAAGTCTTAACTGAAGCAACCAGCTGACCTGTCTTAGAGAAAAGATTTTTTTTCATAGGCTGCAGTAAGCAGTAAACTACCTACTTTATTTAAGTTTCTGGAATTTGCCTTGCTTACAGAAATACTTGTAACTCCTGTAGAAAGTCTAATAAACAATGTGGTAATATTGTAGTGTTGCTGTTTTGAAGATGATGCTGGGGTGAATCAAATTGCACGCATTGTATTCATCTTCAGAGCCTCTTCAAAGTATATGCTTTTGGAAGTAAAATTTGACCAACAATGGCATAGAATAGAACAAATGTGTTGAAATTAAATAATTTTCAAGGATAGAAAACAAAAATGCTCTAAAATACCAGGCTTCCATAATTTCTTGAAGTTTTGCAGTGGTGTGCTGGTGTAACAATGCATTTTGCATAGAAAGGGGAAGCCTGTCTTGTGTATAGCAATCACAGAGCTGTGATGGAGCATAGGGATTCCATTTCTGGCTGTCTCAGACAAACCTATTTTTAAATTATGTGAATTAAGTCACTGCCAGTGCTATGGTTCTTCATTTCTTTCTTGCTTCCTCTGCTGTTTCTGTTTTAATCTAAACAGGTGTCACATGCTGTGTGAGACTTTTGAGTCAATATTGGAACTGAAGGTAGAATATTAGCACTTAAAATTGTGTTTTGTGATAAAACTAATATGTCAGTGTTTTTTAGAAGGTGCTGAGGGGTTTGGTACATTCAAATTTAAATAATTAAAAGAAAAAAATTAATTGCATTTTAATGAAGAAACTTTGTGTTGAAAAGTAATAATTATAGATTATATATATTAGATTATATTTTGATTTCACCTTCTAGTTCTATGAAGGTTATGGACAGACTGAATGCACAGCTGGATGCTCCCTGTCATTGCCTGGTGACTGGACAGCAGGTATGATGTTCAGCTGTCTACCTGTCTCCTAAATTTTAGGATTACTGACATTTTTCAGAGGTCCCTGATGAATTTATTTAATCTCCACTAACATCTATCACTGCTTTTACTCAAGTGAAATAAAGTTTTTAAGGGATCCATTGACATTTCTACCCCTAAATAGCTATGAATGTTCAGTAATTCAAACTTCTAATAGGATCTGTTCTTGTAAGTTGAAATAGCTTTAGGAGAAGGGAGGTTATAGTATTAACCCTTGTAGTGTCTATCAAACATAAATCTACCATGCATAAAGGCAGTGCTGGAAATACAAATGGCATTTTTTGGTGTTGAAATCAAGAGTTTTCACTTCCCTCTGCTGTTAGATCTCTAGCTCCCTAACTGAAATAATATTGCTAATGGAAATTATAGTGGGACTTCTGCTACTTAAATATGTTTGTAGAGTGAGGATCCTGATTATAAGAAAAAGTAAGTCTGAGTACATGGTTCAGCTTGTAACATTCTTAGGGATTTCTGAAAATTTAATGTTTGTCCTGGCACATTTAAGCTACCAGAAATCAGTTTTCAATCTTTCTTTAGTGTGTAAGCAGCTTATTTTTTTCAGAATCTGACTAAAAAGCATCAGGCTATTCAAGTGTTACTCTATTTAATAGGTCACGTTGGAGCACCAATGCCATGCAATATCATCAAGCTTGTTGATGTACAAGAAATGAATTACTTGGCTGCCAAAGGAGAGGGTGAGGTAAGTAATTTCAGAAAGTCAATATGAGCCTTTTGGAAAACATTTCTTTTTTTTTTTTTTTTTTTTTATTGTTCCTGAAATAACTGAGTTTAGTAAAAGTGCTAAACAAGGCCTGCTACCTAAAATCTATTGCCTGCATGCATTACCAGTTAATGATTTGCAGAAGCAAATCAGGAAATAGTATATGGGAGGGGAGAAGGAAGAGCTTACATAATAATCTGTTATCTCACAGGTTAACAGACAGTTATATGACCATACATAAGGTTGTATTACCAAGGCAACATCTTCCAGCTATGGAACAACTGGGAAGTGGGCTTCCCTCCCACTCCACTTCCAAGGGCCAGAGAACAGCTGATGCATATAGCCAGTTACTCAGCTTGTGATGTGTGAGCTGAGGTAATTTAAAGTGGCTGGAGACTTCTGAGAAATGGAGATCGAGTACCATGAAGGTTGCTGATGATTTGTGATGTCTGCCTGCACATATTTCTGAACTATTTTTATGCAGTCCACACAAACTGAACATGTATGTTTTACAAATTGTATTTTGAGGACTCAGCTTTATATGTGATGCTATATGCTGTTTTTTAAAATATTTTTTGACACACATACAGATTTAACTTTGTGTATACTTTAAACAGATGTTCATGTAGTAATTTATTTTCCCCAAGCCTCAAAAGCAGATTAACTGTGGTGTCTTTCATATGCTTTCAAGAGGCTGTGGGAAGCGAGAAATTAAAAGTAGCTTAAGCAAGTAACTAATTTGTGGCTACAAAGGATTTATAATCTTTATTTGTTTTGGTTTAATTTGTATGAGATGAGAGACAAATCATTGGGCTTTAACTCCCAGAAATGTTCAAGGATTTACTTGGTCTTGGTGGTGGAAAACTACTTGCAGGTGAAGAAAAATGTCAACATTATTCTGTCTTGTGTATGACTCCATATTTAGTCTTCATCAGCAATTTCTGCTTCACTTTCAGTATGTTCTTAAAGTCTGCTAGAGAAACTGCGTATAAATTCTTATAATGAGAAATAGTTAAATAGTTTAAAAAAACTGCTGAAAGTGTTTTGCTTGTGCTTAATGTGAAAATTTGCTGCATTAGGAATTGCTTTGACTTTAATAAAAATGGTGGCCCCTTAATATATCAGGTGCATCTTAGTCTTTCAGACCTAACTTCCTCAGTATAAACTATTCTAAACATAACAAAAAGATATGGTAACTTGCTTCACAGAACTCAAAGCCCATGGCTATGGAATTGTCTCTCTATCCATTTGCCTAAAATAAATGTTCTTCCTTATTTTCTGCTTTTCATCTGGGTTAAATATTTCTACTCCCTTCTCTGAGAGTAAGCTTGCAATATTCTCTGCTCTGTCAGCCTTGCTTTTCACTTTTGCCAGTCAAGAAGAATAAATTTGTGACTCGAATTATATATGAGCGTATGCAAGAGGAGGTCTCAGTGCCAGCTAGGAGGAGAGGATACAGATAAATGGTTGGCTGTCTCTACTGGGAAAAGCTGTCACCTACTGCCTTCCTATGATCTTAGGAGCTGTGAAAAATTAACGTTTGATTAGCCAGTCTTTGACTTGACTGGAACATAGAGAGTTCTCTTTTATTCATATCCTTCCAGATAAGGTCCGTTTTAGAACAGAAATAATTTGCTTCGTGAAATATGACTTTGGTTTCGTCCCGGATTTGGTACTGTCTCCATAAGGTCATCAGAACCCTCACTAATACTCTGATCTCCCTCCTATTGATATGTTCATTGTATTGTAGTTTACTAGCAAGCTGGGTAGGCATTGAAAGTGTTTCAATAATTGATTGCTGAACTACATTAGTGATTCCTTCTAGACTAATTTTTGGTCAACAAATGTGCCATTTGCTTGATNTTTTTTTTTTTTTTTTCTCCACTAGTTTTAGCACAGTGCCCTTGCTGTTTACCAAAGGTGAAATGAACATGTTGCCAGGCTGAGAGTATTTTTGGATCTAGCAGAATTTTTTCACATAAATAAAACCAAACTTCTTCTGATAGTGGGTAGGAACACTGCTGCTAGACTGGAAGAGAATAGATCCTTCCAATTGCTTCTTATATTTCATACCAGTGGAAAATGTTAGATCTCCAAAACCATGAGTAGAAGTTCCTGTACGAACACAAACTTCCTTTTGCATTTTTAATGGGGGTTAATAACCATTGGAGAAAGCAATCACTACTATCAGCAAATGCTAACTTTCCTTCGTTGTAGCTTATATTAATGAATGACACTTTTTCAGGTGTGTATTAAAGGGGTGAATGTATTTCGTGGCTATTTGAAAGATCCAGAAAAAACAGCGGAGGCTCTGGACAAAGATGGCTGGCTTCACACAGGAGATATTGGGAAATGGTTGCCAGTAAGTACATTTACATAGCTGGAATGATACTTTATAGTTACTAGCAGAAATTTAATAAATATATTAGAAAACATTTGGTATTGAACAGAATTATGTAGATGAAAGACAGGAATTTGTGGATAATCACTGTTGTAGCTGAATCTGTGTGCTTGGGCCTAAAAAAGTATTGGCAGTGCCAGTACTGAGGTTTTCTCCAGTTAAGATTAGATGGATACATTACCTATTTTCTACCTTTCTTAGTTTGACAGTTCTCTGGCTCTAGCAGAGTTTTACTGTGCCAGTGTGCCATGCCTAAGGTGTGTAGATTGGTTTTTCACTTAAAGTGCATCCTCTGAGTGAAATTTATTTCTGTCAACAGAATGGTACATTGAAGATCATTGACCGGAAAAAACACATATTTAAACTAGCCCAGGGAGAGTACATAGCACCAGAGAAAATAGAGAATGTGTATCTGAGATGTGAAGCTGTTGCACAGGTGTTTGTCCATGGAGAGAGCTTGCAGGTAAGCATTTTTCAGGTAATTTTAAAAATTAATGTGAAAGGAGACCACACAAAAGCCTTCCTTTCTTTCTTCACCCCACCTTAAACTTTGGGACTGAAATTTAAATTTTTATTGTAAATGTTTCATTATGCATTTTGGATTCTGACTGGATTCCAGCAGTTACATAGCATGTTTCTGGATTTAGTTTCACACCAGGTAGTGGAGCTGAACTAACTTGCATATTAATAACTCTATATGAATTGCTAACAGTGTGCAGTGGGAAAAACCAACAAAAAAAAACCCAGAAAAACCCATGTACACCACGAAAGAACTTTGATCTCTTGAGGGTTTTCAAGTGTAAAGAGAAATGTGGGCCTCAATTTTTTGTTTAGTTTCTGAACTGAATTTCCAGTGTTCAAAAGCTGCTGACTTTACAGCAGGATCAGAAATGCTTGCCAAAGAAATGTGTAGGAAATAAAGTGTTTGCTTAGGATGTTTTGTCAAGCTTTTTTCCTTTTTTTAGGCCTTCTTAGTAGGTGTTGTGGTACCTGATCCCGATACTCTGCACAACTGGGCAAAGAAAAAGGGATTTGAAGGCTCCTATCAAGAGCTATGCAGAAACAAGGTAAGGCATATCTAACTGAACAGTTAGCCATTCTGCATCAACTTTTTCAATGCTTATGGAAGCATGAAGCTATACAATGTGTCTATATCCACAGGATGTAAAAAAATGCATTCTGGAGGACATGGTCAGAATTGGGAAAGAGTCTGGTTTGAAGTCATTTGAACAGGTATGAAAACCAAATCCCTAACTCTTTAAACTTCTCAACACCAGTACGATCTGATTCTCCAGAAACTCCTTTTAATTTGTGTCTGGAAAACTTCAAGTGACAGGCTTTGTCGTGATATCTGGGCAAGTTTTTAATAGTCTTGTCTATTTCAAGAAATACAGCTTGACTAGTAACTTTATATTTTCCAGGTGAAAGACATTGTTCTGCACACTGAAATGTTTTCTATTGAAAACGGCCTGTTGACACCGACACTGAAAGCAAAGAGACCAGAACTGCGAAAATATTTCCAGTCACAGATAGATGAACTCTATGCTAATGCCAAAATGTAACTGTGAATGGAATGAGGAGAGTGGCACATGTCTGTCTACTGTTGGCCTTCATATATGTATTTTGACTACAGCAAAAATAGGGAAGGAAACTGTGCAATCATTAACTTGTACAAAAATGGGTACTTGCCATAGGAACATTGAAGAAATGGAACACTGCCTTACTGTCAAGTTGTGTTGCATACTGTTTTTATGGTGACCTACAATTTCCAAAAAGAGCCTTAACTATAAATGATAACTATATGTAAGTTATTTAATATTTCCTTGGTCAAAAATGGGACTCACCTTTACCAAGGAGCTAAGGTTTTATTGCCAGCATGTTTGCTGTCTGCAGTGTGTTTTGCAGTTGTCAATTCCACAAAGGATTTGACAGCTTTGAAAATGCCTCTAAGTATCTTACATCCTCAGAAAAATTACTTAAGCTGTTCAAAAAAACCCTACCACCCAACCACCAAAAAACCCAAACCCTTACCGTTTGCATAGCTGGTAACTTGTGTTAGTCCCAGTATTAACCGGGGCAAGGCATCTGAGCTGTTTCTCCCTTCTACATCTGCAGCCAGTTATGGGATGTACTTCTATAAGGTAGAAGTCAGCACTCCACACAAAGAAGACTGATGAATAGAACTTCCTCAAAGTCTGCATATGGTGGTTCTGCAGTGTGTGGATGCAGCTCATTCAGCAAGTGTAGCCTCTGCTACATTAGCATGATTCTGGAGTAGTGCCAGCCCTGCAAATGAGTAGATCCCAACTCTGGCAAGAACACTAGAGACCTAAAAACCAAATCAAGAGGCTGGGCTATGCTAACAGCCAGGGTGAGCATTGTGCCTGTACCAGACACTTGTTTCCCTGTCATGAACTTGTATTTAAAATGTATTTTATAAAAATGTGCCAGGCCCTCTGTAAGTGGAAGAACTTCTGACATAACCTCTGTTTTCTGTGCTTTATGTATGAGCCACTGAATACTCTTCACTGAATAGCAAAATAGGTCAGGTAGAATGTTTTTGCCTGATGCTTTGCAGCAATTGGAATTATTTATACATGCCAACAGAACTGTGTGTTGGCCCAGGATAGGCATTTGTTCAGGGATAAAAACCTAATTCCCAGAAAAATTGCAAAATAATAACTAGCTCTCTTTTGTTTGAAAAATCAGCAGAAATAAGCCTTATTACAGCATAAGTCTTTTGCTATCCTTAACAGAGTTGGTTTTGCATTAACATTCATTGCTGTTTTTTGAAAACATGGATATATGTAAAATACAAGCACAACAAGGTTTGCACTAAGATTTGTGTGTGACTGTAATGCACTACTCTGTAGCATAATTTCATATGTGTATGCAATTCAGGTACACAAATCCAAGTCAACTGTTAGAACAGTAGTTTGTTACATTGAAATTCAAATGTTTGCTTAGTGTTGGCTATTTCTATGTTTTATAAAACCAAAATAATTTTCAAAACCAATGAAGGAAACCAAAATAAATATTTCTGCATTTCAATGCTGTGATGTGTTTGTTTATCAAGGAAAAATGCTGCTGACTAACAAACCCAGGTGCTATTCTAACTGACAAGCTGTAAAACTCCACTGATACAGCCATACTAAATACAGTATAAAGGCTAGTTGTTTACACTTCTGGAACGTGACTTTTTATGTTTAAGGTGTTGGCCAATATTTGTAAGAGAATAATGCTGTTGTATGTAACGTGCTCTTTCAGTACATTACTAAACAAGTAAACCTTTAATTTTTTTTTTGTCTTCTTCCTGACAGTTGTGTTCTTACCGTCACCTCAAATGATTTAACTGAAATGTGGAGTTTTCTGAAACTAACTGGGTGGTAGTGGGTTTCTGTATTCCTGCCCTCACACCATGCATTTGGCTTAAATCAGGGGTATGGGTTGAGACATTTCAGGGGCAAAGTCACCAGACCGGGGTAGAGGAAGCACCACCACCTGGACCCTGTTTACAGTTCCATGAGAATACAGATGTCAGTGCAAGATACTAAGCAAACTGTAGAGTTTCTCCTCTTAAGTAATTTTGTATGTTCCTTTATACATTTCTTCCATACTGAAGGAAACCTAAACCAAATTTGTCACTTATTTGATAACATACTCAAAACTGAGTTATGCTGCTTAGAAAGGCAGGGAAGTGTCACCACACATCTATGGGAGTTAGCTGAGAGATGGATGAGAACTGGATATAAAGTTTATGTTCTTAATAACATTCTATTGAAGAAACCTTTCTGCAAAAGCCATCCATCACTACAGAAACAAATTTGTACTGTCTTATTTGTGGCTCATGGGGCTGGGTGCTAGAAGTCACTTATCACCTCTTAAGCCTAAAGCGATTCTTTCACTGTTTTAGCTTATTTGGCTAAAGCCAAAGCGCTGTGTAAGGGTGTGAGTGTCGCCACCGCCAGTGGGTGAGGTGTGGCCTTCAACCGCCTGGATTTAAGAAATTGCTACATTACCTCTTAACAATTTAATTGCCGGATATGGAATTTAAAGTTTTCAAGCCACAGCCTACTTTTTTTTTGGTACTCTATTAAAGCAAGCTCTATTTTGTGCTGTTCCTGGCTGTAGCAGAAGCGATCTCTTTCGCTTGCTTTTCCAGAGACACAGCGTCAGTTCAGGGAGATGGAGGGGAGAAGAAAAGGGGAAGTTCTGGTGGTTTGTTTGTTGTATTTAATTAGAGCCATTAACTACGGACTGACTCCAGGGGGCGAGGCCGAGATGGAGGCGGAGCTGTCCCGCTCCCCTTCCGGCCCGGCGGCTCCTCCCCTTCCTTCCCGCCGGGGCGCGCGGTTTCCAAAGGAGGCGGGAGGCGGGGGCTGCCCTCGGGGGCTGTGCCGGCGGAGCGGGGTCCTGGGCAGCTGCGGGAGAGGAGCTGCGTCAGGGGACCGGCCTGCACTGGGGCGCCCCGCTTTATCTTTGTCGTACGCCCGGCTCACCCATACGTGCTGTATACATCCATCCGTACATAAATATATAATCTCTGTGTCCGTCTGTGCTAAAGGAAGTAAGTTTTACCGCTTTTGAAGTGAGCTGAGTATAATAGCTTGAAGTAACAAAGAATAGTTCGAAGTAAACAAAGATTACCCCTTCTGCCCCAAGTGCAGACAGAGAGAAAGCTGATTTGTATCGGGGACAGTTTTTCACTAACTTCATCCTCGGTTTTGTATTCAGCCGCATATACTGCACAGTGAAATGGCCTCAAAGAAGAAAATGAAGAAGAATCATACGAGCTCTAAGCTAGAGGTAAGTTTCGCTTGGTTGGGCAGAATTCAAATCAATGTTCTGGTTTTGTAGAGGGTGTTCAGAGGAGGGCACGGTGAAGGCCTTGAGGGGAAGCCGTGTGAGGGTGGCCGAGGTCGCTTGGTCTGTGCGGCTGAGGGGACACCTCGTCGTGGGCTCAGCTTCCTCACCAAGGGGCTTTCAGGGGCAGACACTGATTGATCTCTTCTCTCTGGTGACCGGTGAGGCGACCAAGGCCAGTGGCCTGAAAGGTTGAGGTTGGATGTTAGGAGCTTTTCACCCAGAAGGTGGCTGGGCACTGGACCAGGCTCCCCTGGGAAGTGGTCACAGCACCAAACTTGACAGAGCTCAAGAAGTGTTTGGACAGCACTCTTAGGCACATGGTGTGACTCTTGGGGTGCTGTGCAGGGCCTTGTGTTTTGCTTCTGGTGCAGGATAATCTGTGATACTGTGTTGTTGTGATAATCTGTTACTGTGGAGTCAGGGCATTGTCTCTGGAGGTGGATGCACATGGCTTAATGCAGGGCTTGCTTTGCACTGGGAACTGCTGTGTAGTCCCTGATGGATGGTGTGGTGTGGGGTTTTTTCCTTTTAGGAGTAGCACAAAATGGGCTTTCAAATAGGCAAAAGTATAAAAACAATCTCATAAAAGAAGGCTTGTAGAGGAAGTAGTTGATGTGTATATTTGATACTATAATAGAAATGCTGGGACACTGCTAAGCACTGGTAAAATTACAAAGCTCCAGAGGTCGGTCTTTTCTGGTTATAATTCACCCTACAGGCACATACAGAAATTAGTGAGGAAAGTCACTTGTGCATTTTGTGAATGGCACACAACTGTTTCATAAACTAGTGTCATTCTCCCTTACCTTTCCGCTTCACAGAAGTGTCTCTATAATCCTTGATTTATGAATTCCACTTTTTTTATAAGAAGTTACTCTGCAGCTCTTCAGTTTCTTAAGATGAAAGTAATTAAATTGGACAAGGGTGGAAATTTTTGTATAGAGATGAAAGAAGAAGTATTTTAATGCCTGAAAAGAAAAAGACTACAGATCATAGAATCCAGGTATTAGAGTGTTACAAGATTTCTAAGCTTGTACACTTTTATGAAATAAGATAAAACTTGAAGTAGAACGCAGTATCAAATAGCAGAGCATACTCATTTTATACCATGACTTGTCTTCAGGGAAAAACCTTGTAGCCTGAGATAAAAATTTGCTTCAAATCCTTATTCCATAGATTAGGAGTCAATATGGTTCTGGTTAAGTGTACTTCTAGCGAAACGTTCTTGAAATTCGTTGTCATATTTAATCTGTTGTACACTGAAAAAGCTGGGTAAACTGGCTGTTAATTTCATACCCGTCCAGGAACACAAACCCAACTCCAATCTTCATTGGAAATCTCTTCTGCTTGAGGAACCAGATGTCTCAAGAATATTGAAGGTAGCAGAAACAAATCAACTTGAGGAGCTTGATGATTCCTTTGGTTAGTATTATCTTGAATGTCATTTAATGTATGATCTTCACAAACCAGCCACAATGGCAAAATACTTCAGGTGCTTACCTAGGAAAAGATTTTGGTTCTTTGCAAGAGAAGTAATGTAGAGGAGAGACAGATGGAACTTTGTATTATTTTCTATAATTTAGGAAGTAACAGGAATAGTGCTGTAGTATGTGCAAATGAAAGTCAGTGGAAAAATACTGGCTGTTCCACCTTTATAGTCTGAATGGTAAAATTTCATACATCAAAATATTGTAGTTGTGTAAGAACCTACAGTTAGAAACCAAAGTTCAATATCTTAACTTATTCTTTATTAAATTACAGAAATTATGAAGTGAAGTTTTTAACATTGTAAAAGTATTCATAGCAGCAAACTTGGATATTTGCAGGGGTGTTGTTCTGCCATGTTCAGATGTAACTTAAAAAAATAACATAAAGCCATACAATTTTTGGTGAAGGATTAAAACCACTTCAATGCTTTATATTGGACTTGTGTAATAAGGCCGCAATACACAGGAAGAGAATCAATTTAGATGGTGTAGATGCTACTCTCTGTGGAGTCCTCTGTTGCATCTAACTTTTTTTTTTTAGCAGTGTAATTAGAAGCTATAGGGAAAATGTTAAGAGGTGTTTCTCAACTGTAATAGTTATTACTCTGAGAAAATTATGGGAATATAAATGTGACAGGAGCAGCATTGACAGTGAACTATAAAATACAATTTAGCAAAAGGGTTGTTTGTAAGGCGAGGCTGCAAAATGGAAAGATCTTTTCCTTATTTTTGTGGTATGTATTTAGACTGTAAAAAGGATGCCCACTGACACTAATGTAAACTAACACAAAAGTTTTGTAACAGTGTGCTTGAAAAAGGAAATTTATACTGTGGAAGATATGCTAAAACCTAATCTATCTATTCTATTTTGGTAGCTACCTTCATGAATTCTACATTTACAAATATTCTGTAGCAGCAGTAATTGCGTTCTCATAGCATCCACTAAAGCAGCTTAAAATCTATATTAAAAAAAAAGAAAGTAGTTGCTTAAATGTATAAAAGGTTTATGTATGCCATAGCAAAGAGTGACTTGAAACAAACTGTAGCTGGTATTTTGCTTGCCCTATGCCATGTGTACATGCTGAGCTACCTTAGGTTTGGGTTCATAAAGAAATAGCAGGTGGATGGGTACAGAAACTATTAAACCTTTTACTATATATTTTTTCATAATTCTCAAATAATACTTGTAACAAGAACTTCCTTTTTATTAGTTAGCAAACCACAAATATTCTAACTTAATGATTAATGGCTGGCAGTGCTCTTTGCCTGAAAAGATGGGAGCAGTGTTCATACAGTTTATCTTTTGTTCTTTATAGATCACCCTTTGCACAGTACTGCTGTGGATGCTGATGGAGAGGAACATTCACAGAACGAGGCACTCGGTCGTGTTTTGGCACCACAAAGGCAAAATACAGAAAGGCGGTCTGGTGGAAAACAAATAAAATTGTCAGTATTTAATTTAATCTTTAGATTTTTAGATTTAAAGGGGAAAGTGTTCTAGTTAAATTCTATGTAACAAAGAAAATTATTTTTAAAACATTTTAATGGAAATTTTAGTATATTTCTCATATGTTAAATCAAATCTAGCTTAAATTTGAAATTGTCTTGCTATTTAATTCAAGCAAGAACTTTAATAGTACTCTTATGAGACATAGCTGTACAAAATATTCCCCAAAACACAAGGTTTTGTGTATATGGTTGAAGATCGTCCTTCCTCAGAGGTTAGGAGTAGTGTATGTTTTTCTTTTCCCAGTAAAAAATCACGTCACTCAAAGCCCTCTGATGGTGATGTTCAGAAATTCAACACGCCTGATGCTGGAGAGGAATGCCTTAAGGACACTGTGGTACTGGAAAAGCTTCATGAGTATTATCAGTCAATTTAATTTTAGTTTACTTCATGCCATGCCTGCATTAGAGGGCTGGGGGAGAGGAAGACCTTCCATTGATTCTTAGTACTTAGCACTTAATTGTATCAAAAATAATCGGTCCTATAATCAGAGTATTCCTGTGAGGTGGCCAAGTGAAATGCTTAAGGCTACAAGACATCACATCAACAAGGAATATAATAGCCAGGTGTTCCTGGTTCATACAGTCTACTCTCTTGCTCATTTGGTAGTATATTCTTTCCTTTTTTCAATTATCTTTGTAGCTAGAATATATATTCTTGAGGAATGGCATACTAGATGGAATATGAATCTTTTGTACTTGTTTGATATTGAAGCAAAACAGAATTATGGGAAAAAGATAAAATTATTTTTGAATATGCGTTAGAATTAAAAGCCGTTCAGTTTTAAATGAGTGTTTTTGAACACTTACTGCACAATTAATGTGGAGTAAGTAAAATGTAAAATGCTTTTGGCCGTCTTAACTGCCAGACATGCAGCAGGAGTCAACTGTCTGCAGGCTCAAGAAAGTAACCTGTGGGAAAAGAAGCTGTGCAGTAGTTGGAACAAAAGTTTTTTATGTGTTGAAATTTATTGGAATTGCACACTCAGTTCAGAGTGTTAATCTTTCATCCATAGCTGGATGCATGCAGCACTCTTGTACAAGTGCTGGTGTGGTGTCACAAAGTAGTCAAAGTAGAGAAAGGGTTGGGACAGAATGTGAGTGAAAAGGAAGGTGAGCACGCACTGTTGATCAGAGAAATGTTAATCCTGAGCAATGACTGTACTGAACCAAGGGTCCTTAAGCTCCTTAGGATGTCTCCAGCCCTGCTGCATGGCCAGTGACTGACAGGGCAGTAGCCAGTGCAGTGCAGTCAGGCAGCCACTGCCCCACAGCAGAGTGACCACTGGGCTGGGACTGGGTGGAACAGGCCAAAGGAAATGTTACTGATGCTTCAGTCGGGAAATGCTTTCTGCATTTTGCCTAATTTTCATCTCTCAGGAGTTTAGATGAGTAAACCTAGGGTTTATTCTGGAAGTTAATTTGTTTTTCATGTCACAGAAGACTGTAAATACTACTCAGTTCCAGGCAGAAAAGGAGCAGCCTTCAGAGGAGAACACATCGGGTCCTTCTGGTAAAGTACACTTTTCAGAACTTCCATATAGCTTTCCTTCATTCAAGATCGAAGTTTTTCAATGGTTTTCATTTCTGGAATGCAGCAACACAGTGCTTCTAGAAATGGGAAGTTTTAGTTTCAGTTTTGGTATAGACCCCCCATTGGATCCCCATGGTTTCCATCCCTGGACTTGCCTATTCCTCCTCTGAAGGGGTAAAGCCTAGATGTGCATTATACCTCTAAGTCAGCCTGGTTTCCTTTGGAGGGAAGACTAGAGCCATGGCTATGAAGCTGTAGGAGGTGTTAGTACATTCCTTGGTCTGGAAGCCTGGAGAAGCAGCTGTGGGGCAGAGCTTGGAGTGCCCTGACTGCAGCACAGGCAGAGCTGTGGGTGTAAAGACCCTTGAGACAGGAAGCTTCAAGACAGTGGCATTTTTCAGTAGGAAGAAACTGTCTCTTGTGTCATCTTGCTTCCTTTGAACAGAAACCCATCACATTTTAGTACTAGATTTACATTGAGGAGTGTGTGAAGAAAGACAGTTTAACTTTTTGTGGAGTTGGTTTATAATACTATTGCAAAGTTTAAAGAAATACATTTGTGAATAGTGGGTTTTTGAAGCATATATGGTATTAATAAAAGAATGTATACAAATATGAAAGCTCACAATTCTTTGAGTAATGCAAGTTGTAAATTCAGGCTAATAGTTTTTTAACACAAAAAATCATGTTTACAGTACACTATGTAGTTTATTACTTAGTTTACTGATGTGTTCCTGGGCTTGCTTGAATCAATAAAGAATAGGAATTAAATTGCATATCATTGATCATCCCAGTTCCAGGTAAATCTATCACAGTTGCTCAGGCAAAGACAGTTGAAATAATTTGAATATTCCTCTTCTCAAATTTCATGTTAAAATACTCATAACTTTTAGATGGTTATTTTGATGGTGAGCACAAGAGTTTTTCTATTGTTTTACAACGTGTATCTGAATTGTGCAATGCTTATGTTCATTCTGTTGTTCCAGCGGATAGCCCACATTCAGTGCAGATGTGGTGTCCCAAAGATCTGAAGAGATCTCCCAGAGATATTACAGAACTGGACATTGTTCTGGCCGAAGTTGAGAAGATAGCAGCAAATTATAGGTAAATATTCTGCTTTCCCATGACTAGATATTCAAAGTTTAAAAAAAGAAATATCTGTGGTTTTGCTAATGGGCTGTCCTTTAGGGAATTCGTATTGCGTGGTTACATTTTGATGTTAATGATTATTAATTATCTATGATACAAATGTTTCTTCACATGTGATCCTGACATGGTCTCTAGGGATTTGATATTTTTTGAAACATGAACAGCATGTCTCAGCTGATATATTTCAACATAGAAATTAAGTTATTGCTAGTATATGAAAGATCTGTAGTTGTCTAGCTTCTTAACTTTGGGTTTTATCTGTTGCTCAAAGGAGGGGTTTTGGATGAGATTGACCTTTTATTAAACCAAATGTGTTTTGTCCCTCTGACTTCTCCAGACAAAGCATAGAATCAAAAATTTGCAGAAGGGCTATTGATGACTTCTCTTCTGCTTTCAAGGAGCAAATCACTGATCTTGTAAGTACACCAGGAATAAAATCAGTTTTGTGGTCAAAATACCTATGGTTTTACATTGCCCTTTACACATTCATTTTACAAGCTGTAAAAGTTTCCAATCTCTTGTCAGTATAAGTAATATGAAAACACACTTTGTTGTGTACAGGTTATGACTGGCTGCCTCTGTGCAGGCTTTCACAAGAATTGCCTCTAGACACAACACTGCTGTCATGCAAGTACTTTGCCAAATTGTCACCTTTTGAGAATAGGGAAGCAGCCAATAATCCTGAAGTGTTTGTCATATCTAAATCAATATGTAGTGAAAATAGTGAGCTGCATAATTTAAAGGAGCATACAGCTCTCTCAAACACTGTTTTAAAACAGTGCAGTTTGACTAGTCATTGACTAGTTTCAAAAGATTGATTTAATTTTTGTGCAGTCTCAGTGACTTCTTAGTAAGGCCTCTAACATAATCCAGAGAAGATCATCCTTTTTAAATTAACATTTTGAACATAACTGTAAGTGTAAGATATTCAAGAACCGTCTGAACACAATCCTGTGCCAAGTGCTCTAGGGTGATACTGCTTCAGCAGGAAGGCTGGACCAGAAGACCCATTGTGTTCCCTTCCAACCTGAGCCATTCTGTTATTAATTGGCTGAAAAGATTAAGGTGATTATGATGAGTAAAATGAACACAGAATTTTGCAGGAGTTGTGCAAAATACTAAAGCTATAGTTCCGAGTGGTTCATTAGAAGTAACAAGTGTTGGAATTACCATATTAATACATCTATATAAAGATTTAGAAAAATTAAGGTAGGTAGTATTACAGGAATTAGTACAAGGAGCATTATTTGCACTAACTCCTTTTGTCCAACAGTTTTCTTCTGGCATGAAGAGAGAGGAAAGAATCAATACACAACTGGTGATGTCTCTTTGAACCAGGGTTGCTTATTTTTTTTTAAATAAAAAACAACTTTTTTTTGTTATTCCAAAGAAATTCTTGCTACCATGTTTTTAGGAGGATAGTGATGACCTCAACCTGTCAACCTGTAATTATTCTTCTCTGTAGATAGCAGGAGTCCAGGAATTAAAGAATACGAAGAAAAAAAATGCTAAGGTAAATACATACATATCTCTAGATTGTACAACATACAATTGTGGGCACTGGAATGTCAAGAACTTGACTGGAAGAGATAAAATAATTGACAAAAAAGTGTACTGTACTCAGAATCAACTGCACAAACAGAGTTTAAGGAACCACCAGAGGTTTTTTGGAAAAAAATCATTTGGCGTAAATGCGGTGGATTGCAAACTCCAGTTGTATACTGCTTATATGGTGGAAAAAGAATGAATGCACATTAGGATGGGTAAGATCTATGTATGTCACTTACTCTTTTAGCTTTTTGGTTTGTTTTTTTTTTAATGAGTAATGGTGAGGCCTGTGGAGAGCCAGTTAAATAATGAGAGCTAACCTTAAAGAAACATAAATTAATATAAAATTTAAGAGAGTAGGAAAGGTAGCAACCTATGAGGATAGAATTGGATTGCTTAATTTAAAGAACAGAAGTCTCAGGCAGCTGCATTCCCTAAATAGATGCAGAGTTTTTGTTCAGAGGAAGACAGTTCCTCTCTTCATTTAGAGGAAGTAGTAATTCGCTGAAAATGCAATGGGAATGTTGACAGAAGGAGGCAGTAGTGTAAGGGCAGAAAACATTGCAGGGTTTAATCAGGGAGAGGTGAATGCCCTACAGAAGACATATTTAAGAGCAGCTCAGGCACTGTCTGTATTTCTGCCCAAATTAACATATTCTGTAAAATTTTCAGTGGCAAAATAGCTTTAACAAATAAAGTCAACACAAAGATTATCCCGGCAAGTAGCAATTAATATGCTAAAATCTTGTTGACTTTGGGTGAGATGGTAAACATAAAATGAATATCTAAATACACACCTAGCATTCACAGCCAGTAAGATTTATCCTTAGTTTGCTTCTTAGATATTTGTTTAAAATTAAAATTTTAGTGGCTAAGTTTAATTTTATGATGAGTTTTGGGTGTTACTTTTTTTTACATTGTAAATTTTATGTTATATTAAAGAAAACTTTCTTAGTTATGACAGTCATCCCGAACATATATTTGTGTGCGTTTTTAAACCTAAAACCTCCTAGAGTTCATAATGTTTGAAATCTAAATGTCACAAACTCCTCTTGATTGCTTGTAAATCCAGTGTTTCTTAAGAAAAATTTTGGATGGAGATTAGAGTTTGACATTTTAAACAGCTTTAAATTGTTTCAAATACAGATGTAAAATACAGCAGTTTATCAGATCTGGTATCTTAGAATTTTCCACAGTGACAATCAGCATAAAACCTCAGAGAAAAAAAAGGCAATTAAATTTGAGTTGTTTGCGTTTGAAGTTTTAGAAACTGTTTCACAGACTTTGCTCACTGTTTGTTTCAGGCAATAACAAACATCAAAAAGAAAAGGCAGCAACTGGTGCAAGTCAGAGAAGAGCTAATTAGGTGTGTTTGTAACGATGCACAATAATAGCCTGACGAACTTCAGGAGTCTGGTATTTTGTAACTCGGAAGGGAAAGTAACTTTTTTTGTTTTCTATTTTATTTTGATGTAACTACCACTGTCTTGCTTTTTATTTTTACAAAAGCTCATGATAACCTCTCCTTTCATATATTTCATTTCACATATTTCATTTGCCTAGATAGTCATTCTTGCAATTTCTCTCAGCTAGCTAGTTACTGGGAGGGTGTTTCACACCATATGTTCATAGGAAGAACACCAGTGTTATGATTTGAATTGCAAAGGTGCTGGATCATAATTACAAAAATAATACAGAGGAATTCTTTGGTTTTGAGGTGGGAGATTGTATTTCGCCTGTGCAGGTTGGCAGGGGTTGCTCTTAGTACATGGTTTGTTTCCTTCTCATGTGGCCACACAATTCCCTTTCTCTAACTTGGCATTAATCTTAAATGTAATTTAGATACACAACACAGGAATTATGTGGTTGGAAGAATGGTTGGAAGAACCATTAGACTTCCCCAGATCCCTTGGGTTGCTAGTGATAAGCTTTTTACTGAAGCTGCATTTAACATAGACTCTCTAAGGTAACTGTAGAAACCACGGGCTTGGATCCACAAAAATGGTAAAAACCTTTTCTCTATGGCCATGAGACGTGTTTTTCTTTGTAGCACTATGGACAAACTTTGCTCAGAGAACTATTTGAAGCCCCTGAAAGCTGTCTTCACATTTTTATATGTTGTGTTTTAATCCTTGGATAATTTTAAGAAATGTTTTTTCCTGCAACCCTGTTGGATGGAAATTACTGTTGGTGCTCAGTTTTTAGAGTGCTACTTTAATGGATCAAGCACTCTAGTTTATTTAGCAGAGGTGTAGGTAGTTTGTAGATCCTGAATATGCGTCAGCATAAGCACGGAACAACTGAGCTTGCAGGCAGAGGTGTGCAGAAGCACACCTTGTATTTAAGAAACTACACTGTAAAAAACTTAAATGCTTAAGAAGGAGTTGCTACAGTGTCAGACTCAAAAGAGAAGTTTGGGTCTTCTTGGTGGATTTGGACTCTGTTTAAGTAATATGCTTGTTCTACCCAAGCACCATTCCATAGTAACTTATGTTTTGTATTTCTGACCAACGTTTTAAGAATTCCTTCAGAGGAAACAGGGTCATAGTTATTCATGCAATAAGTATGCAGATGTAAGCATCAAAGTCTTGATCTTTTTTCAGAGCTGAACCACAACTGACACAACTACAGAGAGAATATGCTGAGCTACAGGAAAGGAAATCTTCCTTGAGGCAAACAATTGAATTAATTACCAATTTAAAGGAGCTACAGCAAGACTGTTTGGATGATAGAGAAGAAAACCCAAAAGGAAAAGTGGTAGTAAGTACACATTCTGCATGTGTTTTAATTTATTACATCTATTTATTAACATCTCTTAAGTAGCAGTATTTTGTTAATGGTCTTTGCAGAAGCAACTTGAGAATCACTGCTGAACTTTACTATGGTATCTCATTCGTTTTTTTGGTCGCATGTTAGAAGCTGAAGTATTTCAGAGAAGAGATTCTGCTGCCTTGCTCTCAGTATCCAGGAATTCAAAGGACACAGAAATTAAGCAATTGTCCTTAGTTGTAACTTTTTTATAGAACTTGATGATTAACAGTGGGACAGAAGTAATTGATTTTTTGTGTTGTTATTGTTCAAAAGTAGGGAAAGCTCTGCATGTAGGATGCATGTAAGATCCTTCCATGGAAGAAATTTAATACTGAGAACAGTACTGGTATTTCATGACCAGAATAAGTTCTCATGTAGCCTTAGAACCTGTTCCTATTGTACCCAGGACCTGGTGTGATATTTTGTGTGGACAAGGCTTACACACCTGCCATGTGTAAGGGAAATCCTCACATTTCAGAAGATGCTCTGATTTTGGCTGTTGTTCACTTTTAAAGGTTATGTTGCACCATTTTAGACAGAAGAAAAATAAATACTGATATGTAAGTGATCCTTACAAGAGTTAAAATGTTGCCTTCTAATTTTATTTCCTTATCAACAGTATGGAACTTCCAGCCTCCCTGCTCTTCTGCTGGAGTCTCGGAGAATTCTAGGAGCGGAAAGGCACTTTGAGAGTATCAATATGAAGCTGGAGGAGGCTCTGGCTGTACAAAAAGAGCAGAGAGCAAAGAAAAATTAAGTGTCTTTTTAAGATTTTCAGACATTCAGCAGCATTAGAATTGTCAGTGCTTAAAGCTTGTTTAATCATTGTTACTCTATTTTGTTTCAGTGTTTAAAAGAATTCAACAGAGAGAGATTGTATCTTAGAGATTGTATCTTTTTATTGTCAAATAGTCTCAGAATATCAATGAAAGGAAATAGCAATGGCAGTTAATAAAACTTTTCTGTACTCTGAACGAGGTTAGGTGTTAATCTTGAGAGGAATATATTTGTAAAGAGAACACAGAGTCTGGTTGAACAAAGATGAATAAACAAATCTCTTTATTAAATTTGCATTTGAAATAATTATTTCATATCATTTATGGAAATAAGAAGTCTGTTCTACTGGTTTCTCAATAAAACTTGGACAAACAACTAATAAAATAGAAACTGTACAGCAAAGAGCGTTAAAAGTGCTAAGCTTGGAGAAGCATTCACAGTGAATTTTTTAGTCCAGTTCTCTTCTGCCCCCATGTAATCTTCCATGATCTCCTCATGCCTGTTGAAGTTCACCCAGGCACTCCATTCTTTGTCTTATAGCTCTGGAGTGGTGCTTGTGAACTACAGGACCTTTCACTCCAGCATGCGACACACAAGTGTCATTCATTGCTGGCCAGGCCTGTGCTTAGCTGCCTTTAGTGTAGAGGTCTTCTTTCCTTAAAGCTGCCAAAAGAACTTCATCTGGGATTTCTTCCATGGCATAATTCAGACTATCATCTGCAGCTTCAGCTAGTTCCACATCTTCAGCAGCTTCTAGGAAAAAGGCATCGTCACTTGTGTTTTTCCACTCACTGTCTGACAACAGGAAGTCTTGAGACCAGCTGTTCTCTGGAGATACTAAGCTTTTTGACAAGCCTGACACATTAGAATGTGGATTTACTTTTCCTTCTGTGTGTCCCCTGTCATCCATTAGGGTAGACTCTTCTTCCTTTGAGAAACAAGAACACTACTTACTCCATATGCAAATACTCTTTGTACCTTTAATTGCTCTGCAAGGTTGAAGTTTGTGCAGTCATATAGAACGGATACTGCAGGAAGCTGGCCAACACTACATGATTTTCCAGCACGTTCATGTATAGCCACATTAACCTGTGGAAGCCTATTTTAATAGGAGTAGAAATTTGCTGTTTTTCTAGCACCCTGCAAGTGGCCTGTTGAATACAGCTTCATAAAATAATACAAAGTTAAGACTAAAGTATCTGTTCAAAGATACTGTCAGGACCTGAAAATACAGTTAAATGACACTTTCTGTGAAATAACACTATAGCTATTGATGAGCTGCTTGAGTAGAGCTTAACGTGCCATTCTGCTGTATGACATTTAGAGCTGTACAGTTAAATTTACAAGTTGAAAAAATGCCAATTCTTATTGCCTAAGCAGTGGAAAAACTTGTATGTTCAGGGCATAGAGTCTAGGTGCAGTATCAGGTCAGTTTAAGTATTCTGCCTGTTTGGGGAAATGTGATGCTTTAATACACTAAAATGGAGATAAATTAATTTCAGAAATGAGGGTTGCTGACTTACATTTGACTCTGACTGACTCAAGTATTCCAGAACCAGTTCTATTTTGCCCTGCATGAAGTCAGACATGCACAGCAGAGCTAAACTTGAGCCGTTTTTCTGTTCTGAACCTGGAGAGGCCTTGTGGCTTAGACATTGGGAACTGCTCTTCGCATCAGAACAAAAAAAGTCTTTAGTTCTAGGTGAAGTTAGACAATTCCAGTCACTTAGCACTGCTGGAGAACTTGAAAATAAATATATGGAGCTACCACAGCAGCACAGGTGCTCTGGGGACCTCTTCTATACCACTGTAACAGTGTGTGGAGCTCTCCCAGCAGACTGGGATGTTAATGGGAATATCCAAGGACTTCCAGAGCTTCACAAGAACTTGAGCATCTCAATAGGACAGAAACGTACCTCTTTGAAAAGGGATGGGAGGCAGATCCCAGGTGGTAATGGAAAACCTAAATCAAATATAAGACATTAATTAAAAGTTAACATTCCAAAAAGTATTAAGTATAATTGAATCACAGGGTACATACTTTGTGATTTGAAGTTTTGTTCTCTGCAGATAGGATCGTGACACTTTTGATACCACACTTCATTCTTTAGATCTACCAGAATCCTAAGAATGAAATTAGTTCCTTTTTTAGTAACAGTACATAAATTAATTCATACAATAGGAAATTCTAACACTAAATGAACAGGTTTTGTTTGTCCTCAGCTATGACTATTACTTTGATACTCTTAGCATACATACTTGTTTTGTATGATTTTTAGCAAACTTCAGGTTTCTCAAGTTCAAAGAAATAAATTTTTAAGACTTAACAACTAAAAGTGAAATTTAGTCAATTTCATTACATTAAGCTTGGAAGAAAAAGTCATCAAATTAAGATTAGCATATGGGACTTAACTGTAAGATAAGATTTTGTTGCTGCTGCTGTTACAGACAATTTCATTTAAAAAGCCACACAAAGTTACTCTTTTCTGTCAACTGATTAGGCTGCTCAGCTTTTTCAACTGTGCTTTAGAAACACCAAACTTGAAGTAACTCACTTGAGAAACAGCAAGTTCATCCAGCTCGGGGGTTTTTTGAATATCCTTGTTTCTCAGAAATACATTCCTTATGTTTCAGTGATTTTTAATGTTACATAAAATTATTTTTAAGTTAAAATATTTATACTAATTATATACTGTAATTCTAAGATAATCTAAAAAATTGACTTTCCATCATCTATTTTGGTAAAACGACCTGAGTCCTTGTAGAGTCACTAGCAAAACTCCTCTTGATTCATGTGGCAGGAATTATCATCCTAAAATGGCAATTCTCAATTATTAAAATGACCGAGTCATTTTAATAACGTGAGAATGTAATTTAAGATGCACTGTGAATTAATTCAAAATCAGTCTGCTTGCTTTCTTATTTTTCAGCTTCCTGGCTCGGAAGTATCAAATATCATAGTACTGTTTAATAGCTTTAGCATACTCTTTTATGTTAGCATCTTTGGGCCCATATTTTAAATACCATGAAGATTACTTCATAGAACTATTGGAGATAAAAGTCCAGTTACCACAAAGTAAACTTGGCGGGGGGGGGGGGGGGGGGGAGTAAAGGAGTATTTGNGGGGGGAGGGATAAATAGCTTATTTGGTTTTACAGGGGATTTTTTGTAATTAAAATATGTTATTCCTACAGAGCAAGGCAGCAGTAGTGTAACAGTTGCTGATTCTGTCCATAAGAGCTTTTTCAGCATTTCAAGAGAATAACAGTTGAACAGAAAAGTAAATAAAGCTCTTTTAAACTGAATAGTTAAAGAACATACATGATATTGTTACTTTTGTGAGCTCTTCCAATATTTTCACACCAACGGTAACCAGAAATATCATAAATAAGTAATTCTTTGAGAGAGAAGTAACTCCATTGTCGTATCCCTGAGAAAAAAAAAATAATTCTTTAAATTCTTCAGAAATAGTGCTGCAGAAGACTAATTTGTAAATAGTAAGGTGGTCTCTTTACCTCCTTGTATCCCATCTTTATTAACCAAAGAACGAACAAAATTATCAATTTCTGGATATGGCGAACCTTGGTAACCTTCCATGGGATCTGTTAAACCAAAGGCCACAAACACACACTGTTAGAGGGCTTGCCACTGTAATAGGCCATTGTAACACACTTCATATAGACCATAGGCAGAACATGTACATCAATCACATCCTACCCTTAAATAAAACCAGGGATAAAGCCACTGTTACTTTCTTGTAGATCTTTAGAGTGCCACCCCTGTTGCCCCTGGATTTCCTTGCATTCTGAGATTCTGATGCTTACACATTTGTCCAACAGTTCCATGCTCTCTCTGGTACACAAGAATAGTTTACATTCCTCAGTGGAGGAAGAGAGCATCTTGACTGAGGGGTGAAGAGCCAGTGGAGTTGAGAGGCTGATCTTCACCTGTCCAATCCCTGACCATTGTTAGATTCCTATAAATACTTTCATCATGTAAATAAAGTTCTCTTTTTCCTGTTCATCTGCTTGGAGCCAGGTGTGTGCTTGGTGTTCTCTCTTGCGTGTCAGCCATGCCCACACACCCCCATCCCCAAGGTGCAGAGGGAGCTGGGACAAAGAAAGACAGCTGTGGGTACTGGAGGGGAGGGTCAGTGGCATTCAGGTGCTGCAGAGCATCCTGCAGTGCAGAAAGGCAGCTGAAGAAGGGCCCTCCTAGAAGTTACCAGGTATACAAGTCACAAAGCATTTAAGTTAAGAGTATTTTTGCTTCTATGCAGTAGAAAAGGCTTGAGGTACCTTTCCTGTTTCTGGTAGTTTTACTGTTTAAAAAAGCAGACATTTTTCTCTCCTCCTCTGAAAAGCCAGATGACAGAATTTTTATGTCATCACTTGCTCTGAAGAAAGGAGAGAATACAAAGAAAAGAGTATGATTCTTACAGCACAGCATAGTACAATTTAATTCACTCTAACATGCCACAGAGTGGCACAACATGACACAGCCCTGGGCCTTGGGCTGGGCCAGGAGACCTCCAGCGGTCCCTGCCAACCTTGGTCAACCCATGGTCATCCCATGGTTTGCCTTTCCCTGGCCCTGGAGCACTTTCCCTTGTGGCCTTGGCAGTTTCCCTGACTCCCACCATAGCATGGGGGTCCCTCCTCCCCAACAGCAATATTTGGTTCCTGGTCAAAGTCCCAGGACCCACCCATTTAACAACTGCTGGTCCACACTCCTACAGCAGGACGTGCTCTAGATGTAGTATTTATGCAAATATACCCTTTGAAAGATTTCCATTTATTTTTTTCTCTCTACAATGAACTGCTTTTCCCTGCCATATTGCTAACTGGAGGCCGGATGATCACACAAGTCTAAATTCAACACAGCAGAATTTCTCATCCATATTTATGGTGGATTCAGCTGATGCCTGTGATCTGAATACACTGTGTGGTTTACTGGCATCAGTTCAGGATAATGAACATTTCAGGATATAAAACCTGAAGTCAGAACAAATACATGTTTTCAGTAAATATATTAATACTAATTTAACCTTTCTGCTAGAGCAATGATTAGGATCTTCTAAAGATAAGGTATGACATAGCTGAGGTTTAGATTAGATATAAGAAACTTGATTATTGTCTGTACGAGTACTCAGCCTATGGAGGAGTCTTTACTAAATGGGTAATCTGGTATTCAAAAAAACACGGACAGAAACCTTTTGTATTTCTTATCCTACTTTGAAAAATATTCAGACTTCTCATATTTAACTGACTAGAAAAACTAGAAAGTTTTGCTTCCAGAACTACACAGAATCTGACCAAACTTAATAATGGTTATGTTTTGGCATTTTGAGTGTGCTTAAAGAAATGAGGCACAATTCAGAAGCTGTACCACATTTGAAGGCAGGTTTAACGAAAGAACAATATTCCTAAGAATTTTTTTTCTTCAAAATCAAGAAATTCTACTAGGGACTCCTAAATTACACTGTAACCATGTTAATTGAAAAATTGCTTATTCCTAGTAGTTATTTGTAACTGCTACAGGAGCATTACCATTAAAATACATATTTAAAAATACCATATATTTGACTGGAATTAAGTAATTACCGAATGTTGCAGATTAAAGAGGAAAGAAAATATGCTTCTTCCAAGGAGACATCCTTTTCACGGTTGGGAATAAACTTATTATCCTCTGCTATCTTCAGAATCACATTTTTTCCTGCTTTTGATGACTTATACATCCGGAAATTTCTATTCTTTGTATAAACTCCTACAGGAAAACAAGTATTTCTTAACATAGTAGTGCTGGCTAGGATTTAAGATACTGAGCACTTGTAAATTAAACAATTCTCCTCAGGCCCAGCGAAATGTCTGATGAATGGACAAAAATTGTTACTGACTAGCTCATATCCCATAGAAGAAATTAACAAAGCAAGATCACGCACACATTTACACTTTTATGTTACAGAATAATTAAGACAAATGTTCAGCCTCTCTAAGTAGGCATTTTAATAATTCTGACATTATAATTGTTAAAAGTTCCTTTCAGTACAAGAAATTGGTTCTTTCACAATAACTTTGTCAAATACAACTGAGCCCAAAAAGCTGCACAATTATGTTAACCAGAAAGAACTTAATCAAACTTTCTGTTTTCTGTGGACTGCTTCACAACTTTTCTGAGGTATGTATGAAGAAAGCTTAATTCCAATCTTAAAAACAAACAACAAAAGAGTGATTGGATACCTTAACATTGCATAATCTATCTAATAATTGATTGAGAAGGTTAGTTTTATTGGCAGGTTGCATTTGATTTTCATGAAGAGAAAAAGCACTTACAGAACTCGTATGAGAAAAACACCACAAAGCTTTCTGTTTCTGTAGCCTCATTATATAATTCAGTATTACAGCAATTTTGACTTCAGCTTTCCAATTCTGAGGTAATATGCATAACATAAATATTGAGGATGGTTAATTTTGGGAAATAACATAAAATTCTTTAAAAAGTGAGGCAGGGAAAAAAATTATTTAAATTGCATTCACCAATATGCTAGAAAGAATTTTGAACAGTAGGTTCTGACTCAGTAACAGAGAAGCCTAGTGTAGCCAAATTTGGGATTACATTTCAATAGATCAGACATACTGAAGAGGCCTACAGTAAAAGTGATCCTGAATTCCATGGGAAGAATTTGAAGGAATGGAGGCTCTTCAGAAGAGTCTGAGGAAAAAACCCAAGGTAAAGTCCTGAAATGTGTAATGCACTGTGCAAATAGCATGCTAAACTATTTTCATTTCCCTGAAATAAGGCAAAAAGCAAAAAAAGACAGATATGGAGTTAAAGAAGGGTGGAACTTTCAAACTCTAGTTTGACTATGGGTCTTGTGCTTTGGAGATTTGTAACATTTTAATACCATGAACAGGCTATGCCCAGCTGGGCCAACCCAAAATTTCTATTATTCTGGCTATGCCCAGCTGGGCCAACCCAAAATTTCTATTATTCTATCACTGAATGCTAACAGCTGCCAATCCAAACAGGGAAAGAAGACTCAATTCTTACATGTAAAAGAATATAGAAAGCCATGCCTGTAAGAACTGTTCCTTTATTAAGCAGTTTCTAATTCAACTGAAATAACAAAAATGCAATATATGCTATCCTCTTTTAATCCAAATGGGTGCACTAAGCCCCTAAGGGAGAAAAAATTAGTCTTGTGTGCAAAGAATTACTTTAAACTTCAGAACAAAATAACTGAATGTAGTAATATAAAAAGTTCCACAGACCATGAATCCAAAGTTCCTTTAAAGTACAGCACTTAACGATCACAGTTTTAGCATGTATTTAAAGTCTGACCATTAGAACAACAGTAAGAACAACACAGTTCTTACTCTCTGTAATCAAAGATTAAGGAACATTTCTTAACCTTTGTTGCATCCCAAAGAGGTTTAAAAACACTTACCTAGATCTACAAAAAGCTGCTTGTTGCCTTCTTTATTGTTTACTATTAGGAAGGAAAAATCCAAATTTTCTCCTTGGTGTGGCATTTCCATATCCTTTGTTTCGTGAGCAATGTCTGGCCAGTCTTTAGAATCATCTTCACCAGCTGTGATGTTTGTAAGAGAACCATTTAATCCAGCTCCTGCAGAACACTGGAAAACATGCCCTGCTTCTTCTGTTGGAATCACAGCAGTCCTACTCTCCATTAATCTTATGGCAGGCTGCAAAATGGTTCTCACAAAGTTACCTTAAAAACAACCAAAAAAGGCCCGAAGTAGGTAACTTCATTTATGAGTCAAGAAAAAACTCAGAGAGTTTCTGTGCAAAACATTTTTCATAACAGCCAAGATGGAAGTGGTTCAAGTCCAGGGTCTTTTTAGCCCTTCTGGATTTTTAAAAAGAAATCTTTTGACCAGCCCACTGTATAAAATGGTTCTGACCAGTGACTGAGAAACCAATGCCTCGCAAGAATTTGTACTAAATGTCTTTTAAGAAAACAACCCTAAATATTAACAAGCTCGGATTTAGGATTTTGAAAAGGTTGTGGTTGTCCCCCTCACTACTGCTTTCCATAATTTCACTTTCAGAATGATTGAAATGTTTACTTGCAGCTTCATGGTGTATTTACTGATGTGAGACTTTGACCAAAGCTTATTAAAACAACAAATTACTTTTAGAAGAGTACTTTGTAATGACTTTTCAAACTCTCAGTATTGTATGTAATTCAATTCCCATTGTACCTCCAGGCTCTGCTAGATGGTAACCAAAGACAGACAAATAAAATCCATGGCCAAATTAGTTCCATGGAAGAGAACAGAATAAATACAGATGTGGGGAAAAAAAATATTAAGTGAAGGAGTACTGGCAAGGACTATTCTGCCCTTGTTCGATGAAGTTTCCATGGGGAATATGCATTAATATGAAATACTGTTCCTCCCATGATATATATCAACAGAAGGATTCAGCACATCAAGCATCAAAATCATCATCCTCATAATTCAGCACAGGACTACTGGGGCACACAAATGAGTCAAGACAACTCTGAACTGGCAATTCTCTGTGTTGGAGCTGCCATATCTGAGAAATCCCAACTTACATAAACAATCAAAATTGCTTTCAGCTTTCTCTTAGCCATGTTCATGCACAGGTGGCTTGAAATCATCTTTCTTCTGCCTTTTTGACAATGTGCTGAGCATAAATTAACTGTATTTAGAGCAAAAACCAGCAGCTCTTATTGTTAAGACTGACATCAATCTGAAAATTAAGGAGTTGTAGATTTGCCAGTTTCATAAAAATCAGTATTTTTTTAAATAAAACATACAGGCACAAAAAAAAAGTTACATTTTTGCAAACACACAGCTAATTATAGGAAAAGAAAGTAGAAAATGAGAAAAAACAAGGCTTAATTAGAGTAATTATGTGTATGCTGGGAATACGTATTTGTTTCCACATATAATTCCATTAAAATAAATACTCATGTGAGAGATAGCACTGTATAAAGTCAAAACCTCACCTTTTATTTCTAGGTGTAGGAGAAAAGAACACACTTACCAACATGAGTATTATCCTTAAAGACAGTTTTTTGGGGTAGAAATATTAAGTGCCGACTAAATTTTTCATCAGTACTGGAATCCAAGTTCAAGACATCTTTTGATGAACAATTTACATCATAAAGTTCTTTTAATTTTTGGATGACAAGCTGAAATTATAAACATTATTTATGTTGCTTTACTGTAGTAGTTGTACTTATAAAAACTAACACAAATTCAGATTCTATATTTTTCTCAAGGTTTTTTTCCCCCTCATTTTGAGGATACAATTAATTTAATTCAAACTAACCCATATCAAGTTTTAACCAACTTTGACAAAGACTGCATTTCCTTAAATATGCAAGTCACATGACACTTAACTAACAGTGATAAGCTGAGAAGACTTCCAAGTTTCTCAGGTCAAAGTCTGGTTGGAAGGCTTTACCCTGCAGGTTGTTTTCCACCACAAAGCAGTTCACACCCACAGTGGCAATGTTTGTAATGTAGGCTCACCAGGAGTGGAAGATAGAGGCTGTCACAATATAAAGGACTGGTGAGCTAATTCACTGTTATGACTGGGAATGACCCAATGAACAATAATAACTAAGCAGAAAACATATTTCATTCTAAATTAGCTCTAAAAAAAACACCTTAATAAACCAAGCTAGTGATTACTCATGTTTAGGGCAGTACTCAGAACCTAAAGATCTGGGAGATTTGGGTTTTAGCAGCTCAGATCTCCCACCCAGCAAATCTAAAATCCTCTTCTTAGCCTGAGGAATCTCTACATTTCAGAGTTGATCCACAATGGATAAACCCCTCCAGATTCTGTGTCAATGAAGGTTCTTTATGAAGGAATTACCTCAATAATCTTTTACTTTTGTTCACTTCTAGCTAGAGATTTGTAGGTGACAGAAGTCTCACAGACATCCACTCACAATGAGATTTTATTAAAAGAGAAGATATTCTTCTAAAAACATATGAATGCTATATTGAACTTGTAGAGAGCTCATTTGGAAAAAAAACTGCAATAAAATGGAAACTGTACTACTTAATAAAATTGATAATTAGCAAAGGTATATCATTTTGGGTACCAAACTGATAAATGCAGTCACATGATGCTCTCTACATCATCATTTAACTAAATTATAATGAACTGTCATCTAAAGAAACTTTCAGGAGAGATTCATCTAAGCCTTGATATAGGACTGCACCATAAGGCAAAGGAAATGAACTGAGGAATATATGAATAGAACCTTTATTGATGCTACTTTAAAGAGTACCTAAACATTCCTAAAGCAGTTCTACAGCTTTGAAGTGGCAGAGGACATAAAACAATCTTCAAAAGTAAACTTATCATGTCAGTAAACCTACCATGAATACAAACAGTCCAACAGCCATCATTTTTTGTCTCTCAATTAAATTTTTTGTCTCTCACTTTGATTAAACCCTTGCTTTAATTAAAATAGAATTTTTACTTCATTAAAAATAATCATTGGGTCTGGAATTCTTTTAATTTTACTATAGCATAATCAAGATAAACTGGTAAATACTTTGGTTTCATATTAAATTAACAACGAATTCATATTCATCCACAGCATGACTTTGCTCCAGATTACCTCAATTAACTTCATCACCATACTCTTGCCATCTGCATAAGGATTTGCTGGTTTGTAATACTCCAAATCAAAATAAAGTTTGCAAGCATCTTTTTCAGGAATTACTTCATAGCAATGCATAAGACTTGATTTGTAACCCTGGCTAAGGAAAAACAAAAACAAATCACAACCTCTCATGATAAACATTACAAGCATGATAAACATGCTTATCAGCTGCAAACAAGGATCCCACATATTTTATTCAGCAACAACCACCCATATTTAAAAAAATGCTGTAGCCTATAATGCTTTGAAAAATTTGTAACTAACATCAGCATCAAATATCAACAAAGATTATTTGTCTGGCCTAGAATTTAATTTTGTAAATTATTCTCCCCTCCATGTCCCCCCTAGTCTTACAATACATACAGAAATGCTGAGAATTCAAGGAACTATGAAAACTACAGTAAAAAATGTATCATTCATATGTCTTTAGCACAAACAAAGAGATTATATAGTTTTTTCTAACTAAATTTAAAAATAATCTCATAGTCAGTTTGAGAAAAAAATCAGGCTTTACATATAAAAAAAATGACTCAGATTTCTTTGACTTCATAGCCAAATGTTTTATTGTAAAAGAAACAAATGAGAGGAAAAGTTCAGCGCATGATCAAATTGTCAATACTTGGAACTACATCATGCAAATGCAAATCCATAAATCAGTTTCCAGACATCTGCATTAACGCCCACTGAAACTGCTGTATGACTAGTCAGAGAAGTATGTTTTTGTCATGTGTTGGTATGATCCCCTGAGGAAAGCTGACAGCCAAAGCACATCTATTGTTAATAAATTTCAGTTCAACAGACAGAGTACTTAATTCACAGGAAATAATGGCAACCTGCTACTCAAAAGAAAGTTGAAACCCACTATAGAATATATTGTTTTGTCCTCATTAAGATTTTTCCCATTGCCATGATGAAAACTCAGGTAACCCATGACAGCTCTGTGCACCTTAGAGCAGCAGATGGCTCCTGGGAGTACCCATGCAGTGGTACCTCTTACTAGGTAGGATATCCAGTATACCACTAACTTTTAGTAACATACCGGGTACCTTCTCAAATACTCACGTGTAATAAAACCAAAGCTCTTTATATGTTGTCACAAGATAAAACCTCTGTCCACTCTTTGTATTCTTTTCCAAAGCAAACACATGAACATCCTTTTTAAATAAAAGCATTGAAATTTTTTGGTTAGTTTCATTCAAAAAACCGATTTAAATCTTTGTAAGTTCCTACTTGGTACCAGTTAAAGGTTAGTAAATACTAGAGAACTATAAACAGATCACTTATGCTTTTCCACGCCCAGTAGCATCTAGTTTTAATTTAGAACATCATTCTGATTTCAGTTACATGGGTAAAACTTTGAAGCTTTTCTTTGCTGTGCAGTAATGCAATCTGTTTTCTCTGTAAACTCTTGGTTTTTTCTGATCAGTATCAAGTACATCTGAAGGGAAAAGGAGCAATGTCCTGAAAGGAGCAACCTCATGGACATGATGGCAGTATAAGCTTTATGGGCAAATACTCTTCAGACATTATGTTGTTTAGATCCAAAAATGGAAATCTGAGAAAAAAATAGAAAAAAACTACTGCCAAGCCAATAAGAACCCATTTTGGAAGACAGGCTGTCAGGATTATTTAAATACCTGAAACAGCGTGGAGACAAACACAATACTTTCTTTAAAAATAGCAATCAATTTGAAAAGTATGAAAATGAAAACAGACGGTATCTTTCACACAATATTTATTTGTCTAATCACTTCTAATCATCTGAACTTGCTACTCTAATGCACTGAAGAGTTATATTGTTTTTATTTAGTCTCTGCCTCTTCTTTATCTTTTTCTCTTCCTCATTTTTTTCCTCCTCTATCTTCCTACTCAATTCTCACTACCTTCCCATTGTTCTGCCCATCCTGACAGCTTGTCCATCTTGAGAAGGAACCAGTTTATCACTACAATGTTCCCAAAAAGCTTCTACTTCTACTATTCAAAGCTAACACCACATATCAACTTGTATGTTAGAACAGAACTAGCATTTCTCAGAGATACCTCCAGCACAACATGACCTACAAAGACAAAAGAAAAGAAAAAATAACTTGCTGGTTCAGGACTGGGAAGAAAAAGATCTTGCAAATGGATAAAGACTTCACTTGCAACAGTAATTTTAAATTATGCTCAATTTTGTAAGTATATAAAGAGTAGAGACATTCACCTAACACATAATATACCTCTTGGCAGGTTTTTATGTAATTAAAAGCTTCAGCCTGTCGAGAAAATATTTTCCAAACAGAGGATGGCATAGAGGGTTTGGACAGTCTTGGTCTATAAACTATAGGAAGAGGATGTCTTTCATAGTGAGATGCTAGTTCTTCCACTTTCTTCAGTCTTTCTTGCCATTTTCTCTCCATTTCTCCTAAAGCAATTACAAATAGTCAAATCAGTATCAATCCATTTGCAAGACAATTTTAATTTGAATATATCCTCACTGCTTTTGATTCTGGTTTTGTTGAATGTAATTTATTAATTAACTGGGAGTAGCCAAAATTCAAAATCAACACCCAATCTTGCTATGATACTCATTTTAATATTAAATGTCTCTATGGTGCTTTGGAAGTACAAGAGCTTTATATTAACACTATCAAAGACAAACACAACAGAATAAAGACAATTAAAGAAGGCCTAGGAAATTTCATTTTTGTCTACAGAATGGTATTACACTCCTCAGAAAGCATACAAACTGTTGACTAGGCACACAACATTAGTAAGGAGTAAAAAATACTAAAAGTAAAAGAATATTTTTGCTTTATGGTTGCGGAGACAAATGAGATAACTAATTTGTATGGGTAGTACAATACTTGAATTCATAGGAGGAGTTGAGTATCTCAACGCAAAGGAACTGAAATCCAAAATGAGGGCTCCGTCCTTCACTGCCAACCTTTGCTATTGATCACTTATACTTTCACTTGCTTTAAAAGCTCGTGTACTTTTCACAACATTAAAACAGCAATCTTATCTCTTTTCAAGAAGTAGAACCATGCAGTGACTCTTGCTATCTTGCAACCTTTAAGCTTCTAGTTCCATAAAGTAATCCAAATGCTGTAAAGTAATGTAATAAAGCATAAACACACATATCTACAATTATATGTAAATGGAACACCTGCAAATCAGTAAAAAGCAATGCCAGGAAACTGTGAAACAGAGGAAGAGAGGCAAGAAGTAACAAACAAGAAGGAGAACCTTCTTGTTCAGCCCAGCATAACCACTTGGTTCTCCTAACAACTCCTGGGTTGCAATGAAAGATAAAAATGAAACTGAGTGTACTCAAAATTATTCAAACCTTTAACAAGCTGGATCCACAAGGAAAATTTAAGTATTTAAATATTCTTGTCGGGCCCTGAAGCCCAAATTTTAGATCCACTCATTTCCCCTCCAAGTTTTTCACAGCAAAAGTTCCTGGACACTTACATTTCTGCCCACTGTTCCAAGCCTGCCAATGTCTTGATAGTCAGTGCCTGTGTCAAGTCTAAGTAACAGAATGTTTTTTCTCTAACAGGGATCAAACATATTACCTCTATCCCCCTTGTCCATCTTCTGACCTGTGCATTTTCTTCACTCTCTTTTTATGCTCTTAGTTCCTTCTCTGGGAATGAAAAGATTATAGATAGCAATCAGCATTTCTCAGAAGTGCTAATAAAACTTTCAGTTTCATTTTGGTGCTGTTGGCTGTAAATTAACTGGTGCAAAAACATCCCTACATCAGCACTTTTCCACAAGGTGACCATTATAAAATGAAAGCAAAGGAGAAGCTCCATAATTCTCTATTAATTTTAAACTTTCTAGTTATATCAGGCCGTATTTTTGCAGAAACACAGCTGGGAGAAGGTTGATGACTGTTACTTTAAACTGAAACCTATCATGGTTCTTGTAGTCCACTCAGTCTCTCAGGAATCCAACATGTCAAGGCAACTTAATTCCTGTGTGAACTACAACACAACATATCTATTTAGAGCCCCTACACATTTACAATTAACACTTACAGACCAGTCTTCAGAGTTCACTGGAAATTCTCATTTTATCTTCCTCTCTTATGTCCCACCAGAAGAAAGGGCAGTACTTATTTTTGTTTGACTTGACTAAAAGAAATTTTGTCACCAACATGTTTGGACTTCAGAGTTATTGACTCAGTAGGATGATTGCATGGAGAGCCTGGAAAAAATGTCTCCTGAGCAATGACTTAAAGAAATTGCTATTTCATTTTCTCTATTTTATGGAAGACTACTTCTCCATTTACTTCTCATGATAGCGACAAAACATACTACCCTCACCTGCTGACAACTGAAGCTGAGACATGCAAATTAACTGCTACTCAAAATAACATTACATTTGTTTCCTGGCCAGTATGTATCATACAACATAGTTCTATGGCAGAATTCAAGGTCCTTGACGAAAATAAATCCATGAGATTTTCTCCCAACTACCAATTCAGCCTTAGAAGAACATGTTAAATTCCTTAACGTTAGTAAAAATTAGCTTAGCTATCCTTACATTGAGCTGACGAGTGGCATATTAACAAACACTGCTCATGTTCCCTCAACCACAATAAATTTTCATCATCCCCTCCTAGCAGAGGAAGTGGCCTCTACAATTACAGAATCACAGAATGGCTCAGGTTGGAAGGGACTACAGTGGGTCACCTGGTCCAACCTTCCTGCTCAAGCAGGGTCATCCTAGAGCACTTGGCACAGGATTGTCTCCAGTCAGTTCCTGAGTATCTCCAGTGGGGGAGACTCCAAGACCCCTCTAGGCAACCTGTTCCAGTATGCAATCTGTTCCTCAAATTAAGATTGCAACTGCAAAACTCAGTACATCACACCTGGTGATAAGACCTCAAAAAGTAGGTCAGTACCTGTTATGAGAAGCTGGAATACATAGATTCCGGTGTTATTCTGACTTCTGCTACTGATTGTCAACGTACAAATATGAAACCAGCTGACCTGAAAGTTGATGACGAAGCCAAAATCAACCTTCAGCATCAGTGTACTGTTGTGCAAGGCAGGTCTGTGGGCAGCCAGTGACAGTCACCATGCAGGTGAGCAAAAATCCTGCCCAAGACAAGGTCCTGCTATGGTACAGGCATCTCGCTCACTGAGGTCAGGAGGGGGGATGCTCATTAGTAATTGTCCCCACAAATTACTCTAGCTGGCCATTTCCTTTACAAAGCATCATTCTGACAGGATCACAGAATATTGTGAGCTGGAAGGATCATCTAATCCAACTCCTGGCCCTGCAAATGACCATCTCCAAGAGTCACACTATGTACCTGAAAATGTTGTCCAAATGCATCTTGAACTCTGTCAGGTTTGGTGTTGTAATCACTTCCCTGGGGAGCCTGTTCCAGTGCCCACCACCCTCTGGGTGAAGAACCTTTTTGTAATATCCATCCTAAACCTCCCCTGACACAGCTTCAGGCCATTCCCTTGGGCCCTGTCAGTGGTCATCACAGGGAAAAGATCAGTGCCTGCTCCTCCTCTTCACCTCATGAGGAAGCTGAGACCACAGTGAGGTGTCCCCTGTCTCCTCCGGGCTGAACAGACCAAGTGACCTCAACTGCTCCTCGTACGGCTTCTCCTCAAAACCCTTCACCATCCTCATGGCCCTTCTTTGGACACTCTCTAATACCTTTATAACCTTCTTACATTGTGGTGCCCAAAACTGCACACAGCATTTAACGAGGCCGCGCCAACATACTGTAAACGTACCAGAACAGCGCATACAATTCAGACAACAGCGCAACTCAAGCAACAGCGCAAATCGGACAAAGTTTGGGTCACAACACTCACACCCAAGAGCAGCAAGGGCAGCCGTCCCCGGCTCAGCGCTCCGAGCCCGCAGGGCGCGG
>VXBI01007752.1:547041-579402 GCA_013397375.1 Toxostoma redivivum | reverse complement strand
CCGGCTGAGAGCGCCGCTGCCCCGGCTGCCCGTGGGCTCCCAGGCCCGGCGGGCGGTCCGGGGTGGGCGCGGATGAGCCCCGGCCTTTACCGCGGGCCCTGGAACCAGAGCGCGGGGCCTTGGGTACCAGCTTTCCAGAAGCTTGTGGTAGCTAGTTCCTTTCACCCTGTCTTTGTGGAGAAGCTGCTGAAACAGAGGGCAAAAAACAAGGGGAATAAAAAAGGGTGCTTTAGTTCTGAGCTGCTCTATGGTGATCCCCTCAGTAGACCTTTAATGAGCCGGAAACACGGGGTCAGAATCTGTATTTGGATCTTCCGAGACAAAGAGTGTTAAACCTCGTCTGTACTGACGAAAAGCGTGCTTGGGGTCCTGGCAGGCGCTGTGACTAACTTTTGATAGCATGTAAAAAAGCCCTGCCCGAGGTGTGTTGTGTCCCGCCTGTTCCGTGCTGGGCTGAAGGACAGGGCTGGCCATCTCTGCTCTTCTGTCCTGTAACTCATCGTTCTCCCCTTCGGGTGTCTGCTGGTCACGTGGTGGGCTTCACACTAACACACCGTGCCCTTAATGTTGCGGAACCTGATACAGCTGCTGATTGTAGCGGTGGTGATGTGATTAATAGCTACAGGTGAATTAATAACTCAAGGATCCCATCTACACTCGGAGTAATTTCCCCGGATTTTACAGCTTCATGCTGACTACCAAATAATTTGCTTTTGGAAGATCAGAATGCTGGCCCAGTGTCGGGGCTTTTCAGCAATTACATCCAGACCAGAAGTACTGGGAAGAGCCGTCTCAGTATGCCTGCTCCCTTCTATGGTAGCAGTATTTAGTAGGGGGTAGTGTCACACAGAAAATGTTATGGTATGTTCTAAACGTTTTTCGTTTTTTCACATAGTCAGCTTCTATATTTTCATTACGTTATTAGTCGGATAATTATTGTTTAGTATTATACATCGTAGAGTGAAAATTTTTTAATTTGCATGTCTGCATTAATATGATATGTCGTGTATATGTTCATGTACAAAAAATACCTTCTTTGAATGCTTGACATTTTTTGGCAGTCTGGTGAGGTGGAAAACTCCCTTTTCTAATCTTTAACGAGATGTTTTACAATACTGATGTCTATTTTGAATATGTGTTTCAGTAGTGCTACACTCATTGTTTTGTAGCAGCAGACATACTGAACACGTGTTGTCTCTGTGGTTTGCATATTTCAGGATCCAGTTGGTAACTAAAGACAGTTTAGTTATTTGCTTTCTCCTGTCTGAGAAGCTACCATTCATTTCTCTTGTTGGTTCTTATTTCAAATAAATACTGCTTTAAAAAGAAACCTGGTGGTTCTTATGACAGTGGTGACACGTGATGTGAACTTATTTTCATTAGGTCCAAGTAGAATAAGTAAATCCAGGCTGAAATGGACTAAAAAGTTGGTTTATTCATTATTTTCCTATCAAAAGAAAAGCATTGGAACAGCTGCATTTATGTGGGGGGAAAATATTTTTGCTTTTATTGCTGTACAGAGAGACATTGGTCATTTTTTGGCAGCTTGCAGAGCTCTGGACCTTTTTGAGCCACTTTATTTTTTATTGCTTAGTATATTCAAAGATTGTTGTAGCATCATCTTTATATTTGCTGTCTTTCTCTCATATGTTTTTTTAATTGTATTTTTCAGATACAGTATTGTAAAATAAGCTTCCTAAAATTTACAGAATATGTTTTGCTAGATTATAAAAATACTGTTGCTCTTTTCAATAACTTTTTTTTAATATTTCCTTACAGTTGAAACCTCGTTTTACCTAAGCTTTCAGAGAAAATAATATCAAAGAGCAGAATAAAAGCTTCTAATCAATTTTTAAAGCACTGCCATGATTTCTTCCCCCCACCAGGATGAGCTCATCCTTCCAGGGAAATGCATGGCATCACTGCATGACCTAAAGCAAGATGAGGCAATTCTTAGTGGCCTATTAGAATCAGCAGCATCCTCCGGAGAGCACTGCTGTTACCCTGACCGGTGCTTTAGAGCACAAAACACCCTGCTGGTTCAAACGTGCATTTGAGTGCCTAGCAACAAAAGAGAGATCTCTCTGTGGGTGTCTTTTGTTCTTTAAAGAAGTGCATGTGACTTGGTGCCTGAGGGTGCTCAGGAATTGATGGATATTAAAAGTGAGTTACAGATTGTGTTCTGAATATAAACCATGCAAATTTCAAATACTTAACGTGTTATGACCAGTTTTTCTAAACAATACCTATAGCTTCTGTCAAGCTCCAATTGTGATGAAGTACAGTTCAGAAAGCTCTAACACTTCATTGAACAATTAAAACTGGGCTGTGAACTAGGCTTATATAGGTCTTAGTAAGAAATATTTTTATGATATGGTATTACAAGTTGTGTTTTACATTTTTCAGAAAGAAGTCAATATAGTTTGTTGTAATTGTAGGTTTTGCTAGTTACTTCTTCCAATTTCATTGTTTCTTTGGCTCTAGATCAAGTACAGCAGTTTTAGAGCTTTAAATTTTGACCCACAAAGGGGTCAAGGTGATAAGTCTTACTTTAAGGTCACTTAAATATTAAGCATCTCTCTTAGTGTTTTCATCCTGCCTTAGCATTTAAGTTGTAAGAAGCATTCAGGGCTCACAGCTAGTTGGGTTTGCAGTTTGCTGAGTTAAGCCTGCTGCTGTTCAGCAGTTTGGTTGGAGCACAGCTGATGTGAACCCAAGACAGCCTAATGAGCCACTTCCACTCCCTCATGATTCCAAGGGTTCGTTCATCTGTTCGCCAGAGAGTGTTAGCTTTCCCTGCACTTTGACTGGGTCTTTCTCCAGGTAGGTGGCTCATCTTATAGACAGGAGCTGGCCACAGCTTATTTACTAGTTTACACTCTCTACTTCAAGGATTTGCAGCACTCGCACTGCAGAACTTCACAGTGCCAAACAGCTGGGATAAACACCTGGGATTTAGCAGAAGTTGATTCCTCTGCTGTCATGGTTGCACTTCTGTCAGTACACCTGCTAGCTGGTTTTGATAATAGAGTTGGCACATGATGCTGTGCTTTTTATATAGTGTGGCTGTTTATTACTGTTGTCAGACAACAGATGGAGGAGGTCAACCATTTCCCTGTCTCTCTTATCAATCCCAGCCATTTGGGTTGTGATCTTGTGCACAATTCTTCCCCAGGAGAAGGAACAGCATGAGTTGCATCAGAATGGTGGGTTGGTCTGCTTGGATGTTTTCCTACAAATTTTGCTCAGGCTGAGAGCTCAGAAAAGCTGAGAACCAAAGCCAAGGATGATTGTAGTTGAGATGGTTGAAAAAGTCATAGAAACTCCTGAAACTGGGCTCTGCTGGAGCCGGAGAACTTACAGTATCCTTGTCAATGAAAGCCTTTCTTTGCAATTGCTGGGGATCAGAAGCTCTGCTCTTCAGTTAGAGCTGGGTGCTCAAACCAGTTGTCACTGTAGACTAGACTTTGCTGGCAGTGCTAATGTTCCCTGCTCCCTAGGGCATAGGGTTGGAGCACTGTCATGCCACAGGTCATGGTATTTGAATTGCACTTTGGAGTTGCTTGCCTTTTTCTTCCCACAGGGTACTTTTAATGAATTAGACTTTGAAGTTTGGGTTAATGAATCCAGATCAAGATGCTAGGCAGTCAAGTTCAGCACTGTAGATTTAGTTCCTACCCTATGATATTGTCTTTAAAGTAAATTTCTAAAACAATGATAAAATGTATTTTAGGTGCTTTACTTCTAAAATACCAAGCTTATTTAATACTCTGGTAGTTTGATTTTCAGGATATTTCCTGTTTGCTGCATTACATAATACAGTTGTCTAGTCTGGAATAACTTGGTGAAGAAGAAGATTTAATTACATCAGTGCTCTAAAATAATATTCTGAGTAACAGTGAAGATCTTTTGAAGCCACTAAAAATGTAAGTAAATGTCTTCCTAGAGACAAGTTAAGAAAGAAGATTTTTATCAGAAATTAGTGTTTCTGATGCAACAGTAATTGTTGCCACAAAAATGGGTGTTTGTGTTGTACTAACAAGAATATAGGTACGAAGTCAAGACTTAATAATATCATGATGTAAGATGGCAAATATAGTTTGTCCCAAAGAACTTAAGCCTTAAAGAGAATCTTCATCATACCTGACCAGCAAATCTTGCTGCTTGGTCTGGTTACTTATTTACCATAAATACATCTGCTAAACTAAGTTTTTGTAAAATTCTTGCCTTGGTTGACCTTCTTGAGGTCTCACCATTTCTAAGCATTTATTACTTTGTCCTATCTGGTGGTTTAAATTTATGATGCGTAATTGTTTTCTGAAACTTGAGTTTGAGGTAACTTTTGGTAGTATGTTCCATGAGTATGCATAGAATAACCATGGGGGAGGTTTAATGCTTTTAAATTGATTTCTGATTTGATATCCATTATAATTTATTGTCCTGTGTTCTCCTAAAAGTAAAAAGCCCACAGCATTGGGTTAGTTTCATCAACTGTTTAAAGTTATATTGTTGTGGTTTTATTTTATTACTATTGCAATTGCCTACACATACACATGGAATGGGATGCAGAGAAATAACTAATTTCTCAAACTACTATGACCCAATTTCTAATTATATTAGTCTTTGCACGTATGTAATAACTTGTATTGTTTGATTTTTGTTCTTAATCTTTAATGCATATGGGGGACATTGCAAAATTTTAATGATTGTTTTTGATTTGTTTGTGTCTTATCTTGCTTTTTGTAGGTCTTTTCAATGATTTAGTCACAGGGATCTGCAGACCTTTTCCCAGAGAAGGCAGTAATTTAGAAAAATCTTTAATGTTCTTCTTTCAAATATAATATGTATAGGAATTACTCAGAAATGCTTTCTTTTTTTTCCTGGTAATATCCTAGGCTAAAGTTATTCTGTGAACTGTCATAATACTTCTATTTTCTTGCATTTTCAAGCTGATAATTGAAAGCAATAATGACAGACATAGGAGATGGACCACATTTGGGACAAGATCTGGCAGATGCAAAATCTATTCCAGGTTTTAAAGGGTAAGTGTGGTGCTTTTGGTTTAAGTCTTCAATTTAAGTCTGGTCAACAGTTTGTGTCTAAAGGCTTCTATGTGCACAATCCATCCTTAATATCACTCAGCTAAGATTTTAAAGTTTAGCATGCTATCAGTTGCTTACCAAGAAGCTGTTGTGGCAAGAGATCTCAGCCTTCACGAGTAACCCAGAGAGGCATCCCTGCTCAAGGGGACGTCCTGGTGTGCAGCCCACTGTATCTAGAGTAAGACAAGTGACTGACAGTCATATTTGCATATGAGCCATGTTTTGGGATGGTGCATGCTCAGCTAGCCCTTAGATGTCGAAGAATACTTATGGCTCTTAGCTATTGTGTTAGCTGTCTCCCCTAAGTCCAGTTTCATCCAGATGTAGCCATCACACTGGTGGCTATTGTTTAAGCAGACAAGGAGTATGCATTTTACATTTGGAATGTCTTCTTGTGAAAATTCAACTATAATAACTTCTGCTTAGAATTCAGAACAGATTTGCTTTCTCAGAGCTAACCTTTCTTCTATATACATAGTTTTCAAAAGATGATAGTAAAAAATCCCAACTGATTTCTTGTTGCTAGAATGCCAAGAATTGGCATTCTTAAACTAAGTTTTCATAGTTTTCATATTCCCCTGTGTGGAGGCATTGCAATTTTAAACACAGTTCTTCCTTGATACTTTTAATTTGAAGCTTGTTGCAAGTTCCCCAGAAGGTTACTACAAATTCAACCTTACCAGTTTCATTGGGCTTGCTAAAGTAGCCTATTATTGTCATTGTTTTGAAAAGAGAGATCAGAAATTAACACCTAAATTTTTCTGGTTTCTGTACAGAAAGAACCTACCTGCCAGCAAGTCTATGGACTCTGGAAATCTGCCAGACTACAGTTACAGAATGGATTACCCAGAGATGGGGGAATGTGTAATAATAAACAATAAGAACTTCCACGAACATACTGGTACCACTCACAAGTTTTTGACTTTTTTCCTTGATTTAGATAAATTAGTGCTGTGTGTTATTCTTCAAAATTAAATTTGCAGACCAGTTTTGATTGCACTCTAAAATTAAGTCATGGATGTGATTCATTTCAGTCCATTCTTCCAAAGATGCAGAGAGGGAACACATTAGGATATAGCAGTAATGAGGAGCAAAATAGATTAGCAGTACAAGTCTGTCTTACCTTTTAGTCATGATTTCTATTTTGCAAATTAAATTATTCTTATGTCCTGAAATAGATAAGTAGATATAAATATAAGATGCACATAAATCTACAATACAGAGTACAGAGTGTGAGAGATGGTGTGCCCATGTAACAGTGCAATGTTTTCTCTGCTAGAGTGGATTGGGAATAATGGAATATTTCAGACTGTTACAGCTATAAACAAGAAAATAATTTTTTGTCAATCAGACCATGTCATCTATATAATATAAAAAAATCACATTTCTCTTATGTATAGGGATGTCACGCCGTTCAGGTACAGATGCAGATGCCACAAGGGTCAGAGAAGTTTTTATGAAGTTGGGATATAAAATAAAGATCAACAATGATCTTTCATGTGGGGACATTTTTAAACTATTGAAAAATGGTAAGTTATTATATGTTTAGTGTGTGCATTAAGTCAGCTACTATTTCCAAATACATCTCTTGCCCTCACATCTCTTCTTTCTGGGTTCTTTTAGATGATATTTCACACCTTCTGGTGACTTATTGCTAAGGATGACATGTACATCATAGTTTCTATGTTTATTCATCTTAGCTGTCTCTCCATCTTTTGTGCCATGACTGTTATCTCCGTATCCTTTCTCATCTTCTAAAGAAGGATGGAAAAAAGGCTGAAACTTAAATGCTGACTGATTTATATTCTGATCCTGGGATCACTGAAGCTCTGTGAGTTGGAAAGAAAACTGCTAGATTGAGTAGAGGGGTTCTGTGCTTAATGCTTAGTGGTGTGACCCAAAGAGGGGTTCTCATTGAGGGACCAGAACTGCAGGTGTGTGGACTGAATTTTCTTTTTGGATAAGCAACTCACATTTTCTTTAACTTGTGAAACAAAACACCCTTCTCCCAAGTGAGAGATTTTACTACTGTGTTAGTACTGCTTTGTTTGGACTTGGCTACATCTAGACCCATACATTAAATGGTGCCTGGAGATATCAGTAGCCCTGAAACACAGGCCATTCTAGTCAGCTGTTGGAAGGTTCTCTGCCATGAAGGGACTCATGCCCACTAGTGCTCTACCAGACTGTTCCAGGTCATACTTAAACAGTGAAAGTGTTCCAGTGATTATTCCCAACAACAGTTAGCTTGCACCAATCCTGTTCTTGGTTTTTTTGTGTTTGGGTTTATTGGTTTTTGGTTGTTTTTTTTTTTAATGAAAGTGTTTGCTAACACTGTAAGTTCCTTAGTGCCAGTTAATGTTTATGCCAGAAAATATTCCAGACATGGTTAATTCATTAGTATTGTTGCAGCTGGTCTGTTGACAGTAGCTGAAAATGTGACTCTTCTAAGTGCCGTGCTTGTCCATAAATTATAGAAATGCCTCAGTGGTCATCACTTGAGTAAAGTTGAAACAATTAATTTCTTCCAGAACAGAAATTTAGTGTTTTGTTAAGCACTAAACAGTAAGACTTCAGATTTAGGGACTATTTTTGTTTTTCATCTACAAACTCTTGCATCTTTTTGAGTTATCACTCGTAATTTCTTTTGGATCCTTTTTTTTAACCTTGTTTTTATCTTTTCATAAATTTGAAAAAATCATCTTAGTCCTCAAGTACATTTCCCACAATGTCAGGCAGCAAAAGACATTGGAGAATATAAATTCTATTTTGCTTGTATACCACAAGATGAAGAAAGTATAAAACTACAAACACTTGATATCAAGCTTAAATAACTGAGTACAAAATTAAGAGGATTCAGAAATCTTTCTAGACCTCACTACAGGTAAAAACTGAGAGAGAGAAGTGTACTGCTAGTACCTAAGTCCCTGCAGGATCAGCAGCAACTGTCATACTACGTACATACATACTACAATAATCCAAGTAGTTGAAGCCACCCCAATTGGAAAGAGAGGTAGGATTTCATTCTTTCCCAAAACTCAGGATATTCCATCAGTATAATCCCAGATCACAAGCCTGACCATTATTGCATGAATGAGATGTATCATTCAGCCTTTGAGACACTTTGGAAATACCCTTTTGGTCTCCTTACAGTATTCCTGGCTTAGCTCTGTGACTGTGTCTTGCAATGGGTAGGGTTGGCCTTAATTTGGGGTTTTTGGTGCCCAACCTCCTGAAGTAAAGTAGGCAGGCTTCTTCTGTTCAGAAGTGAAAACTCTTTGGAGGCTTCTAAACATGCAAATTAGTTCTTAAAGTCTTCTGTGACATAGGAAGGATCAAATGTTCCAAATTTTTAGGGAGTACAGAAACTTAAGACAATTCTGTTTTTCCTTTCAAGTTTCTGAAGAAGATCACAGCAAGCGAAGCAGTTTTGTTTGCGTGTTGCTGAGCCATGGCGATGAAGGATTGATCTATGGTACAGATGGGCCTCTTGAACTGAAAGTACTAACAAGTCTTTTCAGAGGTGACAGGTGCAGAAGTTTAGCAGGAAAACCCAAGCTCTTTTTCATTCAGGTGATGTACAGCTGAACAGTGATCATCAAATCAGCCAGACAGTTAAAAAAAATACCATTTCCTACTAATTATTAGTGCAAAAGGTTAATCCTTTCTGAAATAGATTTGAATGTAATTACTAAGATTTTCTTTAGGCCTAAAGTGGCACAATTTTCCCTCTTAGGTAGGCTGTATTTATCACAGCTGACATTGCATTAATTCTATGTATTAAATAAAATCTTAGATAATATTTTAATGGGTTTCTGAGTGCACTTTTGAATGAATATCTATCTTACCCAAACTGTGTCATTGGTTTAAATAAATGTCACTTCTTTTCTTCTGAGTGTCTAATGGAAATGTGCCACATAAATTCTTGTTATTTTTGCAGATTTTTACTCATTATATTATAATTTGTAAAACACAAAATATCAATGTTTTTATAATGATGTTCTATTTTAATATTATTTTTCATTCTTCCTACCAAATAGGCTTGTAGAGGGACAGACTTAGATTCTGGTATTGAGACAGACAGTGGACCAGAAGAAACAATGTGTCAGAAAATACCTGTAGAGGCAGACTTCCTGTATGCCTATTCTACAGCTCCAGGTGAGGGGCTGTATCCATGTCAGCCTGTACTCATGCTATAAATTACAACTTGGAGTTGGGCCCAGTCAGTGGGTGTCTTCACTTGTATGGAATGTCCCTTTGGTCAGTTTGGGTCAGCTGTCCTAGTTGTGTCCCCTCACAGGATCTTGCCCAGTGTCAGCCCATTGTTGGGGGAATGCTGAGGCGGCAGTAGCCAAAGCACTGGGGTGTTACCAACACCTTTCCAGCTACCAGTGCAGAGCACAGCGCTGTGGGGGCTGCTGTAGGAAAATGAGCTCCTGATCAGCCAGACCCCATACACCCTTTCATGGAAATATATATTTACTTCCCTCGATCACTTTTTAAATTTGACTTGATTTCTTTTTGAGGTAGTTGCTATTCTGAGTTCCTACAAAACCCCTACCAAACCCTGAATATATCCTTCTCACTAGCAAACCCTCAAAATGCTCATCTGCTGGAATTTCAGTTAATTGGAATTAAGGAAATAATTTACAGCAAGAGGAAAAGATACTATTCTGGGAAAACAAAACAATCAGATATGCAGAAGTGGATGATAAGTACCAGCATATTATTTGTCTGTCAACAAATAATGTATTAGCATTGCATCCTTAAGCAAAATTGGAAGTGGCAGAGCTCTTCATATGTCCTTTAAATTTCCACTTAGCAGAAGTAGTACTGTCTCCTCTTTGTATTCATATACCCCATGAAAAGTAGTAAGTGATTAATGACTAGGATTGCTGCAGCACAAGATAATTTTCCTGCCTTTTAATTTTCTTCCTACTTAAGGTTTTCTTAGATTATAAAAGATAACAGGATCAGAAAAAAATTCTGAGTTGGAATTTGTGGAGATTAAAATCTAAATGTTGTTGCTTGGTGGTTTTGAGATTTTATTTTAAAACATTGATTGCTATTGGAAACAATGCATTGTTCTCCTAATTGCTGACCTGTCCTGTATCAAAGGCTGATCACTTTGACATTACTCTCTTCCACAGGCTATTACTCCTGGAGGAATTCAGCTGAAGGCTCATGGTTTATTCAGTCACTGTGTAAAATACTGGAGAAACATGCAAAGGAACTTGAACTCATGCAGATTTTAACTCGTGTCAATCACAGAGTGGCAGAGTATGAGTCCTGCTCAACTCGACAAGATTTTAATGCAAAGAAACAGATTCCATGTATTGTCTCTATGCTCACCAAAGAATTTTATTTCCCTTCCTAAAATAATTTTTCAGTTCATGTTTTTATCTGCATTTTATATGCAATATTAGTACAAAATACAATTTAAATCTGAATAACTGTTCACTACTGTGTGTGGCACAATAAAGTGTCTCAAAGTTAGATGTATGTCTGTTGTTAGAAGTAAAACATAATATGGCAAATAATAATGCACAACTGAGTAGCTGAAGCAAATTTGAAAGTAATGCTTTGAGTATATTGAAAAAAATTAAGAAAGGGAGACCTGAAGAATGATCAGATTGTTTATTTGGAGCTGTTTGGTGCTACATTTCACTTTGCTGAAGGGGCAGAGAAAAGAAACAGTTCTTGTAAATAGTTTGGTTTCATATCTTACAAAGAAGATTCAGAATGTCAGTGATGGTAATATGATAGTAGTGTCTTCACACATTTCTTCTTAACTCAAGTTCTTAAAGTTTAGGTTATAAACTAACCTAAACTATTTCTACACTTTTGGGCATAAACTGGAAAACAGCCATTTCATATTTTTGCATACAATTATGAAGCATGTTTGGAGTACAGTCAGTTTTTCCTGGTAATTCCTGATGATTTAATAACTTTGTGTATGGAATAGTAGATAAAAAAATTATATCAACATGGTAGTTGTTTCAAAATAAATTTTGTATTTTGACCTTGCAGCTGAGTGCCCAAGGGACCAGTCTTCCAAAAAGGGGCCAGTCTATTTCTGCAAGTCCCTAAGGGTGGAGCTGTTGGGGCATATTTGGGGCTATAAGAACCAGTGCAAAAGGAAGTCTACATTCTGAACAGTCTACTTTCCTGTTTTTAGCCTTAAATAAGAATGGGTTGGCTCTGTGCATACCACATTTAATCTGTGTGAAAACCTAGATTTGTGGTACTGGAGAAATTTTGATTTCATAATGCTAATTCCACTGAGTTAATTACAAACTTTAGCTAAAATATGTTAACAAATAGTGAATTTATATCTCTTGAGTCTGAGTTTTGTGAAACAGACTTCTACAAAATTGCAAAACATTTTTGCTGATATTTCAACTTGCAGCAGTCTTTTTAAGATCGGTGGAAGACAGAATATGAAATTACTATAGGTGCTTGTGAAACAAGACTTGAAACTCTTGTAAAATTGTGTAGCAAAAACAATGTTGGCAAATTGATGTTCACTTCCAGAGGCATTTCATGTTTGTTTTTTTATATTAAATACTGTTTCCTAGATTGTATCATGCTTTTCTCTGTGTGTTATTTGTTAGAAGCTGATAGCTTTTGCAGATTAATTTTAACTTTAATTATATCCTTTTTTATTATATCCCTCAAATTACTATTAATTACTAATTACAAAATATTCTTTTTCTCCCCAGTCAAACTTACCACCTGAAATTGAAAATAATCCACTTTAAAGCATTGTATGCCATTGTATGGCCAGGTTGTAGAGTAGTGACTGAGACCTGAGAAATGCAGATTCAAAAGGGATGCAGAGGAAGCAGTTTTAAACATTGTAGATGAGTTCCCTGATGACTGCCTGCTGGATAGGAGCAATCCTGTCTCTCTTATAGAAATGTTCTGTGAGAGAGGGTTGGTCTATTTTAACTCATTGGAATTTCAGTTCTGGGCAGATTCTTGCCCATGCTTCTGTTGAAAAATTAAATAGGCCTCTTCTTCTTGTGAGTTGTGAATTACAACAAGCATTTGCAAGGTTATATGTTGTAAATTACTGACAGAACTTCTCTTAATCTACTTCAGAGTAATGGGGCATAGGGATGTTCCTTGAGTCCTTAGTCATTTTGCTATGAAAAACTCCATCACAGAGTTTGCTCTTCCCTTAGATTTAGTAAGTTCTGGTCTTAGTTCATCTTGGTCCTTTAAAGGAAAATTATTGTACAGCTTTTTCAATGAGCCTTGAAATAGAGCAAAAGAAAACCAAAGCTAGGCTGCAATGAGTAGCCAGTTGGAGGAATGAGGCTGGCAGCCATGATGTGGTGAAGGGATTTCCTGAGGTATGCCATGAGATAGCTGCTGGAGGGATTACAGTGGGCAGGATGGCATAGTGAGGGGTAATCATTAATCAATCTTACCCTAGCTCTGCAACTGGCCAGGTAGAAGAGGGACTGATACTACATGTTCCACCCTGGGCATGACCCCACAGCCTTTGTAGTCTCTCTCTCTCTGTGTCTCTCTCCATATCTCTCTTTTGTATATAAAGTGGCTCCACCATCCCACTGTTCATGATGACAGTAACAGGTTACTTAACTACAGTCTCACCTTCACTTCTCCCAAAAGTATTTTAAGTCCTCCATGGCAGAGGCTGAGAATGTGACCACCATGCAGACAAGCTGGCAGGCTTGTTCCTCACTCCTCTTTAAAGCAGGGACATCTCTGGTAAGATTTCCACCTGTGCTAGAGCATACCTGGAAACACACATAGTGCTGATTCTCTCAAAGATTATGTAGGTCTGTGAATTTATCACTGGCAATCTAACAAGAATCTGTTAGATTGCCTGTTGCTCCAATAAACTGCACTACTTGTTAACATTTGTTGTGGTCATGAATGAGACCAGACTTACAGTGTAGCCCATATTGTGCATCAGAGATGTTACAGATCCATGCTTGCAGTGCTGAATTGGTTATAATCAGAAATTAAACTTAGCCCCACCCAGCCCTTCTGATCTCTGAGGACTAGTTGGAAAGCAAGGAAATTTATTTTCTGTCGAATTTTTATACTCTAAGCACCAATCATTTAGTAGAGGTAGAAAATGAGGTATTCCCATTTTCATTCACAAGTCCTTTCAGGGCAAGAGCCACATTTTACTCCAAGGCAGATTCCTTCACAATGCCGAGGAGGCATCTAGATACTTCTAACTAAGGAGTGTTGTTCCAGTCTGTAGGACATGCTTGTAGAGACAGAGCCTGTTGAAGAAGGCAGAGGGAGAGGTGATAACATACTTTTTTCTCATGTCTTACATGTCTCTCCTATTTTTCTCATGTCTTCCTAAACACTCTATTTGTAATAATCTTTCATCCTGCTGCCTCTTGCCCAAATTCAACCTTTTTATTGGATCACATTTTCCTAATTATCCATGAGCTTACTAGCTTACCAGACCTCCTTTCCAAACCAAGTCAGGTGAAAGGCTGGGTGAAAACACTTTCATGAAAGTGAGTACACTACCCTGGTGGGAACAGTTCATCACTTACACAAGGGAGAACTTCCATGCCAAGTGTGGCTGCAGTTTCCAAGGTGAGCTGGAAAGCAAATACCTGTTTTCACCTGAAGATCTATGACTATCTGGATCATTAGTTAAATCGTGCCCAGACAGCTTTTAAGAAGTCTAATATTAGTATTTTGTTGACTTGAAAATCCAACAGAACCACAAACTTTTTAAAAATCCATTAGGAAGTTAAAAAAGATGGCATATGAGATACCTAACAATTTTACTGTTTTCTAGTAAGACAAAACAACAAGAAAAAAACCCACCAAACCAATAAAACCAACGCCAATTTCTTTTTTGAAGAAACACATTTAGTGTTAAGCAATGGAAGGAGGAAGAAAGTAAAAGACCCAGGCTGAAACTGGGAAGGCAACTCATGCTGGTTGGTTTACAGCAGCTCAAATACTCCCTTCTGGCTAAGCAAATCCTTATTTTGAGTGCAGTCACTGCCTTCTTCCTATAACAGCCTCTGAGAGTACCCACTTCGAATATGAGTTTGTTAAAAGAAAAAAAGGCAAGTTAGACACTAATGCTGGTAAGCCCCATGGAAACAGTCTTTCCTTGAGAACAAAATCCATACTTCTAGTACTCTGCTCCATAAGAAAACCCATGGAACTTACTCAAAATACAAATTTGGGTTGCTTAGTCTGGGGAAAAGATAAGCTCCAGGGAGACCTTAGAGCAGCATATCAGTACCTAAAGGGGGCTGGAGACAAAGTTTTTAGCAGGGCCTGTTGCAGTAGGAAAAGGGATTACAGTTTTAAACTATAAGAGGGTACATTCAAACTACATTTGAGGAAGGAGTTCTTTTATGATGAGGGTAGTGAAACACAGGAACAGGTTGCCCAGAGAGGTGGTAAATGCCCCATCCCTTGAAATACTGAAGGTCAGGTTGGACAGGATCTGAGCAGCCTGGTCTAGTGGAAGGTATCCCTGCTTGCTGCAGGAGGGGTGGACTAGATAGCCTTTAAAGATCCTTTCCAACACAAATCATTCTTTGCTTCTATGATGATATGGTTGTTAACAAGTACTGGGTCTCTTTTTATACATGATGCACTGGTCATGGAATTTCATGTGGTTTCTCCTTAAATTTTAAACTGCATTACTATATATTCACTGGATTACCATACAATCACACAGTTCCCATTTTTAACTATATCAATTATTTTTTGCTAAAGCCAGGCAGTATGCATATGAAATCACATCTCACAATTAGAAATATTAGCAGTGTAAATAATAACAGCTAAAATAAGACTTACCACCTCATATTATGTAAGGAGTGGTACTCATTACCAGGAAAAACTACCTTTCAGCTGTGTATTTCCTCCTGCTCTTGATTGCAGACAGCAGGACACAGCAGAACTCTGGCTTTCAGAGGTAAACTGCTGCTTCATCACCACTGGGTGTCACTGCAGATAGCACAATAATCTCCAAAGCTCACATCAATGAGTCATGCAAAATGAAATCCAAAAACCTGCTGAATGAAGCAACGCTTTCACAGTTGTCAGTGGTTGTTTGCTCTCAGTTCATGTGCTTCATTACATCCTGGGACTTGCATCCTGAAGCATGCAAGAACATCGTATTGCTGCTTCCCAAAAAAGCCACACTGTCTTACTGCATATCAGAGTAAACAAGATTCAGGTGATTTTGAGGCAAAAGAGGTGGTCTTTGCTGCCCTAGACCTACATGGAGACTACTTCCAACTATGGAGCATGTCTCCCTGCGGATCCCACTGGTCATACCGCTGGTAGTCCTGTTACGTTTAACAAAAAAATCCAAAACACCCTCCAAAATAGGTTTCTGCCATATCTGTGGTAATGGTCTTCAAACAAAAGATTGGTACAATAGCTTGCTTTGCCTGCATCGTGACGAACAATGGAAACAGAGAAGAAAGCCTTGTAAGCTCCTAATTTTAATTTTACATCTTCAAATCTAATTCTGAAGTTCAAATTCTCATGCATAATCACCAACCAAAAAATTAGGACCTGTCTTCTCCTAACAAATGACAATGTTCTTTTCTTCCTAGAGACCAAGATGTTCTGTCATGAAGACAGTTGCATAATTAAAGTGTCTCAAAAGAAAACAAGATGCACAGTAGTCATTTTCCAAAAGTGATTTTGCTTAGTCTTTGTAGGCAAGATTTGGCATCAGGTTAAATAGCTCACCATTGCTGCCCCCAATGTCAAGACTGGCAATGGTGCTCTGCCTTTGCCTGCTGAGCACAAGACCAGAAAATTTCTGTCTAGTTGAACATGGTGAGCTTTACAGGAACTTGCCTAATGAATTCCATAGGATGGGGTGTGTAGAAGACCAACCTAGATGACCTAATGAGCCTTCCTGGTTTCAAACTGTATACAGAAAAGTGCCATGCTAATCTCTCTCGTTACCTCTGAAAGATGACCAGTAACAGATTTTCCAGAATATGCATAAAGCAGTAGTAAAATTGTCTGAGTCGTTTGAGAGTATCTGATGCACAGATGTACCAACCAAAGTATTCCATGACCATTAAAAAATATTAGTTCTATTTATTCAACCATAAGACCTTTAAAAAGAGTAGTGAAAATAGCCATCACTGTGCAATTTACCATCATCTGCATAAAAACATGATTAATAGTAAACAGTAACGGGGTGATTTAAATTTGCAAGATCCTTCTTAACAGACACAACCATTTCCTCTTTCTATCTACTTCTGATACTGAACACAGAACATTTTGTGTTCCCTTTTATTCCATTCAGCTAAAAGCCACTTCCTCAAATGCACAGCCCTTACCTCTCCTGCAATGCAAAAAGGCTGGCTGAAGGCAGGAGCAACTTTCCCTGCATAGAGTGCTGGTATTTCTGAGCCTCTTCACTTTTCTTTGCCTCCTCATCCTCAGCTGGCTCCCCATGCTCAGCACACTCCTACCTCGCCTCGGCTGAGGCTATGAGCTTTCTGGATGAGGGATGACCTTTAGATGATGGGGATGCTGTGGCTGCAGGAGGTCCTGAGCCTGGACATGCACTCAGGAGACTGTGGCTTCCACACCTGACATGTGGTCCCATTGCCCAGACTGCTGGTAAGACTGGTGACCCTACAGGTGTAGCTTTCTTCATTCAGACTGCCTGTTATTAAGACCTCATGAAGCCAATAAATAACCCCAAGTAGACTTCAATCTCTCTGCCCTTCAGACTTGACATTTAAAGCCAAGAGGCCATAATTCTTGGTGTAACCTTTTCATTCCCAGAATGGGATCTATATAAGAATGCACGCAGTATTACGATAAAATTGTCTCCTGAGATCTATAGAAGATGGGAAAAGCATCAGAAGAAGAATCCAGCTTTACTGAGTTCAGCAGCACAAAAGGAGCTCAGCCTTATGTTTGGTAGCTTCTGCTTGCTGCTGGGTGAAAGCACAGATTCACAGAATGGTTTGGGTTGGAAGGGACCTTAGAGACCATCTGGTTTCAACACCCCCAGACACAGGACTGGACAGCTTCCACCAGACTACACTGCTCAAAGCCCCATACAACCTGGCCTTGAACACTTCCAGGGATGGCATATCCACAACTTCTCTGGGCAGTATGGAATTTCCTCCTCTTATATAATCTAAATTTATCTTCTTTCAGTTTGAAGCCATATTACCTTGTCCTATCACTACATACCCTTGTAAAAAGTCCCTCTTCAGCTTTTTTAGAAGCCCTCAGGTATTAAATGGCTGCAGTCAGGTCATCCCAGAGCCCTCCCTCCACCAGGGTGACCAACCCACATCCAATGGCAAAATGAAAACCAGATTCTTCCACCCTTTCACTAGTTCCCATATTTTATGCCAGTGTGTGATGTACAAGCATCCCTGGCCAGCACCCTGCTCAAGTGGGGCTTCCTTATAGACCACCTCTAAGGGCCAGTGCTGCACAGGGTTCAGCGGCCCACAGGTCTCCATGTATCTGAAGGGAAGCCCAAAGGGTGGCACTCACTTTTCTAAGTCACAAAAGAAGAGTGGGGGTTTGGGTCATACTGAAATAAGTTCAAAAACAGCTGCTCAAAGTGACCTGGCTCTGTGATGATGACAGAACACCAGCCTGAGCAGCAGGGAGGGACAGCAGCAGGGCAAGCAATGGAATCTGTGTCACCAGCTGGGTGCTGCAAGGGCTGTGTCCCCTCAGGGCTGGGTGAGCTGGGGAGACCCTGCTGGTGAATATGGAATGCAGGTTTTACCTGCTGGGCCATGTCAACACAGGCATATTTTGATCAGCTTTTCCCAAAGGCACCACTGTGAGAGGACAGGGGAAGCAAGGAGGGCAACAGTGAGGTGGGAGACCTGAGCAGGAGATCAGAAGGTGGCACCTCTGACTACAGCCTTGAACTACCGACCAGCAATTCTGGAAACCTCTGGGAGGGAGGAGGCTTTGCAGCAGTGCATCAGCTACTCTGAGTGTTTTAACTTGGATGTTGACCTAAGGAATGTAATCAGAGAGCTGATTATAAATAGTTTATGCAGTTGTTGACAAGATTAAAATGTGCTGTCACAGGCAGTTGGAAGCAGAGTGTTACTCCAGTGTCTGCTAAAGATGCTGTACCTCCATCATCTATGGCTGCAGAGCAAGTCTGAAACAGGGAAGTGCTAAAAAAATACACAAAAAATGGTCCCAGGGAGAGAGGGAAAGAGGAAGCAGCCTGGCTTACAAAACTGGGGGTGAGGGACAAGGGAGAACAGGCCAGGGAGCAGAGAAGATTAAGAAGGAGGGAGGACAGTCACTGTGAGGGATCCCAGTCCAGGCATAGGCCAGGCTTACCTCAGAGTTAAAACACAACAATAACCTGCAATAAAAAAGACTCTACCAGCAAAACTCAAAAGTAAGGGAATGCCCTAAATATTAGAAGTAAAAACCTTCAGGTAAACCATCAGTGCTAATTGTGTTCAGGTGGCAGCATTTAATGGAGCTTGGCAGGAACACAGGGAAAAGGAGGTAGGAAAGGAGAAGAGCAAGCTGTGAGTGACCAAGCAGCTCAAGGCACCTGCTTTAGCTGAGAGTTGTGCCCAGCCCTGTGAGATGGGCACACGATGTACCCAGGAGCAGCTGATTCTGTCAGCCATGAGATTGAGCAGCAGCTGCTGCCAGAGTTGTGCTGTTTCAGAGAGCTGAGGAAAGCTCCCCAGAAAGGCCCAGACTTTGCAACCTCAAACTTTGGAGTCATCCAACTCAAACTCCTCAACTTCAGAGTCATCATCCCTGGAGATGTTCAAGAAAAAATTGAACATGGTGTTTAGTGCTGTGATCTAGTTGACAAGATGGCAATCGGTCAAGAATTGGACTTGATGATCTTAAAGGTCTGTTCCACCCTAAATGATTCTGTGACTTCACAAGCAAAGGAAACAGCAGGCAGAACCAGTGAGGCAGAAAAGGAGGCAAGGAAATTATGCTGGGCAGTGTAGAAAGAGACCTGTTGTGGGTTTTTCTAAAGTTAGAAGATTTTAAGGAGTAATTGGAGATATTCCAGGAGCTTTGCAGGTTTCTGCTCTAGAAGATCATCCAAATGGAGGTGGCAGCTGGGAAGAAAGTGGAGGAGCACTTGGACAATGGGGCAAGGATGGCTTTGGTGGGCATGGGGTCCAGGAAAAGTCTTGAAAACAGACAAGCAAGCTATGTCAACTATGTTTGGAAGAGAACAATGAAGCAGCAGAGAGATGTGAGAGGAATAGGGCAGTGACCAGTGGTGGGCTGGGAAAACCACCAGCACAGCCACCTCCAGGAAGCTGTCCCTGGGAAAACCACCTGCGGGAGCCCAGCGAGGCACTGGCGGCGGCCAAGATGTGGAGCTCTTGAGCAAGAGTTGTAGCTGTGAGGATGCCCTGCAAACGCCAGATCACGGATCCTCTGCAGACAAGTGTGTAGGGAAGGTGAGCTCTGCTGGTGCCCATCACATGTTTGGAAAGGTGCTGAGGTCTCCCCGTGCTGTTTACCTGCCAGCTCACGGTGCAGGCAGACCGACACAGAGAGAGATTATTCAGGATGGAAGCTGACCTGGAAGATTCAGATTTCATTCTGTCCTGCCTCTGAGTACAACCTGGTTTTCAGTTTGACAGGATAATGGATCAGCAGCATGTGGGATGGAATGGAGTTTGTGTCTGTGAATGAACAGATCCCTGAGGAAAGGTGAGTCAGGACAAAAAGAGGAGAAAAATATGGAGTGTTCCTCATTCACTGCTGAAAGTTGGAGTATTTGGGAGTAAAACAGTAAATCTGTGAAATTCATAGATTGGACAATTTTGCTGAGAGAAGTAGAAAAAGAAGTGTTGTGAAGGATTAAAAGAGTGCTCTGAGCACATATCTTTTCCCCCCTTACTTCAAAATAAAATAGTAATCAGCCTTGTCCTATGTCCTAGCGACTGAAACGAATACAGCAACTGAAGACTGTCATATTCCTGACACTGAGTGCATGCACAAGTAACAGCAGCAACACTCACAGGTGCCGAGCTCTACAAACCCATTTAAAACAACACAATACTCCCATTGATACAGTCTTCTCAAGTTCTGGCTGAAGCTGTGTCCCTATGGCTGGGTTTCAGCATCCCCTGGTGGAAATCTTTAGAGCTTGGTATTATTACCACTTTGTAGCACTATGGGCAGAACAAAAAGTAATCCATAACCTAAAGGGATAATACCTTGGATATGTTTCTTACTGAAGGTCTGAACAGAGTGAGAAAGCAAACACTCTTTACTGACATAAGACATAGCAATAGAACAAGAGAAAAAAACAAATTCTATGAACAAAGAAACTTCAGTTGTCAAATTTCCTGTGGCTTTATGCTTCCTGTTTATGTTCCTTTCAAGCCACACATACAAAGAGGTGAGCTCTCATTGGGGTTTTTTGGGTGCCTGTAGCTGTGGCAAGTGACTCCTGTGCATGTTTCTTCACCAGGGAGAAGGTGAGTGACAGCTGCTAAGGGTGATTTGTTCTTGCACGGATCATTACAGGCAACTACAGTGGCCCAGAGACTAACAGGGTATTGAAATCTGTGTGCAGCTGAGCAGTATGAAAGCAATGCAAAAATACTGTGACCTTCTATGATTCTTCATTTTAATGATGGAGGTGATTTTAAAAGAATCTATATTTCACAGGACTGATAATTACCCCAGTAAACTTGCCACTATCTTGCATTTACGTTACAAATATGAAGCTTTGGGGAGATTCACTGGGGTTCAGTTCACTCATTGGCCTTACTCTGGATTTGAGCTCTAAGCCATGTCCCTTGGGATCATACCTGCAGTTGAATCATGATAGCCAGGAAAAAAAAAAAACATGGTGGTATCATACTTTAGCTGGGAAACGAGATTCCAGCATGGATGTACATATAAATGTGGCACTGAGCAACGAGATATTTCTGGGCAAGGGCCCTGCAAAAGATCAGAGCAAAATGCCAAGGACTCTGCAACCCAAAGATAAGAGCTGAAAAAGTGTAAAAACACAGAGGCAAGCTTACTCTACCTCAGGTTTCTCTTTTCAACTGTGTCCTGATCACTCCATAACTGCAAGAGATAAGGTATCTATAGTGGAGTTCACCATTTACCTCCTTTCTAAAACAGAGGATTGCTTGTTTTGCCATCTTGAAAAGTATTGCAAAACACTCCAAACACTGCTTGCAGGTGAAAGTCAACAGCCTTGCAGGCACCACCCATTTCCAGGCTGATTTTGCTCCACGTCTTGGGGGCGTACCTGGGAGACAGTAGCATAGCCACAGCCAAACTCCACAGCTCAGCTCACTGAGGTCTCACTGGGATTTTGGTTGGGAAAAGGGAAAACTAAAACTCAGCTCTAATGAGATAAAGTGAGATCCTGAGTGGGGGCTGGGAGGGGAAGGGGGAGATGAGAGAAAAGGCGTTTTTAGGCACAGGCAATCCTGCCAGCTTCATTGGCACAGTGAGGAGAGGCCTTACCTGAGGTCTTACCTGCCTGCTCCCCCGACTGCTGTGGTACCTGGCAGTGCATCAAGCTCTGCTTACAGAACTTTAACTTCCAGCTGGGATTAACTGGCTTTGGCCTGGTAAAATCCAGACAACCATGTCGGGTCAGGTGGGCTGGGGGCTGTGCATCCACTATTCCGAGTTTTCCACAATCATGGAATAACAAAGGGAGGTGAACAGCAGTCCTGTTATAATGGACACTCAATGAGCCCTCCAAGCCCTGTGGGTTTTCTCCTTTGGGCATTTCCTTTAAGTTAGCAAAATTACCAACCTTAGTATGCAAGCAACAGCATTAAAGTTCTGGCACAAAGCGGGAGATGAGGATCTGAAGAGCAGTGGGCTTTTAGGGAGAGGTCATGTTTTCACCAGAACCATGAGCAAAGGGGACAAAAGGGCATTTTGAGCAGCCTGTCTTTTTTCACCTTCCTCATGTCTTCAGGTCATCAGGACTACCACAACTACTGCATCAAAAGCACTGTGGCCAGCAGGTCAGGGGAGATCACTCTGCCCCTCTTTTCCACTCCAGTGAGACCCCATGTGGAATATGAGTCCAGTTCTTGGGTCCTCAGTGCAGGAAGGACATGTATCTATTGGAATGAATCTATAGGAGAGCCACCAGGATGTTTAGAGGGGTGGAGCATTTCTCCTACTAGGAAAGGCTGAGAGAATTTGGGTTATGCAACCTGGAGAAGGCTTTGGGGTGACCTAACTGAGGCTTTCCAGTAGCTGAAGGGTACCTACAGGACAGATGGAGAGGGACTTTTTACAATAACATGTCCTGACAGGACAAGAGGGAATGGCTTCAAACTGAAAGAGGGCAGGTTTAGATTAGATAGTATGAAAAAGTTCTTTACAGTGAGGGTGGTGAGGTACTGGATGAGGTTGCCCTAAGTAGTTGTGGATGCTCCATCCCTGGAAGTGTTCAAGGCCAGATTGGATAGGGCTCTAAGCAATCTGGTCTAGCAGAAGGTGTTCCAGCCCTTGGCAAGGGTGTTGGGACTAGATGATCTTTAAAGTCCCTTCCAACCCAAGCCATTCTATTGATTGTATGAATCCAGACCCTGTGACTTAAGGAGAAAAAAACAATAGTGTATCTTGATCAGTTCTGGTTGGTATTACAGTTTAGCTGTGCTGTCAAGTTGAGGGACTGGAAAGCAACAGTATAGGTGAAGTTCTTGACATGAGTAATCAGATGTGATGATAGGCCATGTAGTGAAGCTCTTTTCAGAGATATCTTCCATGTCTGCTCCCTTTTGCACATGAAACCATTTAATGCACTGGTATTTGGCTCTGGCCAAGGGAGAGAAGTCATTGACTAGACAGGCTGTGACTTCTCCACGGTGGGAAGTGAAATGCTGCTAAAATCATGCTGCTTTGGACAGCTGGTCATAGACCAGCACCAGTGGATGAACAAGTACTTGCAGATGAGCTGAAATGTTCTTCTTTCAAGAAGAACAAGATTCCCCAGGTTGAGAAGAAAGGGGAGAGAATGTGATGAAAACCTTAAATACACAGTTCAGTTGGAAAAGAGTGGGGAAGCCTGCACAAACACTACCAGCAGATCTGCTAGCAGCTTTTGTGTAAATGTTCTCTGTGACTATTCCACAAATTATTTACAACAGGTTTATGTTCGTTAAGATTTGGCTTGCCAAGCAGTGAAACACTACCCTTTCTTTGAAGCTGATTGGAAACTATTATCACCTGCTTATCAGACTTTTACGTATCTAGCCCAAGGCTTTTCCATACAGAGAACTCATGACTCTTCAGCCAGATCCACTCCACAAGTGAAATGGCAGTGCGGGAGGAAAAGAAATGCAGTGAAATTATACATAATTGCTTCTTCTCCACCTCTATTATACAGGGAGAAGATGAGTCAGCATTCCCATGCAACTATTTTACTGTGGAAGAAGGAACTCTGCCTCAGCCTGGTAGCTGTTTACTCTTGGCTCTGCTTTTGATATCTGCATACTAAAACCTTCCTGCAGGGTTGGTTACTGCTTATAAGCATCATAACATGCATACCTGTGGAGTACTTCTTTCATTAGAAGGAGGATTTGCCACCCTACATGTAATTACTGAAAGCAAGGTGCAAATAGTGACCACAAGCACCTGAGTAATGTTTTTCAAAATAGTCCCACTATTGTAATGTACTACTGAAATCCAATTGGGTTTGTGCGTCCAGGTGTCATGCCATGACTTACAGAGCTAAGGAAACAAGCCTTCTCCTAGCTTTGAATTGCTTAAATTATTGCTTCTGATTGCTGCTCATATTTGAAATACTAAAAACATAAGCGTAAATTAATTGTGCTACTGGACAACCACCACACAAAGTAATATTATTTCTTGTAGCACTGTTCAAGAGCAGCATTCCTGAGACAGAGAGACACCTTTCTACCAGACACTGTAACACTGAGTAAGAAGAGATAGTTGTTGTCTCTGGGAACTTACCAACCACATAGTCTAAGAGAAATAAAAGTCATGAGGAAAACTCACAGCAGGCAGGTAAGACTGGGAAGGTAACTTAAATTTCCTGAGTCTGAGCTGGCACTGACTACACTAGCCTACCTTGAGAGACAGTCACTCTGAAGATCAAGGTTGATTGATCTCCTGGTTATTTTTTAATTTGGGCATTTTAGCTCAGCCTATTCAGAACTCCCCTGCACAGCAATGGTTTTTTATCTGTCTGCCTCTCTCTGATCTGTGCTTGGGAAGTCAGCAGGTAGAGTGCATCATGAGCCTTGCTTCTGCATTGCATGTCACTAATTATAGAAGCCATTCAAAATGAAGCTCCTACTCATGCTCTCTATTAATAGCCAGGAGTTTTTCTCCACCCTACCCTCCCACAACTTCTTTCTTTTAAAGTGATAAAGCAGCCCTGTCCATGGTTTTGAGATAACGTTTGCTCGGATACCAACTCAGCATTTTCCCAGCTGCATTACAGCAGTTCTCTGGAGAACTCAAGGCAGTTTCCTTAAAAATATGCCACATAAGGCCCCTGTAACCCCATCAAGATACCAGTAGCAATGCAGATTCTGGGGATAGATGACTTAAAATTGATGTCAGCTTTTACTGTGCCATGGAAAGTTTCTTGTTCAGACCCTGACACTGATTATCCACTCGCTTCTGAAAGCCTCAGTTATGTGGGCTTAGCAAATCTGAGAGCAGGGAAATGGCCAGAGTGACAGAAATTACTTGTCAAGAAAGAAGTGCAGTGAGATGGGCTGCAGGAGACATGAGTCATGGATGAGCTGCACTCCAGAAACAGCTCAGCAGGGCCAGCTGCTGCCTTTCAGAAAATTGACTTGCTGGACTCAACAAGCTAGCACTGAAGGTGAAGCAGAGAAGCTCAGCTTCAGCTAGTCCAGTGCATCCAGAAGATGCTGAATCTGCTTTTGCTTTGAGAAGACAGTCAGTTGGATGTGCAGAGGTTATGGAGAAGCACTTTGGAGATCAGTGTTGCCAGGCCACATACATGAAGATAGTCAGCAGACAGGACTTGTTATCCAAAAATTACTCTTCTGTTAATAATTAAACACTGATTAGGAAAGGTGAAAGAGCTAAAGCTTTAAAGAGAGTGATGAGTTGGAAATGGATTTTTAACATGTAGTGACCATTTTAACTTCAGATAGAAAAGCCTTAAATTATCTGTTTATAATTGGGTCCCTTTTTTTTTTCTTTTTGTGGTCATGTTGGGTGGTGTTGCAGTATGAGCTGGAGAGTGCACCGAGGAGGAAAGGTTGGAACTGTATTTATATAGCCTCCCAAAGTTGTAGCATAAGAGGCTGCTGCAGGGTCAGACAAGCTGGGGGGTACACAGAGAATTTCCTGTTTTTTCAGCAGGAAACCTCCGCGTAGGACCTCCCCTTATTGGCACCCCTATGCCTCCTTCACTATTGAGAGGTCAGTGAGGTGGCCACATCCCAGCACCTCTTGCCTTGGTGGGCTCCCCTCTGTCCTCCAGTTTTGGAGGGGAGGAAAACACCCCTATCATGAGGTGGAGCTTTTCTCCCCACAAAGCCATGGGACCATGACAGGATTTAAGGAAGAATATCATCTGCTTCAGAGGGTGATTGATGGGGCAATATGCCTGGTGAACATTTCTGCAACAGATATCCCTGGAAAGTCTCCTTTTTATGAGAAAATCCACTACAAACAGGAAGGTGGAAAGAGAAAAGTGTCTTTCCCCTCTACAAAGAGAATTGACCTATTTTTAACAATAAGTAAGTTTTGAATTAATAAATCAAGGGATGTGTTTATACATGATATGAAGCAAAGCTCTTAATATCTGATTATTATTCTGAAGAAACATATTCATTCTGCTTTGTCAAGTCAATAGGCAACATACCACTTATCTTTATATTCTACCTCAGTTTCACTGGGAAAATTGCCATAAAAGCATCCACTTCAGTGAAAAAGTCCATTGAAGCAGGGCTAAGCAGGATCACTTTCAGGTGTGATCTGCTGAAGCAGCCTGGCTCCCATTCAGGCTTTCTTTGCCAAACTCCACTCCAGCCCTGAAATGTCAAGCTGCTGTACGTGTTTTTAAAGGACTTCTTTCCTTCCTAAATTTTGCTGTGAGGGCCAAGAGATGTGAGTAACCAAAACCATCTCACAATGCTGTTAAGCAAATTCCTGGTTCCCTTTTTTCTCTCCTATTAAATAAAGTGAATTGGCTACAGCAGCTGAGCTGGCAGAGCAATGGGCTGAAGTACTGCAGCCAAATAAAAGTAGTGACAAATAAAAGGAACAGGCACTAGGGTACTCAATAGTGTCCTTCTACATCATTGTCCTAGGTTACAATGTAAAGATGTGCCCAAAAGCATGTATTCTATCACCATCTGTTAAGAACCAGGTGGGGCATTGATCCTCACCTGTGTGGGAGATATTCTCTGGTAATGGACCATCTGTTAAGAACCAGGTGGGGCAGTGTTCTTTATCTTTTCCAGAACCCATCCGACCTCCAGGAAGATATCTTCTGTTAATGAGTCATTGAGTCCCACTGCATGACTGATAAAATTACATCATCCCACTGGGAGATGCTCCAGCCAGGGGGAGGAGCCAAACATTTCCTACCTAGATAAAAACAGATTTGAAATGCCAAGACAGCTCTTACCCACTGGTTTCCAGAGGATAAGAGCTACCAGACCTTTCTACAGCATCACTACTTCAATAAGACCACTTCATCTGGACTGCTATCACCACCCTAACTAGCGGGGTGTCAGGTTGTATTCTGTCAATGGTTTTCTTTTGTACTATTGCATATATTTTATTTTTCACTTTTTTTTCCTATTAAATTGTATTTCTGACTTGGAGTCTCTCACTGGTTTGCTTTCAAACCAGTACAGTCATGTATTTGGTTTGGGCTCAGGAGACAGGCTCTTCCCACCTACCTGTCTTCCTGCAGTACCTGGCTGCAGCCAGACCAATATGATTGGGAAGGCATAACAATTTCTTAGTAGAATAATGCCTGTCACAAGTTATTATTTTATCACTTAGCTCTTTCTGACTGAATTTGCTAAAGGCTGGATAAAACAATACCTTTGTGAAGACACTTGGCTTTCCTGAAAGTATAAGAGGCTTTGAATTGCAACAGAAAAGTTTTATTTGACAGTTTAGAGAAGCTACTCTTTAGAGATCTGGTCTAAGCAAGTAGATTTTTCCATCTGGAACAGTTTTGTGTAATTATTACCTTATTTATTACCAATAAAAACAAAGCCACACTTCTACCATCTCACTTCTTAGCAATCAGAAGAATAGCACAGCTGGAATATGAGAGCTGAGAAGTACTCACTTATTTAGATACCCTATTAAGCCTCTCATAGTTAGGTGTCCCTGCTGGTGCAGCCCAACCAAAACCAAAGGAAATATCCCACGGATGGATTTGCTCCGAAACGCGTTCAGGAAATTCCCTCTTTGTCTGCATGAATAGCACTGGCGTGGTGCTGCCGGTGCTCAGTCCTGCTGCAGTCCATGGCTCCCTGCTGCAGCTGCCCAGGAGGACTCAGCCTAGGCTCCTGGCGCTGGAGATGACTCCGCTGTGCCCTGCCAGGAACGGGCAGGGGCCTGCATCCCATAGGAGCAGCCAGAGCAAATGACACACTTCCCTGCAGCCGTTAGAGTGGAGAAAAAAGGGGGGAAAGACCACAAAAAGTTCGAGTTAAGGAACCTGGACTAGATGAAGGCAAAGAAGGAGGAGTGGGAGGCTCTCCCCATCCACACTCCTGTGTGCACATTAACATTAGATGCATGGAGGCTCTCCCTGTATGCGAGAGGAGCTGCTCATGTCCTTTTATTTAAGGGCCTATTTGCTCAATTGGGACTTAAGTGAGTTAATATTTTTCCCTCCAGAGGCTGGGTAAGGAAGAAGAGACCCAGCTGTATCTCCAGGGTTCTAGCAACAAGCTTTAATTTCTATGAATTTTAGCATGAGCATAAATACTTTTAGAACACTGCAGAAACACTAAAGCCCAGACATTCCTTTTGTTTACAACAGTATAAACACAAAGTAAACGAAACAAAAAAAACCTCAAACAACCGACTCTCCAACAAATTGAACTGATTTGAGAGGACAAATTAATCAGAACTTCTTAAAAGGTTAGTCAACACTTTTCCATTATACTTTGGGTGATTATTTGTGTTACAGTAATACGCAAATACTTTAAATTCTTAGCCCTAAAAATCTCATGGGTTTTTGGTCTTTGCTTTTTTAATAAGAAAGGTGTCATTAGTATCTAGTATCTAAAAATACCAGTGCGAAAGATTACATCAGCATCAGAATGTTTTTCATAGAAACCAAATTAAAACTGAAAATAAATTTAACTGTGTGTCGTGTTTAAAAATGGGCGTTGGCACTCAGAAAGATGTGGGTAATACTATTAAAGTAAGAATTATAAGACGCTTGCTATTGATTTATTTTCTTGATACTGGCTTGTAACATAAATTAGCTTTCTTACTTTAACCTATCAGAAAAGTAAACAGGTCAGCTGTAGGTGAGTGGGGAAGCTTGAGTCCCAGGTCCATGAGAAAATTCACCTTCTCAAATTCTACATATGAATAGTCCCAATGCCTGTGACAGTGATTTTAAGAACTAAAATGATGGTATAGTCAGCTCCACATAAAGACAGGTTAAAACTCACAACAGAAGCAGCACAAAGGGAAAATGTCATAAATGTTATTCAACTTTTCAAAAACATTATTAAACTTACAAAAAAAAAAACACCCTAACAAAAATACCACCAAAAAAACCCAAACAAAACACCACCCAAATAAAAAAAAAACCACCAAAAAAACCCCAAAAACAAACAAAAAAAGCCCCACAAAAGCTAACAAAAAAACCCACAATGGCGGCTGGCATATTGCATATTTATTTACCTTCTGGAACTTAAGGGATTCCTAGCTTGAAGCTCTTTTCTCACAGAAATCAACTCCAGGCTAGAAAAGAGACTCATCTATGAAGGAAAGGCAGGGTGCTAACGGAAACAACTGATTCCAGTAGCCAGGTCCCTAACGAAGGTGGTTAAAAGATTAAATTGTAAACTTTTGGCAGTTCTGCAGAGGAAAGGCTGTGGATATGTGAGGCTTCTGGGTTAAATTCTCTGCTTTTAAAGCTGCCAAATCTTAATGAAACAGCAAAGTCACAAGAAGTTAAAGTCTCCTTCTCTGGAGGGAATGAGTCACTGCTGAAAGTTAAGTTCAGAAAACAAAAGCTGCCCATTCCTGTTACCTTTCAGCATTAAAAAAAGGAGTCACAACAGATTTAATTTCTGATTTTGTGGTGCTGGGAGACATGGAGGGAAAGGCCTTTGTCAATGCACCAAGAATGCATCAAGATCCTCAAATGTGCTCCACTGAGATCAGGTGAAGGTGGTAGGAGGAAATGGCAAAAGCAAGCTGCAAATTCTGCCCAATGGCTTGGCTAGTGTTTCTTAGGGAAGCCGACTGTTTCCTTTGACCAAAACCAACAAATGTAATTGATAGCAATGCTACTTTGTGAATAGTGTCCTCTGAATGAGGCATTAAATTATTAAAATGATGATATTTTTTCTACACAATATTTACTGATACATAAATTACAGTATTTTTCAAAGCTGGGTCATTCTGCAAACAAATGAAAAGCACATACTAGAAAATGTAACAGCTACTAAGTATTGCAAAAGCCAGCCCAAGTCACTCTAATCTTTGCTTGGAGGGAGATGTTGGAGTAGCATTCCTGCCCTGAACCATTTGCAAGCCTTTCTATTCAAGGGTACCAAAGAGCTTCTAGCCCCTATAAATTTATGGCTTTGGGGGCTGCTTGAGGCAGAGTTGGTGTCTTTACATTTAATAGACCTTGTGGAGTTTTTTCATTCTGTGAATGTGTATAGGTGCGTTTTCAGGATCCCCTGTGAACTACTGGCACTGTTTAATTACCTGCTGCATGAAGATCCACCTCCTTCTGTTTGCTTTGAATTGCTAGGCCACCTGCTAGTTTCACTCGATGCTCTCTAGTTCTTATATCAGAAAAGAAAGTAAATAATCCATCCCTACTCCTCTCTACTCATTATTCTCTCTGGTCTGACTGTTTTCTGTTGTTTATCACTTCTCCATCCTGTATACTCTTGGTCACTTAAATCCTTGAATCACTCTAATATCAGGGTGGCTCCATATTTTTCTTTATGTTTGTTGCTCTTCTCTGGATCTTTGCTGTTTCTGTTACACATGGGCCAGAGTGGTTGTCAGGAGGCATACTGCAGCCCTCCCCATTCTGTTCTTTGCATTTCATCCTGCCATCTTCCACCAGCTTTGGGACAGCTTTTGAGTGCTGAACCACTTCCACCATGAGTTTTTGCAACTGTTAGATCTTATTTTTGAGTGGGAACAAGTTGGTTAGAAATTTCTCATTTTCAATCAGTTTACTCCTCTCTGATCCAACCCAGCCATGGTAACCATCTCCAACCTGGTCAGAGGGCACTAATACCCTACCTTTATCCTAGTTAGACCCTAAGTCTGTGAAAATTTGGCTTTAGCTATTGGAGTTTGCTGATTTTGCTGCTTCTTCTGTCATGGAGTTCATAGCCCCTTTCCCTATAGCCACACCCTAATCTGACCCTCCTACATAAGCTGTGGTCTGTCACTACCATGTCTTTCTGATTATTTCCTTTCCCTGCACATCTATTCAGTCAACATGCCAATTTGAAGCCAGGTGTCCCATATCCCTCATTCTCATTCCACTGTGGCTTCATGGAAATCAATCTCTTCTGGAAGTTTCCGGGAGTATCAGCCATGTGAGTAGGACCTTCCTTGCTTCTCTTGTACAGCTGCTCTGGGAACCTGTGTCCCTCCACATGAGTGTGGACCTCTACTTACTACTGGGAATGTTTCTAGGGAAGTTTAGAAGGAGATTCTTGATTTTACTGTCCTACCTGGCAACCTATGGCTTGCTTCCCAAACCTCTTCCTTGACCTTTCCTACTTCACTGGCGCACATGTGCCACCGTGAAGGTGCACAGCCACCTTCTAGGCCGCAGTGGATTTTGGGAGGTGGTAGATTGCTGACATCCATGGTCTCTGCCAACCAAAATTGTTTTGTGATTACATTCTCAAAGCAAGGAAAGCCTTTTCACAACAAGAGGTCTTGTCACCCACAAGGGTAGACTCCCTATCTCTTTGCTAGCTCAGTGTCCTCTGCACATCCAGGGATGCACACAGCACCTGAAGAACAGCTCACCCTCCATTTGCTGTACAGCTGGAGAGCACACAGCTCCTTAACCATACCCCTGTGCCACTCCCTGCGCTACCCTGGGTGTCCTGGCATTTCTCCCACCGCTGCTGGCCGTCCAACATGTATCCACACAGGGAGCTGCACTGCCTGGCTACCTGAATACATCACATATATGTGCATACAGCGCACATATAGATATGTGTGCATGTGAGAGAGATGCATACACCTGTCCGTCTCCATACACAGCCTTCTGAAATTACTACATTTCATATCTCCTCCAGCCTCCAAGTGCTCTTTTCCTTTATAATTTATGGCTAGGAATAGTGCATTGCAACCTCAGTCAATTTTATTTACTGTAGTTTGAATTGGGATTATCATAATCCTGTAGAAAGCTTTGGTCTCTACATTGACTCCATAACTAACGGCAGTTTGTAAAATCTGTTGAAATCCAAGAGTTGTCTCTTGAAGTAAGCCCGGCGCTTGAGCCTCACTCGCTGTGTTCAAAGGATCTGATCGGTGATTGTCCTCGTTGAAGAACTACATTGTCCTTTCCCAAAGGCAATGACAGCCCTAGCATGCACGTGTACCAGACCGAAACCAAGACTCCCACCTCAGCAGAGGAGCTAGAGACGCAAGGAGTGATTCAATCGGTGCTGGTGGAGCTGAGCGGCAGGGATTCCTCTCTGTCTCCGAGAAAACCTGCTTTGATTTCTGGGTTTGCGCGTCCCAGAACAGTGCTTCCTCGCTCTCCGGGGGTGTCTCCAGTTCTCGGTGCAGCCCTGCAGGCCCAGCGCGCGTTGCGGGAGGCCGGGGATCAGCGGGAGCCGGTGCCGGGCGGGGGTCGGTGGCGGAGTCCCGCGCTGTGCTGTGCTGTGCCGTGCCGTGCCGTACCGTGCCGTGCCCCGGCGCTCTGCCGCTGTGCCGTGCCCCGGCGCTGTGCTGCCGTGCCGTGCCGCGCTGTGCCGTGCCGTGCCCCGGCGCGGCGGTGACGGGCGCAGCGCTTCCGCGCCCGCCGCCGCAGCCCTGCCCCCGCCGCCTGCGCGGCCGGCCC
>VXBI01007752.1:357780-546801 GCA_013397375.1 Toxostoma redivivum | reverse complement strand
GGCGCTGCCCCCGCGCGGCCGGGGGCGGGAAGGGGCGGGGCCCGGCCCGCCTCACGGAGGGTCCGTTACACAAGCGGCGGGGCGGGGCCGCCGCCCCCCCGGGCCCGAGCGCCGCCGCCCGCCAGGGCCGGAGAGGGAGCCAGGGCCGGGAAGGAAGCCGGGGCCGGGGGCACCCCCGGGTCCCGCCCTCGTGAGGGCACAGCGGCGGCAGTGCAGAGGGGGGAGATGGAGCAGGGCTGGGGGCGGGTTCCGTGGGAGCGGCGGGAGGAGGAAGTGGCGCGGCCGCTTGGTTCCCTGCAGGAGCGGCCTCCCGTGCGGGCACGGCGGCGCGGCCGCCTCTGCAGGCGCTGTCCTGCCCCACGCTAGCGAGAGAGAGCCAAGCGCTGGACGTCTAACCCCAGAGCGAAGTTGGGAACCAGGATTTTCTTTGTGCCCAGTACGCAGGGTCAAATTTCAAGGGTCTTGCGATGACTGGTATGAAAGTTGCGAGTACCTGAAGGGCAGGACCTCTCGGCCCAGATTCCCAGAGGTACTTAGGTCTTTAACTCCTGTTTGATTAGTGTGAGCTCCTAAACAGCAGAGTCTGTGTCTTAACCTTACTCTTTAGACACAGAGTTCAGATAAAGGAATTCCGGAGGGCAGAACTCTCCTTCCGGTAAGTGTACAGTTGTAGTTTATAGCCTGCCATACCGCGCTACGGTCTCGCAGACAGCATTCTCATGAAGGTATGAGCAGTTGTAAAGAAGATCTCTGTTTCTGGAGATGAAATACAACATGTTTAAGTTTAAGGGGGTTTTTTTAAGTTATTTTATGCAAGTCTTAACAACCTTTGTAGAATGCCTGTGTTAGTACCATAAAAAGAGAGTTGAGTGGAGAAGCAACATTTAAATTCACCCTAATATAGAGACAGTCACACAAAAGTAGCAGAATTGAACTGTGAGGCAGATGGTCACAGTCTCAATCGCAGTCTTTCCTTGCCACCAGCCCCTTCAGCTGCATCAGTGTCCTTCTTTGGCCCCTGTTGGTAACATGCTGCCAGGGAATTACTTCATGTGCCCCTTTCTTTTTGCTGGTAAACCATGATGAAAGCTGTGAGGGCTCCAACTCCTTAGGCACAGTGATCATGTCCCATACTGCAGTTCTTCAGTGAGGTACAGGCATGGCAAAGTGTCAGCCTGCTGAGCCCTGTGTTCTCTCTCTGAGGCTGGGGGTCTCAGCAGGTTGGCAGATGCAGGTAGAGCAGTCCGTCATTATTATTGTTTGGCACATATATTAGCACTGCTACCCAGTCACTTGCTGATGACAGAAGTGACATTTTAGGAGATGTCAAGTCAGTCTCTAGAGAAGAGCTGTTGATCACAGGCCACGCTGTGTGGAAATGGGTAGCCAAGAGGTATGAGAAGTAACATGCAGGCTATTAGGAAGAGGGATTAAAGGCCCCTTTCTCCATTGAGAAAAGGTCTTTGATATGTGGGACCAAGTGAAGTTAGAGGCAGTTTTAATACAGAGCTGAGAAAAAAGGGTTGCTAAGATTCAAGAGAAAATTAAAATTATTTTTTTAATAGATAGAGTCTACATTAGAAGAATAGGCTTTATGTAAATAAATTTGTTGCCAGGCTATGTATGCCTTCAATGAAAATGTGCTTATATATATATATCATATATATATTTATATATTTGGTTTAAAAACCAATGAATGGGAAAAAGCTGGTGGATAAGGATTGTAAAGCTTGCCGTGGCACTCACTCTCTTGAAGTGGTGCATCACCTGCATGGTGTTTAAACATCTCCATGATAGAATACTTGGAATATCAACAACTTTGTGTATGCAGAGAGAGGACTAGGTTTCTTGCACGTGCATGATGTGGGAAACTTTTTGCTAAAGAGGAAATAAGTGTTTGGGGAAGTAATAGAGGGTCCCATGGCTTGATGTTCTAGGCCTGTGTAGGAAGAGTAGAGAGATTAGGACTATATGACTGACTGCCCAACCTAGATGTTAACAATAACTGTCCTATATTAAAGGAGTGTAGAGAAGCTCCAGTAGTAGGAAATTTGATTGTTAATGAGAGGCCACAGTAGGCCCCATGTAGATTATGTCATGGCCCAACGTGAAATTTGCCCAGGTGCCAAAAACCCCTACTTTCTGGGTGTAGCCTGTACAGATACACTGGGGGTAAGAATTAAGTTCAGAATTTTGCATTCAAAATCCCAGCCAGTTCTGACATGACCCTGGTCATAATGTCCTTAAACTCAATGTTGTTTCAGGAGCAGCAAGGGCAAGAGTTGTTTTGGCAGTGTTTACTCTTCCAAAGTAGATCTTCATATAGCAAGGAAATAAATTAATCAAATGGTGAGAGGCAGCCAAAAGTGTAAAATAGTTGCAAGTGTCATGTATTTCTTCAAAGACATTAATAGTAAAGGCTCAGAGCAATTGTATGTCATCTGTCAAAAATACCAAAAAATCTGAGCAGGCCAACAAGTAAAGCAACTCAGTACAAGTAAAAAGACCTCTTTCAAATGTTAAGGTTTTGTCTTCAAATGGGAGAGGTGGAAAAGAACATAAAATCTGTGTCAAGCACAATAAGGTAAGCCAAAGAGTCATGCTGCTAAAGGCATGAGAACAAATAGAATATACTCTTTGAAGCACATCAAACCCAGGAAGCTTTCTGATATGTTATCCATGTGTAGAAGGAGTGCCCAAGGAAGATAAAGTCAGTGGAAGAGTGAAACAAATTCTCTGAGCCTTGCTTCACCAAGAAAGAGTTTAAGGAGATTCTTTTGCCAAGGTTTCTATTTTTTAAGGAGTGAACATGTCAGGGAGTTTTTCAAGGTGAAGTGTCTGTGAGAGAAGGTGTGAGAACAAACCATTGGGAAGGATGAAGTAGAAGGCAGGAGGTGATACTTGTCACAGAGTTTTGAACCAATCTAAATGGAAAGTTGCTCATATGTTGCCTCATGTATGTAACTCCTTGAGTAGGCCTGCTTTGGTGCTCCAGAAATAGGATGTAACAAATGAGCTGTCAGTTTTTCAGGGTTTCTGTGGAGGCTCGGAACTTGAGGATGGGCATTTTTGTTTGGTTGGTTAGTTGGTTGCCAAGGATTAGTCAATGGGACTAGTGAACATGGGTATAAATGTGAAACAGTGACAAAGACTAGGCCTGACTTTTGTTGCCACGGAGTTGAGTGTCATGACTCTTCTAGCATTCTGTAAAGATATTGCTGGGGTGTTGTCTGGGTGATGCAGTCTACTAAAGCAGAGCCAATTTCAGGGTGGGATCAGTTTGCTTCAGGCTGTGCAGTAATGGCCAGTTTGGTCAGTGGAAAGAAGTTGTACCCCTCAACCCAAATCTGCCCAGGACCATGCCATTCAAGGGATGGAGCAATGGACAGGTTGGAATGTGGCAACTTTGCTGGTTGTATTAACTCATTTGGAGCATGAAAATCCCAAAGGCTGAACCACAAAGTCTGCAGAAGAATCTTATTTTAAAAGTGTGGATGTAAGTTTGCAGATGAAGTTCAGTACAGACCAATTTCAGTGTAATGCACATGGAAGAGGTTGCAATCCCAATTTTCTGTACACAAAAATGAAGAGTGGACTGGCTTTCTACTCAGGAAAAAAATTATACACGTTGTGTAATACAATGAAAAAATAAGCTCTGTGCCAAGATGTGTCTAATGAAGAACAGGACAGGTTAAGAATTATTAAGAAGGAGTTAAAAACAGGAAATAGAAAAGACCATCATGTCACTACAAATCCATGTTGCTCCCCTCCTGATTCAGGAAGTAGTGAAAGTTGCTGAGCTAGAGGAGGATGTCAAAGATGAAGAAGGGTAGGAAGGAGCTTTTGTGAAAGAGTAAGCAGCTTGGAAAAGAAGTGACTGAAGGGACCATGGGGATATTCTTTAAAATCATTAGTGTCATGAAGAAAGTGAAGAGGTAAGATAAATGAGACCCAAATAAAACAATTGAGAGGCAACTTCAAAAAGCCAGAAGTTTGTCCTGCAATACATAAATTGTGGTGCTCACAGTCATTGCGTGTCAGGAGTTTACTCAGATTCATGAGTGATTAGGCAGTCTTTTGGAGAGAAACTTGCTCTGCAACTTAGCAGTCAGGACAGTTCAGTATCAAATTTTGGGCACTGACTGCTGACAGAGAATTACATAAGATGCTGATCAAGAATCATTGCTGAAAAACTGCTCATAAAAATTTCCACTGAGAAGCATAAGCTACAGTCTGTTCGGAGATAACAGAGAGGCTGCATATTGCCCTTTGTTATGTGAAACTTGTAGCATAAGATCAAACTTCCAGAAAAAAAAAAGTCTATGATGTTTAATTTGGACTTGCTACCCTAGCTGTTGTTACCTGACACCAGTTACAGTTAAGTGTATCCTTTGTGCATTTAACATTGCATTGGAGCGGTACCCCTGCAAAATTCCTCTGACATTTGCAGGATTAGAACCTCATCTTGTATTTTTTGCATCATATATTAAAAGTCATGGTTCCTTTCGAGGTAAAGATACAAAACTAATCACGTGTTACTCTTGCTTATCTCTTTGTCTCATTTGTAAAGACTGCTCTTTTGAAACCTGATTCTTCAAAGGCCTACAATGATTGTGATATTGAGGGCATAAACCATGAGGCAGTGTTTACAGAAGTTTTATTGTAGCTTGTGCTGCTACAAACTGATTAGTGTGAAACATTTTCTGGTTTGTCCTTTGAGATCTCAAGTGCAAAACAAAACAACAAATAAGTAAGCTGAAAACATTCTGGATAGGGTAAATGAGAGGAACAGATTTGTTAAGTTGCATATTCCTCATGTAGGAATAGCATTATGCAAAATATCATTTGGTATAATTAAACAATTTCCTTTTGGGGTTTTTTAGTTTTGTTTTGTTTTTTTTTCAGAAGTTTTATTGGAACTGGATGAAGGTTTTTCTTTGTATTGACTATGTATAAACTCTTGTGTTAGGATAAAAATAGCCACTAAAAAAAAACTGAAATAGACAATTAACAGTTAGTAGAAGGGAATCCATGTTAACACTTCAGAGTTTAATGTCAGCCTGTGTGTATGTAAATATATACATGCACATTTATACATATCTCCACATCTACATATATAAAAATACATAAAATTAAGATATTTTGTATATAGCATAACTAATACATTGTACAGCACATACTTCTTATTGATAAACTGTGAAAAGCTTTTAAAACTTGCTCTTAAAGTTAGTGCTGGATATGTTTTAAATTTCTTGGAAGCTCGTGTAAAATTTCTGTTTTTTTGATTGACCTAGAGAAGAAAGAAAGAGGTGGTAAGCAGTACCACTGTATGTTTGGTTTCTTAATTTGTAATATATTGCAAGCCCAGCTTTCTGTATGCTGGAAATCTTCTGGGCCCTTTGTTTGCTTGGGAGCAGATTGCATTAAATCACGTACAGCAGTCAATAGGATAAGGTAAAAATTTTATCTTGTTGAAGCTTTGACACACATCCAGGAGCAAATCTGCCTGCATGTGGCATATTGTTTCACCCCAGGTGCAGAATTTAAATTTTAACTCTTAAGTTATTTTGACATTCAGTTGTTGCTATATAGGTTGCTATCTTTCAAGATAAGCTTGGAAGTAATAATTTTCATATTCCTGTCTATTAAAGAGTAGGGCAGATTGCTGTTAGATGTTTTCCAGCAAATCTTGACAGGCTTGGTTTGTAGTTCCCAGTATATTTCTGGTGTTAGGAATGGCATTAAGGTGCATGAAAACTGGTTAAATTTGTCCTTTGTTCTGAACTGCAGGAGACAGTGGATGATGTCCAACCATTTCCTTTTTGCTGTAAAATTATTTTAAGTACCTTTTAAAGACTTAGATACTTAACATTAATACAGCACAAAAGAAGGAAGGGTTGCTTACGCATTTGGTTTTGAAAAGTGTGACCTGTGGATAAGTTCTGCTTTTTGATACATATGGAGGGATATATGCGAATTGAAAGGCCTGATAAGTGCACAGAAGACAAAGCCTCTACTGTAATATTTCTAATGATATTGCATATTGCTTGACAGCATTCCAGGCAAGCTCTTACAGCTTTATCTAAGCGAGATACTCCCTTTGTTGTTTCTTAAATTAAGGTCGCAATAAATTTAGCTCTTTATGTGCATTTCATGCATATATGTATAACACATTTGGTGTGTGATGTGGACTTTTGTGCATTTAGTGTACTGGCTGCTCTTTTAAGGTGTTTTATTGAATCCTGTAAGTGGTCTTTATATACAACTGAGATGTTAATCAAGTGGAAAATAGTGAAGTACTGAATTTAATTGGTTGAGGCATATAAATCTGTAAAATCAAAACTAAACAGCCCCACCCCAAAGCACTTTCCAAAATTGTGACAGCATCTTAAAAAGTTTATCTAAAATAAAAATAATTCTGCAATGGGAAAACAGGCAGGATAGGAGAGTAATGTTTTAAAATTACTGAAAGCTTGCCTGCAGCATTTGAAATCCCAACAGTGTTACATGAAAAAGATGAAAGCAACACTTGAGGATAAAATTGAAACCAAATATAAACAAAAGTGAAACTGACTCCGTTGATTTTCATTTCCCAGTTGGCAAAAATGAAAGAATAAACACAGAGGAAAGAAGCATGAGAGCTTGAAAAATTAATTCAGTTTTACCATTTATTTAATCTGTCATCTAAATTAGACTGCTGCATGGCAGCACTCCCTTAGCAAACTACACAATAGAGGGTATGGGCCACACTTCTTTTTTTATCCAGGTACCACTTTTCACAGCCAGAGGTCTGGGCAAAGGCCCTGCAATATGGGAAGTGGCGTCTTCCTCAGTCACAGAAGTGCTGTTTTGAAATGCTGTGGCAAACAGTACACAAAGTACAGTGGAAGTGATGACATCCAGAATGATGAAAGGGAGTCAGTAATTCAGCTGGCCAGAGCACTTGAGTTTTAGTTATGTTGAGATTCGAGTTGCTAGTAGAATTGGGTATAAAATACATGGTCGGCTGTTTTGGTTTTTTTTGGGGGGGGGTTTTGTTTGTTTGTTTTGTTTTGGGTTTGTTTTTTTTTAATACCACCTTTGGGGTCATCCACTTAAATTGGGGGCAGATCAACAGTAACCAAAAGCCAGTATCAGCTTTGCTGATGCCATGAGATGAGTGTGGATGGTTTCACTCAATTTCCACAGATCAGTCAACAGCTAAAATGTACTTTGTGACCTGGAGAACTGTCTGGTGAATTAGTCAAAAGATGGACAAACGTTGGATGGCTGTGTAATCTCAAATGAATGTCTGTCTCTGATTTAGAGATACATGCTCCTGGGCTATATTGAAAAAAGGGTTGGGTGTTAACAAGAAGCTTGGACAATCTCTGCTCTGCTAAAGCTGTACTGGGGTGAAATGAAAAACTTTAATTCCAGAGGTCAAATTCTCACACATTTCAACACATTGCATTCAAGCATATAAAAACTAAATTTTTTGGATGCCAGAACAATTCTGAGATTTGAGATTGATGAGAGAATCCAAAGAAGTCTAGTTTTGTTTAATAATATTTATGCAGCTTAGATGAGAAATGAAGATTAGTTGGGTTGTCTCACTCTAGCTCAGTAGTATTTTAGGAAACTTCCGAGATAGAAATAGCTGCTGCAGATCACAAAGTGCGACTAATTGCTTTTGGTCTGTGGTCCACACAAAAACTTTAAATTAAAAGCACATTTTGTAACCAATCCTATTAACTATTCATATCCTCTATCTCCTGTGGCAGAGGAAAGAGTAGCATTTTTAGAAAAAGGAGCATTAGATCATATAATTTCAACAGGCATAAGTACGAGCATTTAATACTTAGTACCCTTTAAGTGCACGCCTTTCAAATGTGTGTAGAAGAGAAAGATATTTCTCTCTTAAATTCTCCAGTGTCAAGCAGTATCTCTGTAATAACTAATTCAAATTTTTTTTGTGCTCAACACATCTGTGTCTTTCATGGTGCTATTTTTGTAACTGTAAATAAGTTCATGTGACAGACATGTTTCCAGCTCACAGTGGGTGATTCAGAGGATCCCAGCCCCCAAGTCCGTGCCTGCCGTGATCTCTCTATAAAGAAAGTGTCTAAGTAAACATGAGAGTGTTTTTTACAAATCTGAAATAATGTATACTGTTCTTGAATACTTTTCTTAGAAGTAAAGGAGAAATTGCTTTGCTGAAAGGCCTGGGTTTGCTTCTCTTGGTAAGGTTAGGCAGAGGTACTTTATGTGTTTTGCTGCTGGATGTGGGTGCTGTACTAACAATTAGAAGTTTGGGTAGCAAAGGTGTAGTTGTGGGTTAGCTATTAACTTCAGTGGTAGAAACTGCCCTTGCCCAGACAATAAAATGAAAGCTTTAAGCAAATATTAAATCACACTTTAGTGTAGTGTGCAAATAGTTCTTGCTGCGTGTTGCAGAACAGTATGTTATACAAACAAAGGTAGCTGTGAGAAACAAGCCCAATCCAAGCAAGGTGGATTACATCAGGTGCAGGTCATGGTCAGTGAATGTGAAAACTCTTCCTTGAACACATTTCTCAGTGTTTGCTTTCTGGAATATTTTTTTCTGCATTCCTAAATGCCTCTAAAATATCATTGACTTCTTGCAATCCTGTCTGAATTTCACAAGTCATCAGTGTGGGAGCAATGAGATCAAGCACTTTTACAATGGCTCTTTTCTAATGTATAGCACCTTATAAAGCACTCACACATAATTAGGCAAAGGAATGTTAGGCAGGACACTGAGATAAAGGCTGCCCAGGCTTTAAAAGGTACTCTCACAGTTTAAGATCCCCATCTTGCAGGTATGTGCATGCAAATTTCCCACTGCTTTCAGAGGGACCCATGTAGTAAAAGTGCTTGTTAAAAGTTTTAGGGATGTCTCCTGTAAACCTAGTCATGGAGCTCATGAGAATACAGTGGTCTAACAGAATGACGTTGAGTTGCATCAGTGAAGTGATTGTTTATATTCTTTTGAGCTTTAATAGCCTAGTTTTCACCAGGCTGGAAAATTCTTTATGAATCAGGTGTCAAATGCTTTGTTTTCTTGACAGCTTTAAAGAACGCACAGAGTTTGGCTTCCATGGATTCCAACTGTCACAGCTAAGCAGCAGCAGCAAATACATGTGGGTATTCAAGAGTGGATTCGCATATGAGAGCTTATTTCCAGAATAAAATTGATTATTTTGAGGATAACTGCTCCCCAATGCAAGGAATTAATTACTCTCTGACAACCATGACAACAAATCTCTTGTTGTAAACAAGCCCCTCCCAAACTTGTCTGAGTGAAGTACAGGAAAGTCACCACCTCTCTTCTAGGCAGCATTTGAGGGAAAAATATTTAGAAATCCCAGATACTGAGGACAAATTGTGGTCAGTCATCAGATGTAACACAAAGCTTAAGAAGAAAATTAATCAGATACTGTACTGATTATAAATAATCAATTTATGGCTGCTTTTGAGACTCCTGGAGGGCGTGGCAAGGGATAATGTCTCTTGTACAGATGTGTTATCATCCTGATGCCACCAGAATCTGGCATCTCCCATCTTCACTCCCTGCAAGACCTGAGGAAAAAATGAAAGAAACCTCCAGGAAACAGAATAAATTTTAAAGCGGAACTTGAAGCAATCATTTTGTACTGTCACCAGACTAGCAGACATCGATGTGTGTGCAGATGAGCATTGTGGCAGGGATACTGTGGAGATGATCTTTAGCAATATGTTAAAAACCTGGCCCAAGTTCCCAGCTGATGTAGGTTGCTGCAATGCCAGAGAAGTGGATGTGCTCAGCCACAGACATTGTGTTCTTCAGACATTGTGTTCTTCTAGTGTTGTGATAGTGTTCAACATAGGAGCCAGCACAAGGGAAATTTCATTGTGGGTATTGAGAAGCTGAAGCCTTGCTTTATTATGGCTAAGTCCAGAAGCAAAAAAAGAGCAACCTTCTGGGTTTATTGTATTTAAAATAAGATGGATTTTCTTCAGTGAACTTCTAGTCTGCAAATTCAAGTGCTAACTTTTAATGAGGCCTGAGATCACTGCAAAATAACAACTCATGTCTTTGCTGCTGAGGGAGAATAAGCTCTGCAATGGAAACCAAAGGAAAGAGTCAGTTTTGATGTGTAACATCTGAATCCCAGCCAGGGCATGTTAACACCCTTTGGGTGGAACAGAAATGATACAGGGCTGATGAAACACACTCCATATACAGTATGAGTTCTCACAGTACATTTTCCTGGGCGTGTTTAACATGCAGTCTGTAATGCTGATTTCAATAATGCTGATTTCAATGTTTGAGTTACTTTTGCCTTCGTTTTCTTTGGTTTTTGTTTTGTTCTCAGGGAAAGTTGAATTGGTTGTTTTTTGCCCTCTGCCACTTGAGGATAAAAGGGCTTTTCTTCATTCTACTTTGTGTATCGTTCTTGGGTACAGCAGCAGGAGAGGAGCGCATGCTGAATGCTGCCCTCCTCCTCCATCTGCCTTGCAGTGAGGTAGGCACAACCTGGGCACTGCATTGCAGAGCCTGGGAAAGTTGGGTAGCTGTTGCTAGCATGAATCTGTCATGCAGCAGCCTGATTTTCCAGGTTTTTCACCACCCCACAAAGCTTTCCCCTTAGCAGCCATAGTCCTGTTGTAGCCCTGCCACATTTCGTTTGAGAACCTAGGGAAGCAGGGGAAGTATTGCCTGATGGTTGCCTGTACCCATTCTTAATGGCCAGGCCATGCCTTACACCAGTCTGCCCAGGACCTGTGCTTTCCCATCCTGCTTGCTCTCCAGTTCTTGGCTTTCTGACCTGTCTTGACGAAATTGCCTCCTTCCTGCAAGCACCAGAGTTAATAAGGTACCACCTTTCCTGGCTGCAGTGAGCTCTTTGTTGGTGATGGACGGGAAGGACATAGTCTTTTCTGCTGCCACCAAAACACTAGGAAAGAGCAGGAAAAATATTGCTGTTGCTACAATGTGGATCAAGTGTTAGAGCCAACACAGGAGCTGGGTCTGTGGAGCAGACTGACCATGGCGAATACCTTAACGGAGCTCACAGCAGGAGGTGCTTAGTGAGAAGTAAATCTGCCAGTGATGTTTCCCCCATTCTGCCCTGTTCAACAGAGCATCACTGACAGAATAATGGTAAGGGAAGAAGAGACACCATTACATGCAATTAAAAGACCAGAGAGGGTAGGTTTTGTTTTCTAACTAGCTATGAGTCCAAAAAGTCTGTTACTGGTTTTTCTGAGTTTTCTGGCTTCGTATCTGTTTTCTAAGCGAGGATTTTACTTTGTACCCTAAGGATTTTTCTCTTGTACCTCTAAAAATGGCAATGCCCACTTATACTCATTTAGTACTCTTTAATGAAGTGGTTTGCTCTTGGTTAAAAAAAATAATATGGATATTTGCATAATTTAGGATTATCAGAAAGAAGGCATGTTCTGCAGCACCTGTGGTAAGATTCTCCTCCACCTCATGGCAGACAGGAAATGTACTAGGCAGAAGTCTTGTCTACCCACACACTGCGGGCAGGGGAGTTCAAGTGTCCACAGTCAAAGCAGCTGAGTAAAGTGCACTTCTGTTGTCCTTTCAGTGTCAGTGTCACATTTCTGAAGTATTTCTGAGCAGATGAGTCTAACAGGTTTTCTTACCTGGGAGAAGGCTCTATCCCTCTGATGAGTTTGAGTTCTAAGCAGGGCTTTGCTCATAGTACAGATGGTGAAATCTTTGAAAGTGGTATTCACGACAGAATAGCAGAAAAAGGTGGTCATATTGCAAAATCCTATATGAAGGCAGACTTCAATCTATGAGCAAGGAGCAGAATTTTGCTCCAAATACTGTTCTTTAAAAAAAGATCATGTTTCCTTGTATACTGGAACAGTCTTGGCACAGATGCAAATTCAGAACCCAGTTCTCTGAATCCTAAAATTAGCATATGGTCTCATTTCAGCATATCTCTTTGGTCACATGGGATGATTGATGCTTTTCTTAACTGTGTCAGCCTTAGCAAACAAAGGGAATAGTTTAAAAGTTTATCAGCAAAGCACAAGTAAAGACAACTTTGCAAAAAAAGTAATATTGCCCATTCTGTATTTGCAGAGAAAAGATAAACTGATACTATGCAATATTCTGCACATGTCCTCCGAGGAACAGATGTTTTTCCACAGCTTTGAGGAAAGGCTGTGGCCTACTTCACAAATGTGCCTCCAAGATCTCATCCCACCTTAACTTTTCACAAACATTAATAATGTTTTCACATACTGACAAATCTTCTAAGTAGGTACTTTGTGATAGGGAAAGTAGAACTGCTTTTCTGGCTTTTTTTTGATGTTTGTTTTTTTTTTTCCATAGGAATATACTTTTAAGAAACTACCCACATGCAGAAAGTAGCTTGTGTTTTTGGGACTACATTTGTGCCTTTTCAGTTATCCAGATGCTGCCAGAGTGAAACTGAAGGAAAGAGAACATCGTGTACTGCTCAGATGTGGTGCCTGCCATGCCATTGCTTTCACTTTCTGTCTACAGCTGCTGTAATTCTAGTGAAGAGCTCTTCATTCTCAAAGGTTACACTTTCTGTAGGGCAGGAGTGTTATCTCTGTGAAGGAAAAAACTAGTCAGACTTACTAGAATGTTCTTGCGGAGAGTAGGGAGGGACTATAAGCTCTTTATCAATCATTATGGAGTGAAAATATGTGTATATGCAGATTGCAACCAGTTTATAGCGTGTTGAAGAGTAACCTTCACCACGTTCTTGAAGTTTTTCATTGCAAAAAATAGGCTGAACTAACTAGCACAAATAGTGCAGTAATTAAAGCTTCAAAGAAGATCAAAATAATCCCTCTATAAATTGTGGTGGCAGCCCATCCATGGGCCATGCTTCTTGTATGGGAATAGCTCTTCACCGGCTCCCAGTGGCCTCACCCTCCTTGCAAATGCCAGTGAGTTGGGGCTGATGTCTTGCCCACTCGCCATTGGTTTGGGAATAATTTTATTGCTGTCTTCATGTCTATTGATGTATTTAAGCTCCCACCCCCAACCAAAAGACCAAATGCCACTGACTGTGGCCCCCTCTAATATTAACAGGTGGTAAAAATAGAGCAAGAGAAGGGAAATTATATTCCTGGAGATACCAGTCTTAATACATTTGTAGGAGGCATAGTTAAAAATGGTAATTTTTGAAGACTGATGATGTTGCTAAGAATCATAGAGTGATATCCTATCAGGTAGTCCTACTTACAAGGTCTAAAGGAGCTCTTCCTTTCAGGTAGGGCAGAAAAATGCTTTCTGAGGTCCCATATGCAGTTGACTGTGTTTCTTGATGATTAGTCTTCCTTTCCTCCACCATGAGACAGTGATAAACCAGAAGAAAAAACAAATAGGAATTATTTTCAACATAATGCCAGAAAGACTTCAACACTGGGTCTCTGGAAGTATTAATCATTTTCCTGTGTTCTCACCAAAGAGATGCTGGGGGTCAATACTAGCCAGATTTAAATCTGTTGTCTAAAAGCAGAGGAACAGTTTTGGATTAAGAGGTTCTTCCCTGTCCTTCCCAGCTGCTCCTTCCCACTCCTAATGCCAGAGTGCCTTCCTATCTCGGTTGTGCTGTCACATGTCTCTTTGATCAGGATGGGAGCCATAGTCCAGGTTCAAGCAGATCAAGAAGGCCCTGCAGAAAGAGGTGTTGCTTGTAAGCCTGCTAAATTCCTAGACTTCTTCAGAGAGCATTAGCATGCAGCAAAACTGGGATGAGACTGAAGAGTAATGGAGTGATGGAGTACGAGGTGCTTCTTTGCCACTGGTGGAGCTGGTGCTGCTCCTTCGCTCTGCTCCTCTTCCTGGCTTCATCCATGGTCTCTGCAGCGTGGAGGAAGATGGTGTCAAGTGACCCAAGGCAGGAATTAAGCTGTTTTTCTCCTGGTTAACCAGAGTGTGAAGGTTCAGGCAGGCAAAAGTAACCAGGCTTTTGGAGAGGTTTGCTTAGGCAAACAGATGGGTACCCACAGCTCAGAAGATCATGGTAGTGGTGAAGCCAGTGGTAACTGGATGCCTTGGCAGCTCTGAAAATACTGTCAGACATGCACTTGCCCCCTGTACAAAAAATACCGATGGCTGTATGTAGCTTCTTCTAGGTGTAAATGTGCAGGGAAATGCAACAGTTAAGCTGACCAGGAGTGGGAGATAGGTGGGTAACTGCTTTTAGTTTTACAGCCAGCTCCAGATTATAAATGTTGATGTTTTGTTCTTCTTAAAAGGATTGACTGTTTCTGCTTTTTTTTTTGTCAGCTGCGTAAACACTGGAGAGAGGTTGGCAATAAACTTGGCATACCTGCTGTTTTGTAGGGCTCACCTTAGTTTCTGTCTTCGTAGGTTTGTTTTATAATTGATATATTCTGTTGGATGGTGAAGCTGGCATGATGTTAGGCAGTGGTCCCTGAAACTTTACATGATTTTGCTGCCTATTTTGGAGCATTTCAAATGCCTTTACAAACTAGAATGATTCTTATGTCAGGTGTTTGAATCTGTACTCACTAATGGATGGACTCCAGTTTCTCCCACCTGGAACCAGTGGAATAAGGCTTCAAGTGTGCCCACAATGCCATTTATGGACAGACGGGAGCCACTTTTAAGGCACCACAGAAGCTGATGTTTCTTTCTGTACAAATAAATGATGCATTTGACAGCTCTGAATGGAGATATGGCACCTTCATTTCCACAGGCAATTACTCGGTGGAGTTGACTTGGTATTTTCATCAAAAGGATATTGTTGACATGCAACTGACAAAAACCCTGCTACGTTTTAGCACCATTGTGGTCAGTGCTGTCCTGAGGCAGACAGGTCTGGGAATGTCTTCTGAAGACATCCAGCTTTATTTTCAACTGCATGTTTTCTTAAAGGAGCATGGGATGGGAGTTGTGTTTTGATGAGCAGAAGCACGGCTATGCTGGCTCCTCTGTGAAGGACATACTTCCAGGAGATTCCCACTGTTCCCTCCAGTGAACATTACTGTAAGATTATTTTTACCTGGGTTTGAATTTACTTTCAGATTAATAGGTCTTGAGAGCCACTCCTCTCTTCTCACTGGCCTAGCTTTTCTCCTGATTACCTTGAAATAATTTGTCTTGGTGTGGTGATGGATGGGAAGGTGTGTGCTGACAGCTGCAGTTGCTGATCCCAGAGGAATCCCAGGGTGCCAAAAAGAAGATGAGCACCTCTCCACAGCATCTGCAGGGGAGCAGCTGGGGAAGCCCCCAGGGATGTGGGAGGGAAAAGACAGGTTGCCTCAACTCTGCCATTTTGGGCAAGACTGGCTTCCTTGTAGTAGCAATTGTTGGCAGCTGTCTCATTTCCTGAAATGTATTACTTTTGTACAAAGGCAGCTTCTGTTTCTTCCATGTTGCCTGTCCCAAGTGGGATTCACTGCTGCTGCTTTCAAGATGACTTTTCTGCCTTCTGTCCAAGTTGCTCATTCAGATGGGCTTGAAATTTGTCTTAGGGGCTCATTACCCAGAAAACGATTCTGTCTGCTAAATGGGAACACTCATATTGAATGTTGAATCTAATGCAGTGTTTCCAGGAATTGTCTCAAAGTGCGTGCATACTTAAAGATACCTTACAAAGAAGTGCATCTCTTGCAGATAATTGTTTCTTCCCTGTCAGACAAATAAAAATTTGCTCATGTTCTTAGTACATTGCCATTTGCATTTTTCAGCTTTGACTCAAACTGTAGTAGGGGAAGATGGTAGAGATCTCCTGTACACATTCTGCAACCTGGATGGGGATTGTTGGTGCCAAGGGGGGGCGGGTGCAGCAGCATAGCTGGCTGTTTGCCACCAACCTGGGGGCTAAAAAAGCTGAGCCCACCCTTGCCCAAAAAACAGCTTCCCTCTTACACAGAGAGAGGAAATGCACAAGGGCTTGTCCACTCTTGGATTCCTGGGGTTAGCTGTTTTTTCATATCTGAAGTGAACTTGAAAGGGAGCTGAGCAGTTGCAACCGTTTTCTGAGCTATTTTAGAAATTTGTAGTTACTGCAAGAGGCTACAGCTGAGGCACGAGTGACCAGCTCTGCACAGTAGTAAACAAAATACCAGTATGTTTGCTAAGAGATTAGTGTGAGCATGGCTGCTGGTAAATTCTCTAAACACTTCAAAGAACCTTATTGTTACATTCAGGTTTTAATTCCTTATTAGTTTCAAGGAAATACATGTCCTTAGAGCAATGAGAGGAAACTTTGAACATTTTTCTTCCTCTTGTGCTGGGTGTGGGCTTGGTACTGCCTAATTGTTAGTCTGTCCCATGCCTGTACTCCCATAGGAAGCAAGAACAAACCCATTTACATTTGTGCCATTACTGTGTGCTTTCAAATTTTTCTTTCTCTTTTTTATTTTTAAGATCAAAGGTGACAAGAATAGTGGAGCAGAGAAGTTAAGAATGATGCAGTGAACACAGATGTGAAGAGCAAAAGAGAGAGGAGGGAGCTGAGCCCGGTGCAGAGGGGGCAAGGAGAAGCAGCAGCCTAAATGCAAGTACTTGAATGTGGAAATGATGGGTTCCAGGGTGCTTAACAGGCATTTAATGTGGTGCTTTAATCTGCATCTAGTGCCAGCTGGTTAATGTTTTTAAAATTTTCTGCCTCAGGTTCAAGACTTTGGACTCTTATATCAATAATTTACAGCTCTAAACAGGGAAGTGACATCAAGGTCTTGTGTGTGAGAGAGAGAGAGACAGAAAAAGAAGTTAGTTTGAGTCTTAGCTGGATAATACAAGGTGGCGTAGTGCAGCTGAGGGGTGTGTGAAGCACTCACTTCATGGCTGAACAGCATTGAAATGTAAAATAAAAGCTAAAAAAATCAGTGACTGGATTGATCAGAGAAAGCTGGAGGGAGAGGGTCAAACTACTCAGCCTGAACTGAAATGGTCTGCTAAATTGCTGTGATGTAAAATGTACTTTTATTAATTCTAGTCAAGTTCATGGGACTGAAACAGCCATTTGAAAGCCCTTTTGTTAGCAGAAGCATCATTTTAGCTAGTACAATGATGTCTCCTGCATGTGATTTTTTTTTTCATCACATATTATTTTTTCTTGGAGATACCTCTTTTTGGTATCTCACCTGTATCAGCAGAAAAGCTTTTGCTGATACCCTATGTCATCTTCAGGTGAAGATTTCCCTAATACAAGTGTACCAGAAGAGTATTTTCTGCCATAAAGAAGACTTTATCATCCCAGTTGCTCTTAGGGGAGGCTTTCACAGAGATCTAAAATAATGATTATATTTACAATCGTTCAGTTCCTGCAAAGCTTTAATGAGTGTACTGTGCAGAGGTGGAGGACTTGCCTGGGAGTTCTGCCTGGCAGACAAGTAACCTTGTCCTTTGTTCCCTGCAGCTCCTTCCCAGGTGGGTGACAATGCCTGTCGAAAGGATGCGGATGCGGCCCTGGCTGGAAGAACAAATCAACTCTAACAGAATACCAGGGCTGAAATGGCTAAATAAGGTAAGTGGGGGGAGAGGGTTGTGCATGCACGTGCTGAAGAGCAACTTGATAGCAGTGGCTGAGGTCTGCATAGGTAAACCAGCTCATTCCTGGTTTCCAAAGGGGTGACGTGGGGAGGAAGGGCATAGCTGAATGCTTCCTGCTGAACCAGTTCCTCTGGTCTTGCCTGCCAGATCTGAAGCGTCCTGCTTTGGCCTGGTGGGTTTGTGACTCATTAAAAAGCATTTTCCAACTCTTTGTTGTTGAAGTGAGTGTTTCTGGAGACTCTGCTTGGACTTTTTTTTTTTTTACCTGGGAACACATTGTTTAATAAGCATCAGAGGGATGTGTTCAAAATATTCTCCTGAGGAAGAAGACTATGTTCTGTGTTAGACTTTGAGTTGAAACAACTTTTCCTGTTTCAGACTTGTGTGACTTTTCTGATATTTCTCAACCTGGGAGAAAATAGGTTGACTTCTCCCCTGCCAGACTCAAACCTAATATTCCTGGTCCTGAGCTCTTACTAAGTGGTCAAGATACTTTGAGAGCACAGTTGTGAGTTCAAAAATGCCCAATTTGAATTTATTTTGATTGGTTGAGTGAAAGCTAGGAGTGTATTTGAGACTTTGAATAGTAATGAATTGTGGAAATGTTGCATGCTTTCTGCACTATGCAGGAGAGTAGTTCACCACACTGAAAGGCATGAAGCTGTTTTTGGTACAGAGGCTAATTTATTATCAGAATGGGTGGAAATGCACAAAAGCAGGTGCAGAAACATAGGAACTGCCTGTCTGGTTAAGTCACTAAGACAAAAGTCTGATATACTCCCTATAGCAGTAGTAGTTGTGGTACTCAGGTGCTCATTTTTAGAGCTGAAAAGTGACAATTGAAATTACTACTTTTTTTTTCAGCTTTCAAAGCTAGAAATGCTCATGTCCATGAAATTATCAGGAGGGCTTTAAATTTCATCTATGAAACTTTTTTTCTCAGTAACTTCCTGCATCAGTGACTCTCATGCTGTGGCAGGGTAAATAAATATTGCTTTATCCATTCCCTTGTTGGCTGCACTGTGAGTTTGAGTAGATCATTGTTCTTGCATAATGGGGTCACAGCTGAAGAAGAGACCAGTTTTTACTGTTGTCTTTGTAATTTGAGTCCCATGTTTGGGTCCTGTTCCTTGAATATTTTTGTTTTGGTGCTAGGTTTTCTACTGACAACCTATGCACATGAACCAGTCTATGAACTGCTGGGCATTCCTACCCTGAGGTTTATTGAACTCCAATTCCCCACTTCTACCCTCTGATTTGGCATCAGCCTGGATTGCCTTTATTATGCCCAACAAGAAAATTGCACTCCTGAGCATTTCTGTTTAAAAATGTTTACACATTCATTCCAACAATGCATCATTAAACCAAAAGTATTTCTAGTTTTACTGTAAATCCTGACTATAAACAAAGCCATGCATGGAATCAGTGGAGTGTCATATGTATCATCACAGCCTATTCTATACCCACACAATCAACTTTATAGGCTGTAGTATTTTAATCAGAGTTTGACAAAGGACAGTTCACAGTTTAGATAAGAAGGTGTGTCAGATTATCAAGAGACTGAAACTCATGTGTGCACAGCTTTTAAGGAAATAAAGTTTAAAAATGAAAGAAATGATAACCATTCTGGGATAACCATGTCTGTTCTTGGGGGCTTTTTCTGAATTGAAGAAAGAATTAAACTTCTCTTAGTTAGAAATTAGAAATCAGGTACAGCTTGCACATAATTCTTTCCCCTGCTGTCAGTTCATTATTATACCTCCAGAACAAACCCTTCCTTATAGGGTTTAAAACATAAATATTTATGTACCCTCTGGTGAAAATATTATCCTTCTGAGTGGCATGAAGGAGGAATCTCTTCCCAGAGAAACAAAACTGGGAGGTGTTAATGAAACAACATAGATCAGTAGAGGGCAGAGGGGATGTGAGAAGGGGCATTATGAGAGGTCAGTGTTCCTCATAGGTCTGGAATAGAAAACATTCTGAGTAGCTGTAACAGAGAGGCAACCTACTGCTTTGATGGATGCTTGGAGTATTACCTTGGAGATGAATACTGCTGTTTAAGATTTGTCCTATGACTTTGTAGCTAGTATGTGGTCTCATGCTCAAGCATTGCTCCAAGCATTTTGCAGTGCCAGTGTTCCAAGTGATCACACATCACAGAACATTCTGAGTTGGAAGGGACCCAGGAGGATCATCAGGTCTAACTCTTAAGTGAATGGTGCCCGTGCAGGGATTGAAACCACAACCCTGGTGTTAGTAGCACCATGCTGCTCTAACCAGTTGAGGTTTGATCTACTTTCCTTTTCCTGCCTATGTCACATGCTTTTCCCTTTGGTATTCCCACTGAGGTTTTGTAGAAATTGCTGTTACAGTGAAGAATTTTTGTGGGTTGTGTTTTTGACTTCAGGTGAGGCTAGTTTTTTAACAGGAAATGCAAGATTCCTGCACAAAAATCCAGTGATGGAATGCTGGACCAGTCAGCACACGGTTTTCCAAGCACTGATGAGCCCTTTCCTATAAGGTCATTATTAGGCAGCACTGACTGAAGAAGAATATAGATAATGTTTGATAATGTCTGAAATAAAGAAGTAGTATTTACATGGAAAGTATCCAGGTAAACTAGATCAGAACATTCAACTACATGGTATTGATGTAGTCAGCTGTCTTTGCATGATTTCAGGGAAGATTAGGTATTTCATAGTTGATGAGAAAATCTGTAGTTTCTATATAGGAGTGTAAACTTATATATGTATTATAAAATTATAATACACATGGCTTCTGTGATTTTGTTATTTGTGTTATAATTTGGTATAATTCCTGTGCTTCAAGACATCTGGGATTGGGAAGAACTTCCTGTAATGAACAGAAGCACTGTAATGACCGCCTAGATTGCTGTTGAGTGTCCTTGCAGCCTCTTTTGAAGCAGTGAGTACAGCTGATGATGACAAGAATCTATGTCTGGAGTTCAGTCCGCTAGGTTTTGAATTATCATATGGTCTATTTTAATCTGGTCTATTCTTAAAGTTCTTTTTGATAGAAACTTTTTTCTATTGAAGTATGTTTTTTTTTCCCCATGCTTATTATAGTCCATGAAAGAGTAAAGGCAGGGAAGTTTATTCCAGGTCTGATGAATATGGTAGTGTTGTGGACAACAAATAGTGGCTTTGAGGCTTTCTTTTGACTGCTTTGAGTTGGGGAAAGGTATCTCTGTCAATGATTTACTTATATGTAGAGGGAAGAGTAAAGATGTGACAGAAGTGATGGAACTACATTAAGAGGATGATTGCAAGTGTACGGACTTGAGGGGACTGAGGAACGTGTTAAATCAGTGCTGGCACCAATTAAAGATGAAGCCAAGAAGGGAAGAATGCAATTCTGAACCAGCAAATGTGACAGAAAGGATTAAAGACAAGAGTTGAAGGACAAAACACAGGCTCAGAAGAAGAAAAGATCACATGGGAAGGAAGGGAAATAAACCTAGCCTTGGCATGAGTGAAATATTAACCAGACAATCAGGGAAGAAAAGTGGTTGTTGGGGGAAGGGGAGAGAGTGAAGAATTCATCTCACCCAACCAGATATCTACAATGCAGTTGTTTAAATGGGAACTACCTATCTAGAGTTGTATGTAGTCAGTAGAGAGAAATAGGCGTGAAATTTTAGAGTGAAATTTGGGCAGCATAGCTCAGGTGGCTACTGCAGGAGGAGGGTGCATTTTGCCCTGGAAGTACTTTTCTCTTCACAGACTGATAATTGGATCTCCAGTGGCAGAGTTTATAGTGCAAGATGTCTATAAGTATTCTTTCCAACAGGGAAGAGAAAACAAGTGTTGTGGAACAAGCTTGGTTTGTATGGCTTTGCAGAAAACAGCATGAACAATTCTGAAGCAGCCCTCTAGGTCAGGACAAAGGAATTCATTACCTATACATACCATGTTGTATGACATAAAAGCACATCCGATCCAGCATCCTTCTGGCCCAGTATGCTGTGTGTTAAATGCTTGTGGAAGGAGGGTAGTAAACATGCTATTCAAGCTCTGAAAGCCATTGGGCCTCCAGAGCTGGAGCTACATCCTAAAACTATCATCTGTAATAGTTGCCAGGGATCTTCCACGATCCCTTGGGGAATCAGTTTATACTGACACCATGTAAGGCATGCCCTGATTTAGCTGTGTGTTAAGAAAACAATTTTTTTAGAAGTCTTCCTTTGCATTTCTTTAAGTACATTTCTCTTTGGTCTAAAGTTTCTGAACTAAAATATGTTCAGGTATCTACAGCGCACTTCTTCACATGAGTCTCTGGCTTTTTTATCCCCACTGGAGAGATGTCTGCCATTGATATGTCCTTATGTCTGTTTGTTTGGCATACAAATTTGCAAGATCTCTTTTCTTCACCATGCTAGTATTTACTGGCTGAATTCTAAATCCCTTGATTTTGCTCTGTTCCTATGGTGGTTTAATTTCAGATATATTTTTCCTAATCACAAAAGTGTCCATGCTGACAAGACTACTCTTCGTATGAAAGCTTAGAAATGTGTAGTACTGCATGTTTTTCCCATGTGTCAGCTTGGAAAGCTGCCAGGCTCATCTTCTGTGAAGTGGCTTCTGAGTATTTCATACACTTGGACTGAATTCTGCTTTTGGTGACGCCAGTGGATATTTTCCTGTTGATTTCAGTGACACTGGGCTAGAAGGGAGCAAAATGTTTGAAGATGCTGAAACTGTGCTTATAAATTAGTGACTTAAAATCATCAGAAGATTCCTCAAGCCTAGCAGTGTTGGCATTTCCTGTTTCTTTTCCCTTCCAGGAGAAGAAGATTTTTCAGATTCCCTGGATGCATGCTGCAAGACATGGGTGGGATGTTGAAAAAGATGCCCCCTTATTTAGAAACTGGGCAATTCACACAGGTATTGGAACTCTCTTTTTGCAGAACAGATTTTCACATTGTTTTCCCCTTTAAAGTTATGTTTTCCTTCTTTCTTGTCTCTGCTTTTACTAACATAGAGAGTGAACTTAAGTTTCCAGTTTTGTGGGAGGCTAAGTGTTTTTTCAAGGCTTGCAGTACTCTCGAGCTTAATTGAAGTGCTATAACTCATTTGCATTGAGGAACACGATAAAACTTATTTGATTTAAATGTTAACAACATTGGGTCAAAACTGCCTGGAATAGAGCACAGTCAGCACTTTGTAGATATAGGCCCTTAGGCTTTTTATGCCTTTCTGTGGATTTGAGCCAGACATAATAAAGGTAAATGCTGTGCAAGCTTTTCCATGTTGTTATGGAGTCACATCAGATCTGCAGTGCCCTGGGTCTTTCTTGGGCACAAACTGTTCATCATCTGTTCTAGAAATGTGCATGAGAATGAGATCACAGCACTCTCTTGCAACCTCAGCTATCGTCTGAATGCTTGTCATGGGGACCAAAGGCTGATACCTTGAAGCTAATCTATGCTGTTATTAATTTGCCTTGGATCTGCAATCATGTGTCATATGTGCCTAACTTTCTTCTCTTGCTTAGGAAAATACCAGTCAGGAGTAGATAAACCTGATCCAAAGACATGGAAGGCAAACTTCCGTTGCGCTATGAACTCCTTGCCTGACATAGAAGAAGTGAAGGACAAAAGTATAAAGAAAGGAAACAATGCCTTCAGGGTGTACCGGATGCTGCCATTATCTGAAAGACCTTCCAAAAAAGGTAGAAGGGAGAGCTTTGTCAACATGAAATGCTGCTGAGGGCATTGTGTTGAGAAAAACACCTACTGTAGGTAGCTCAGTATGCAACAAGCCACCAATGCAAACTGCACATGGTACTCTGGCTGGCTGGGAAATGACTGGAACTTAGGAACAGCTGTTTGGAAAATGGGCTACATTCAGAAGAGAGGATCAATGAGATCTGATACCCCTAAGCTGTTGATATTTGTCTGTTAAAGCTGATGGAGTTGTGTTCAGAATCTAGTCCCAGGTCTCCTTCAGTCAAGGAATATGATTAGGGGATGTTAGAGCTCAACCCATTTAACTCAGTAGGGTCATTCAATATGTGGTGGCAGACACTTTGGTATCTTTTTTCAAGCAAGGGTACAATTAAACAGGCTCTGTCTTGAGCTGAGTGAGAGCAGTACACTCTGCTTAGAACATTAAACCATGAAACCACATTGTTAGTTACAGAGACCATGAGAAAACAACCCACAGAGCACGATAATGATGAAATGGGAAAGTATCTGAATCCCCAAATTTAGGGATTAAATTTCCTGCCTGCCAGGAGGAGACCTAACCACCAGGTCAATTTCATGAGTATTTGGTTTCTTTTGAAGTAGAAACATTGGTTTATTTAGGGCTCATTAGCTTTCATATGGTTTCCTTACTGGTTTACGCAGTAGAACAATGGTTTCCTTAGTCCTCTGATATCCTCTGTTGTCTAGAATTTTGGATTAAAAGATAACTTGAAAACCAGACACACAGTACTCCTCTAAAGTCCAGTTCAGTTCACCTGTAGCTACAGTTTTGCTATTGTCTTAGACTGAGAAGTGAAAAGCAGATCTTCAGTTTAAGGTCAGTGTGACTGGAATTGATGAACCATTGCGTTTTTGGGGCAGAAACATACTGCCTCAAAGGGAGATCAGTGTGCAAAAGGCAGAACATTTGTTTTGAAACTATTTCCAGTCTTTTGTCAATAGTGTATTTTGCACATTTCCCTGGACCATAACATGTCCCGTGGCAGTGGATTCGTGTAGAAACTACAAAAGTTCAACTTTAGAGCTGAGATTCTGGGAATGGGGGCTGTAGCAGGAGATTCTGCAGAAAGTCCAGTTACTGCAAAACCCTGACACAGTTTGGGCCTCATATATATTTTCACATTCCCTTTTTTTGTGGCATGTGGCTAAACATGGGTGGGAACAAAAGAATCTGGCTGCAAACATGTCTAATTTTCTCTGGTATCATGTAGTAAAGATGGGAGAAACTCCTGGGACAAGTCTGTGCTAACAGTGAGGTAGAGCTGAGCTTGCACCAGCAAGACTGAGCTTCTACATGAGAGCAGAGCAGGAGCAGCAACAGTGGGGTCTGCCAAGGCACATGACATTTTGTGAGGGTCACATGAAGTGTGGTTTTGGGGATTCCCAAGTGCAGCATGATTACATAAACCACTTTTGCATGAATTGTAATATGTGTTTCTCTACCAGGTTGCAACTAGTTACAAAAATATTGGTTGAAGTTTATTGTGATCTCTTTTCACATTAAATCAATTAACAATCTCCCTTTTCCTGTAGCTATAGGGAAAATGTCAGAAATGTGATGAGACATATATTTTGATTTTTCTTCCCTTTAAGGATATTTTTCTCCCCCTTCCTTTTTTCTTAATAGGCCTTGTTTTTTAATTTGTCATTCTTCCATATTTTTCACTTTGATTTTTTGACTGTGGTTGCTTTCCTTGGTCTCATAGCGGTTCTCTTTTGTAGCCTTTTAAAAAAGAAACACAAAGCCAGAGCATTCAAAGAGAATTTTTTGCTGCCCAGGCCTTAAGGGAAGGGTAAAATTAAGCAAAATGTGTTCTCCCTTTACTAGGAAGTCCTGCTATTTTGAGGCTCATTTTGGGGCTGTTTGTTGGTGAATACAGCAAGTGTGAAGGACATGGCACACAGGTCTTTATAAAATCTTCCTTCTGTTGTTGCAGGAAAAAAGACAAAATCTGAAAAGGATGACAAATTCAAACAAATTAAGGTAAGAAGTGTCTGTTTAATAGTGCAAGAGCTTGTGAATACAATCTGTTGCAAATATTTTTTAATAGCCCCCACAGTTCATTGTGGTGGGTACTTGTAAATGCTTGTGGTTTGTTTAAGTAACTACAGTTACCCAGGATGTTTGGGGTTGTTTTTTTTTTGAAATGTGAAGGCTGTTAAAACCTTGACTTACGTCATCAATGGACACAGCCCTGTGTTACAATGCCTGGAGGTTGGAAAACTGGCAGTCTCAGCAATACATTTGCCTTTTTTTGTCTCTGTAAGGAGAAATACAGTAATTAGGGAAGGAATGCTTCTGAACAATAGAGCTACCTTTTGGAGCAATTAATTTCTGTGCGTAAAGCACTGGAAATTAATTTTCATTTAGGCAAGAGTCAGAGTTGCACCTCATGTTTTGTCAGTTAGAAGGCCTCAGCTGTAAAGCTCTTCAGTCACAGCCTGAAATTTCTGATTGTTCAGAGTGTGGGCCCAGACTGATGTTGCTGTCCCTGCAAGGCACAGTGTTTCCTAGCTTTCACACCTCTGCCGAGGGCCTCTGAGAGGTAGTCAGTATTACGCACCAGCAGGAGCTAGTCCACCTTCAATTTTTTTTTTTAAAAAGCAAATACCAGAGATTTCAGGTTCTCAATTTTCAGTAAAATTGGTGTCCTTGAGCTGTATGTAGCAGCTGTGTCTACAGTGCAAGGGCAGCTTGGTCTCCTAATGCTCACTTGTGAAGGGCTGTGCCACCCATGCCTGGGTTCAGGCTCTGTAGCCCCTGGCCAGGACGTGAACCAGAAATCTGGGCCAGGTGAACCCAGAAATCTGAGAAAAAGTCCTCCACTGAAACTGGGTTTGGAAGGCAGGTGTTGCCCCAGGAGTTGTGACATGTCAGAATGCTATGACTTTTAAATTGTCTTGAAGGAACCACTTTTTAACTATCCTGTTTGGCTCATACAGCTATGTGTGCTTATTATAAAATGACTCTGATGGTAGCTGATGTTCAGAGGGAGCCAGTAAAAGTGCTTTGGTCAGAGCAGGGCAGTGTGCCAGCACATATACCTACCTACCAGTGATACCTACTGTTCTTGTAGCTCTGAGCTGGGACCAGGTAGTATTCTTGTCTGTTCCTCCATTCTGACAGATGTGTGCAGTGGCTAGCCTGGATTTTAAAAGAGGTGCTCTTTCCATTTTCAGCCTCTCTTAGGCTGAGTGTTGAATGTTGAAGGCTGTAGTAGTGAAGAAGGGTAGTAGGTGAATTAAAGCAAATGTGTGTTTCTCAGCATGAAAGCTGCTTATAATTGCTTTGCTTGGTGATGTGAATTCCTGAGATCCAAGTTGCATGTTTTGAATTGAGAGCCGTACAGTAAACCTGAAAAATGTCTTTTAGTGGAGCCCAGTGGGAGGCTACTCCAGGATTTGCCTGGTAACTGCAATGGGGGGATAGCAGCAGAGGGAGAAGCTGAGAATCTGAGCACAGATCTGCAAAGGGACTTTAGCATAGCAAGAGCCTTGCAGTGAGCTTCCCATTGTTGCCACTGCTGGACCCTGTGGGCACACACAGCAATTGCTGGTGGGCTGAGCTTGAGCTCAGTGCTCAGGGCAGTCACTGCTTGTCCATGTGCATGTGAGAGTCCTGGACCTTACCAAATCCCTGCTCCACATTAGCAAGGGTGTCCTGTCATTGGGCTTTGGGCACACAGAGTCTGTCATTGTAATTCATTAAAATAATTTTTAAATTAATTCTCAATAATGGGAAGGAAACGGAAATGTCAGAGCAGCCCAGATAAAACTTTGTTTCTTTTGAAACAGAGGACTGAACTGAGGCCTAATTTCTACCTTATCCTGCATTTTGACCATGCAACTCCATATTGAGAGACATTTTTAAAATCTTAGTGACAGCTTTCCTCATGCATTTAGCTTAGACTAGACATCTGAACATTGAAAATTTAGATGATTTAACACCGATTGTGCCAGTGTCCAAGTCTCTTTGTGGATATGGCACCATCACCTGAGTTCTAAGAGGCATATTTGTTTCTGAAGCTTTAAAGGGACTACTAAGTAAATGTCTCAGTAAAGTTGAGCAAGTGCTGCATACACAGTGTTTCCATGAGGGCTGCTGTGTTTGCTGTGTTGCACAAAACCAGATACTCAGGGTTCCAGTATGCAGCCCTAACCTATCTCTGCAGTTGTGACCTTCAATGGATCAATAGCAGCTAATTTTATCTTTTCCAGCTCTCCAAGTCTTTGACCTGCAGGCCAGCACAACTGGTGCATCTCATCAAAGACCTAGTTGCCATTAACACTTAACTTTCCACACTTCTGATGTGCCGAGGAACATTGGGACAGGGTGCATGTTTGCCTTGCTTTAGTGTCGGGGAAGGTGCTTGTGTTGAAGTGAAAATTCTTTTTGAGTAGATCACAATCACAGCATGTGACATCCAAAAAAAAAAACAGTCACAGTGCCCCCAGTATTTTATCCCAAAGATAACAGTTCATGTGGTTAGTACTGGGATGGGCTGGCACCACAGTTCACCTTTGTCCTGCCTTTGATGAAATGCTTTAGAGCAGTGAAAATGAGCACAGTGTGGACAGCTCTGCACCTCTGTGTGGGTATCTCTGGCTCAGCAAGCAGGGGAGAACTTGCAGGGCTGGTAGAGTAAGAGCAGAAGACTTTAGACATTGTAACCAGTAAACCTGTGAGAGAGTCAATACCAGGGAGGAAGTTGCACATAAACAGTAATCCTTTTAAAGAAATCGTGAGTTAACAGAATTACTTTTTTTTGGTTTCTACTCTGACAGGATTTTTTAGATTCCCACTCAAGTGCATCAGGCTTACAGAGAGGCATCTTGTGGAAAACTCAGTCTGTGTAGACCAGGTGGTGTTTTCCAAATACTTTTGCCCTGTGGTAATGTTTATGATGTGATCTAAAAGGCTGTATTTAGTGTAAATACTTCGGTTTGCTTTCAGGCTTGCTGTAGAGAAAAAATAAGGCTAGAATTTAATAATTGCTGTACAGAAAACTAAGACTTCCTTTTAGAGAGTGCAAAGAGATATGGCATATTTGGAAGGGACTGAGAATGAATATTAAATAGAGTACTGTTTTAAAGCAGTGTTTCTTCCTTGTTTATTTCAAATGTTAATCTCTTGTAGTAAATAGCTTACTACTTTCTTGCTCTCAGAAGGCTTACTCTAAATTTGAAAATTTAAAATAAATTTTGTTTCAAAGCACAAGATTTGGAAATAGTCTCAGGCTTCTCCTCAGAGAAATATTTGCTCTAAGGCAGTGTCTTGTAGAGAGCAGGGGGTATATGGCAGGCAGAAGTGATGGGATTTATTACCATCTCAGAACAAAGAGATGAACTGTCTCGTAAAATAAAGCAATCCTGACCCAACTGTACTGCTTTCATTTTAGCAAGAGCCAGTTGAATCATCTTTTGGGATGAATGGGCTAAATGATGTCACTTCTGACTATTTCCTGTCCTCCAGTATAAAAAATGAAGTTGACAGTACGGTGAACTTTGTAGGTAAGTACTTCTATGCTTTTTTTTTACATACCAAGCACACGGGTGACTTCAAAAATCCTTTTGATCTGCTAGACTTTCCATCAGCATTTTGCACTTCAGGGAATGTGACAGTTGCAGTTAGGTAGTTCCATTTCTCAGTAGCCTTGGCCATGCAAGATTGTGGTTGCAGGTACCCCACCACTTTGCAGAGACAGTGAGCAGTACTGTGCCAGTGGGGTGGTTCCCTTGAGAGTAAAGCACTTACAGGCACTCTTAGCTGGCTTGTCATGATGGGGACTTATTCCACAGCATAGTCCTCAGCCATGGGGAGACTGTAGCCAAAGTCACGTGGGAGTTAAACTGCAGTCAGATGGCAGTTTCCCATTGCTTAAAGCAGAAGTTTGTATAGAATACCATTTTATTTGGGAATTCAAACCAGCAGGCAAAAATGTAGAAACTTGGTTCTTTTTACTGACACCTCAGTAACAGAGATAGTTTTTAACATAACTGAGCTAACGAAAAGGATCATCAAAGGCTGCATTTAGAAACTAGTACATTAGAAATTAGCTGTCATCTCAGCATGTGAATAATTGGTCCTCAGTGGAATAATCGGACTGGACTTTGACAGCTGTTTTTTGGCTGAGGTTGTCATTACAGCAAGAGGTCCTGGTAATATGACCCACATACCATTTTGTCTAGAATTTCGCTTTTAAATATGGCAAACATGTTAGTATTCTGCTTGGAGAGATGGCAGAAATCATATGCAGTGACTGTTTTTGATCCCCATGTCTTAGGTCATGGGGCTTTGCATAGTCATTCCCCTGAAATACTGAGGAGTTTGTGAGTAGTTTTGTGCTCTTTGTGGCAGTTCATTTAATAAGCTGTTGCTTTGTAAGAGTATTAGAACATGCTTGTTGCCCCTACTGTTATAAATTGAAAGAGTAGCACCATAGTGCTGTTAGTGCTTCCTGTTCACTGACTGAGGATCAGGCAGGGAACTGCCATCCAGCATTATTTAATTATTGAGATGTGAGGTGTGCTGCTTATCCAGACTGGAGAAAGAAGCTGTTATTTAGGATTGCAGAAAGGATTTTAATGTAAACAGGGAGGAAAAGTAAATTAGAATTGTTCTGCAGAAAGACAGGAAATCAGCTGGAGGGCATGAAAGACAAACAGCACTTGCAGAGTTTCTGACATACATGCAGCTCACTGGAAGCTGTGGCATATTGCCCAAGTGAGCAGTAGTTTTTGCTGTGCATTTTATCTCTCAGGGTGGGTAGGAATTTGTCAGGTATTGAGGAAAAAGATAAAACAGTGCAGATGGCCTGTTTATACCCTGTTTGGGTTGCGCAATATTGGTCTCTCCCAGATAAAAAATTAACTGTGTGTACTGTTGCACCACTCTTACCACACTCAATAAAAAGCTGGTTGTTTCAGAACTAGGAAAGGTGAAATAATGGGGAAACAAAATACCTGAAACATAATTTTAGTAATTGTAGTGATTCAACTTTAAAAGTCTATCTGGTATGTATGTAATTTTCTTTATGCTGGCATTGTTGCTTAAAATACACATCTAAGTTTTGAAGATTTTCCAGTGGTTACCCGGCACTTCACAAAGCAAAATAATATGCAGCTTTTCCCTGGGAAAACACCTGTCACTTTTCTTTTTCAAAAAGTCCTGTCAAAAGATAGAATGTAGAAGTGAATTGTGTGTATAGACACGTGCATTCATGTTTCTTTCTCTTAGTTCATGCAGGATAGATGCTGTCATTTGACTTTTTCAAAATTAATAATGACTATACTCAGGTTACTTAACAGAAGAATTGCAAGATCTGTTGTATTTCATTGTTTACATGTTTTTCCCCTCATGGGTCAAGAAAAAAATGGACTGTTTGAACAACACAGCATTGTGTTCATACAGAATTTAGCTTTTTGTTCCTTTTGAAGTTTTATGTTTAGTGAAAGAATATATCTGTATATATTCTATACTCTTTCTCTTGGGTAGCCATGATTTCAGGTTAGCCACCCTCTGAGATTGCTCCATCCTGTGAATTCTTCTGATCTAACTCGTTGGCTTTCAGTTCCTTGTTGGATTAATGCATTTGTCATGTGTTCATACAGCTGGGTTTAAAGGAGTTGTCCAAGTTGTACAAGACAGAGGAAATTCTATCAAGAAGCTTCAGACAAATGAGATTCTGGCTTTCACCATACTTTCGCTTTGCCCAGTAACTTCTTGGTACCTTGATTCATCAATCTTTTTCAAAAATTGTGTAGAACAACTAATATCTGCAGAGCATTTCAGGACACTTGGAAAGCATCCATGGTTGCTTCACTTTGTAGAAATAAGTAACACTCCTTTGATATTAAATTTTGTGTGCTCTTTTGGTATTAAATATCATGTTCCTGGGGGAATAGGAAACCCCTCCGTTAATAACTAACCAAACTGTAGCTTTCTGTCACAGACCATGGGGATTGCAGGTACACCTTACTTTCTACATACTATCAATGGCATTGTAAGGATCAGTTAGAATAGCCATCTAACTGGAACAGAAATTTTTCATAGATACATGTCATATGTATATCAGAGTCCCTCAATGTCTTGCTTGACCCCATGGCCAGGTTTTTGCATACCTGTTCTTGTCTTTTGTTGTATAATTTACATGAGAGCATTCAGAGGCCATGCGATGTTGGCAGCTTGCTTGTTGAGTATCACAGATTTCCTTTAGAACTCTCACTGAAACTTAGATCCCTTGAAAGCAGATGGTGGGCATGGAAAAAAGTGCTGAGACTGTTGAAGATTCAGTCAGATACTAAGCAGGCTCTTAGATGTTATCAGTAATCAATTTTTTTGTTTCTAATCCCAAGTTGTAGGACAGCCACACCTTGATGGCAGCAGTGAGGAGCAGGTGATAGTTGCCAACCCTCCTGATGTTTGTCAAGTGGTAGAGGTGACAACAGAAAGTGATGAACAACCCCTCAGCATGAGCCAGCTGTACCCTCTACAGATCTCCCCTGTCTCATCCTATGCAGGTAAGCAACTTGGCATTTCTTTAACACTCCTTTTTCTGGAATTGTTTGGAAGACATTGGGGTAAAGAGGTCTCTTCCAGGCTAGCTAACAAAGATTCAGAAACATACTCATCTGTCTTCTGAATTTTTTAATGAAACTCAAAAATGCACAGTCCTCTACTCATTTCTCTGGGAAACTACTTGACAGATCTGAGTTTGGAAATGTGAGCTGCAGGTTTTAGCCTGTGAGTAATGGAAAAAGAACTTTTTTAGGTATAATGCGGAGGTCTTTTTGAGGGGGATTTTCAATGGCACAAATGACATGCCCTCTGCCTTACAAAAGATCAAAGGTCTTTTTTGCTCTGTGTTTATTCAGTGTCTAGCACAGTATACAGCGCTAAGGGCTGCACTAATGGTACGTATGCAGATATGGAGCTGAGGGCCCGAGGGTGGCGGGGGAGGGGATGGGGTGCGAGGAGGTGCAGATCTGTTTTGCTGCAGACTGGAAGAGCCATGTAGGGACTGATAACAAGTGATCTTTCAAGCAGCAGAGCTGTGGACATCTGGCTTCCAACGTCTGCCTGCCATCTGGATTCTCTGATACCTAAAAAGAGGATGAGATAACAGGCTTCCCCCTACTCCCAGTGAGGGTGGTTATGGTTTCTCTTTTCATCTGGCCCCTTATTTTCATATAACTGTTAGGAAATTAAGAGTCTTTGGCATTCATTTGTCCCTTATCCAAGTCTAACAGTGTGTTCAAAAGTTTTTAGGGGAGAAGAGACACAAATGTACATGTGGCCATGCTATATAGAGTCCCCACAATCATATAAGCCTTATTTCATAGGAAGTAGGACAAAGCCACATTTGAAAGTACAAATGTTTCAGATCCAACCTGTCCTTTCTGTTCTAACATGGTGCTAACTTGCAAGCCTTAGGAGATTGGGTAGAAACACAAATGTCACCTTTTAAGGCAAATTTGAGTTTAAATTGTTCTCCTTGCATTTTACTGTTTTACACATGGCTTTGCCTTTGACCTATTAGGCTGAAATTTCCTCCAGACACATTTTTATGAAGTATGTATTTAGTAATTTTTATCTTTGAGACCAAGTGAATAGTATGATGTTCTTTTGGATTGTATCCACTGTTAGTCTCACACATGTTGATAAACGATTATGCTTCCCAACATGTTTAGTCTGCAATGACCAAAGCATTCAGAAGACCTTTGCAAAGCATAAGGCAGGGAGATATGAGAGTGCTTAAATTTATTAGCAGCAGGGAGACAAGGGCCTTGTCTCCCTTGTCAAAAGCCTTGAAACATTTTTCCTCTTTACAAACGTGTCTTGGAAAACCTTTCCATCTATGCAAACATGACAATGATACAATCTTTTAACTTCAGATATAGGATGTAAATTCTTGAAATGCAAACAGAAGTCTCTGTCTGGAAGTCATGGTAGTTTCTTGGACTGAAATGATAGAGAAGGGTGGTCTAGTGACCACCTTGACATGAGCAAATCATGACCTACCTGCCCTAAGGTCATTGCAGCCAGCCTGCATAAGGAAAATGAAGGATTATTGAAGTACTTCTGCTACCCCCTTATGCTGTCTTAGTGCCTTTGTGGCCTTCAGTTGTCCTAACTTATACCAGGACCTACTAGCCCAGAACTCAGATAACAGAGTTTCATGCCACTGGCATGCTTTTGAGTGCATCTCAGGGCAGCTCTTGATGATCCTGGCTACTGTAGCTGGAGGCCAGTAAGAAGTGGAGTACTGCAAGGGTTGGTCCTGGGACAAGCCTTATTTAGTATATCGATGAGCAGAAGATATGTTGGAGACATGTTTGTGGGCTTTACAGGTGATACAAAATAGGGCACACCAGTCAATATGTTGAGGGCAGAGCCGTCATCCAGAAAGTCCTGGAGAGATTGCAGGAATGGGTCAGCAGAAAACTTAGGAAGTTTAGCAAGGGCACATGTGAAGCCCTGTGTGTAGGAAGGAAGAGATCTTTGCATCCGTAGTGACTGGGGTCGATGGTATGGAGAGCAGCTCTGCAGAAAGGTGGGTAGGCAGTGAGCTGAGTGCGAGGCACCAGAGCACCTCAGCCACGGAGAAAGCCACTACTTTTCAGAAACATGGCCAGTAGATCTAGGGAAGTGATTCTCCTCCTCTACTCAGCATTAGTTGCACTACTTTAAAAGTACTGCATCCAGTCTTGAGCTTCCCAGTCCAAGGAACTTAGAAACAAACTGGAGCAAGTGCAAGGAAAGGCTATGCAGGGTATGGCCTCTATGTGAGAAGACAGAAAGTCTGGGGCTTGTTCAGCCTGGAGAAGACTTCATAGCAGCTACCTATACCGCAGGGATGTTCCCAGAAAGGCAGAACCAGGCTCTTCACAGCAGTGCATGGTAGGAGGATGAGAAACAGCAGGCTAAATTGAAACCAAAACATTCGGTCTGGTTGGATATAAGAAAAAATATCACTTGTTTCACAACTAGGGTAGTCAGGCAGTGAGCAGAAAGCAGAGTGCACAGAAAGATTGTGCTGCTTCCATCCTCAGAAGTTTTCAAGACCTGAAGGGATAAGGCCCCAAAGAACCCAATATAGTTCTGTAGCTGGCCCTGCTTTGAGCAAGAGGCAAGGCTGTAGATCTCCTGAGGTCCCTTCCAGCCTGAATTGTTCTGTGAACCACTTTGTTTGTTTTTTTTAGGATGTATTTGTTCTTGAGGCTGGAGTGAGGACAGGAGTCTGTGTGTTAGGACCCTGAAATTTCTAGGACACTCCTGTGACTATTTCTCCTTTGTCTTGCTCCACACAGACCTGCATAAAACCACAGGAAACTTGGCCCTGTGCTTGTGGGTTTGCTCTGTCAGGTGCTACTGGCTGAATGGCAGGAAAAGAGTATGACCATAACAGCTGTGCAGGAACAGTTAGTTGAGCTCTTCTAAAACAACAACCAAAAAAAGTAGTCAGATATGTCAGCTGTCCTACATAAATCTGGTTTATTTCAAAACACCTCTGGTTCCTTTCTGAGGTTACTCAGGCAAATTATGTGAGTCGCCCATGTGAGTTTTTTCATATATCCGCTGATGTCTATGAAATCCTTTTGGTTTTTATTACTGAGGCTGTTGTCAACTGTCTGTTGTGTTTGACATTGATTCAAATACCCTTCTTGGTAGAAATAGCCTCTCTAACTTTCCATGCCTGCGTGGCCAGCTTCCCTGGCTTTGCTAACTATAGTGCTATCTCTTGCTCAGCATTTTGTTATGTATAAACAGCAAGGATGGATTCCTTTCCAGCTGCATCACTCTGTTTTTGTTGTGACATGCTTCTTTGTGTCAAGGAATATCTGTTACTTGTCTCTATGTGGATTCCTTCTATTGATTTTGTCTTCAGGGCTGTTTCTCCTTTGTGTGAATTAATTTTTCCTCTCCTCCCCCCAGTATGGCTTAATTAGCCAGCTTAGTCACATTGGCACATCTTTCTCTGCCTGGGTCAGTGAAGGACAAGCCCTGAAGTGCATTAACTTCACAGGGCGCTGCAGTTAGATTTAATGTTTTGGACTGTTCCTCTGCTTACTGCATACTGTGGAGGAGAGGTGCTGGCTTTGGAAGCAGCAGTCTGGAGTAGCTGGGCTGGAGTAGCAGGACTTTGGGTACAGTTTAGATCCCAGGGTCTGATTCAGCCCGTTGGTTTACAGTCTTCTGCCTAAACCTAATTCTTAGCCAAGCCTTGATAGGATAGCAAGGTACTGCCAATCTCTCTGAAGACATGCAGGGGCATGAGCCACGAGGCATGATCTTAGCACTCATGTTATGTCCAGTGCAGAGCATGAGGTTGGCCTCTGGGAAGGCAGACTTGCAGGGGCTGTGCAAAGCAGTTTGCACGGACTAAAATGTGTAATACAGAGCTGAGAGTGAAAACTAGGGCTTCAGAGCTCTGTTGCCTGCTATGATAATTCATCACATCATTCCTTGAATTGTGTGATTTCTGTGTTCCTTGTGGATGAGCCCTATCTGTGCAGCCCTGCTGTGGGGGTTGGAGTGTTGGTATCCTGATAGATGCCTAGGGTTATCCTTCCAGGAAACAGGACACAGTGGTTCAAAACTGCACCAGCTGAAGGGAGCCTGCAATCCAGGCCTCCACTGGATTAGTCTGGGGATCCAGTGGCTGTGCTGAAGGCAGCAGCCATCATTGCAGACTGAAAAGAGGAGTTTCTGCCCTGTCTTAGAGGTATCTGAGGCACAGCAGTCTCAACCACCCATGGGCCAGGAGCCTGACCCTGAGACAGCAGGAGACATGTCTTCAGGCACATGTAGACTTGAAAATACAGTAAAAATTCCTGAATTTCAGGCTCTTCTGCAAGAGAGGGATGCAGCTGCAGGAGGATGCCTATCCCACTGGAACTGTGCCCCTGTATTTGTGCTCTGGTTGAAGTGATGAGGGTGAGGGAGGCCATGTGCAGTGGGGGAAGGTGATGAGGCTGGAGACTGTTGTATTGCCACTTGCTCAAGTGGTGGGTGAAGGGTTGAGAAATAGGCTGGGGAGTAGTAGCAAAAGCAAAACTATACCAACTGTACCAGAGTATATCAACAGTAATAAAGCCCCAGAAGTGACAACAAGCCCTTGAGGTGGCAGGCTGAGATAACGGTTCATGAAACAAAACCACATTTCTTTCCTCTAGGGTGGAGTTGTTACTGATTTTGCCCGGAGATAAAGATTTGGACAGAACTTTGTCCATTGTAAGGCCTGGACTGTCTATAGATGGGAGAGTGGGCATCCCCTGCTTGTTTTAAATTCTTCCCAGAAAGCACAAATCTACTTCTTCCCTCTCTACTGCTTTTCCAGAATATAGATGTTAACTGTGATAAGCATGTGAATTTATCCCAGTTGTTCAAGGCAGCTGTGCTGTCTAGCACTGCTTCTCCATTGTTTTCTGGTTGTTTGCCTTAACTCTGTTTGCTTCCACTTGTTGAACATACATCAGGCCTCTTGAGCTGGAATTTGTTACTATAGATAGAATAGCATGAGTTTCATTTTTGTTTCTATTTTTGACAGAAAGTGAAACAACTGACAGCGTTCCAAGTGATGAAGAAAATGCAGAGGTAAGTGCTTTCTGGATTTTTAGCAGTTTGGACCAAGGTCTCAAGAACCATGCCCTGAGATATTTTTCCCTCTTCTCCATTGCAACTCTGTCAACCAGTGGAATATTCATTTTGGTAATAGCTGGGGGAGAAAAGCTGACCAGGAAGGTTCAGGGGATGCAGACATTTGGATGATTGTCACGGTATTAATCTCTCTTCAAATTAATTTCTCCTCATCTGTCCAAACGACAAGATTAATTTGTATAATAAGATGTTCTGCAGAGCCATCAGCAGTGCCAGCTATATGTTATCATGATGCATTGATGTTTCTGGGTTGTGAGTATTTTATCTTGGTTGAAAGCTTGCTCATTTCATTTTCCTTAAATGGCACCTGAGCTCATAGAACTGGAGGAAATGCTTACACATATGACTGAAATGAAGCTAGAATGTTTGAGGTAGGTGGGGCAGAAAGCTTTCCTGAGCAGTCAGTTGGGTATTGCTGGGTGAAAGGAATCCATGGGGAAAACAACCTGAGCTGCTCATACACAAAAACACCTCTTGCCTTTTATTTTGGGGGTTGCCATCAAGGTACCAGACCCATCAATCTCCATGTGTACTTAAAAGGCCAAGTGAAGCTCACTGAGGGCTCTTGAATGCCCTATGCTTCAGCTGCATTTTTGCATAAGACCTTTTGCAAAGCTCTCTTCTGCTGTGTCCCCCACCAAAAGCTCTCCAAATCCTCCTTCTTGGAGGACCACCAGTTGTGCGTCTGTATAACAAGACAGCTAACCCACCTGGTCTCTAGTGCTTTGACTAGGGTGGTACCCATATGTAGACTGCCAGCAGTGACTCCACAGACCTCCTTTGACAGAACTTCTTGGTGAACTTCTTCCTTGTGATGAGGGATGCACTGAAGTGACAGTGGTTTCCCAGCAGCCTCACTTGTATTGCTAATTTGGGTAGTGTTGGGTCTCTGTGCCTGCCTCTTGGCAGGAAGATGCTCTCTCTGGTAACAGAGGAGACACTACCATTTGGAGTTCTAAATGTCTGCATCCATTTTTGTCTCTGGCATACTGGGAATAAGGCCTTTATTTTCCATTCAGAAGAGCAGATAGTGCCTCCTGAGTACTGGAGAGCCAACTGAATTTAAGCACATGACTTCAGAAAAGGAGAAATGGCTGAGAGCAAAAACATCCTAAGCCAATGGCTAGAGGCTCAGGCTCTTAGAGGTGGGATAATTCCTGTGCAATTGGCAGATATTTCTATCTTCATCTTGTTACTTGGAGTACTTCACAAAGTTGCATTCACTTATACAGTATTCCCTTCTTTCTTCCCCTCTTTCTAGGGACGACTTCATTGGCAGAAAAAAAACATTGAAGGCAAACAGTATCTCAGCAATCTAGGAATGAGGAACACTTCTCATATGCTTCCCAGCATGGCAACTTTTGTAGCCAACAAGCCTGACCTCCAAGTCACCGTCAAAGAAGAAAGCTGCCCACTGCCTTACAATAGCTCCTGGCCTCCTTTCCCAGACATCGCTCTGCCACAAGTAGTGTCCACAGCCTCCACAAGCAGCAGCCAGCCAGACCGTGAGACACGGGCCAGTGTCATCAAGAAAACATCAGACATCACCCAGTCAAGAGTCAAGAGCTGCTAAGCCTTTGACAGTGTGGTTTTTTAGCTTTGTTTTGTTTGGTTTTGTATTTTACGTTTCTCTAAGAGAGGTTCATCCCTTGACGCACATGAGACAAACCCTAAGGTAAAGCCTTGGCAATATAAAACATTGCAGTGTCTGACTCCAGTGCTGGAGTGTTTTTAACTCAGGACTCCAGCAGTCAGTGTGTATACCTGAACCTATGTTTCCAAGGTTTCTACATAGGAAAAGAACCCAAGAACTTTGGCCCACTCACAGGTTCCAGTGTTTCATAAGAGGACCAACCCACCACAAGGGAAGTGGTGCTGCTGCGCTTCTTGCTGTCAAGGCTGTGATGGAACTGAAAGCCTCAGAATGGGAGAGAAAATGTGAACTAGCTGGAATATTTTTAAATAAAGAAAAATCTATTGTGAATATTGTACATAGTGCAGTACTAGCAAAGTTGCAGTCTGCTTCTGCACCTTATTAAGAAAGCACTTACAAAAGGCCTTTTATTACCTTGCTCTACTTAATGGCACATTGAAGGTCCCTCTCCACCTGTATTCTTTTCCAAGGCTATTCTTGCTAAAGTGTCTTTAAAGGATAGAGGAAGGGAAAGGAAACAGAAACTTCCCATGTGGATTTCATATGTTCTGAGACTGCTTTCATCATGTTTGTTTCTAATCTGCTATGCTTGAATGCCGCGTGGTACAATAGAAAAAAAAAGAAAATAAACTTATTACAGAGATATTATGCAAATTCCCAGATTTAAAAAAGAAGAAAAATACTCTAATTCTAACCAGAGCAAGCTTTTTTATTTTTTATACAGGGGAATATTTTATTCAAAGTAAAATTCTAAAGTGAATATAATTTTTTTTAATCTTTTCTACAGCAAAATTTATAATTTTAAGATTCAGTCCTTGGTTATCAGCAGTTATGACATCCTTGTGGCACATTTTTTTTAATTTTGTAAAGGTGAAATAGCTTTTATGAGCTCATGTAGCAATCAGATTATCCTGTGGATTGATAATAAATATGGTATATAGTTAAATTTTTAATAATCCTCTTGTTTGTCTCTCATTTTTAATCTTTCAGGAGCCCCAGATGGCATGGGTTTGATAGGTGAATGTGACCTCTCAGAGTGAGCAATTAGTGTAAGCTGCCTTTACAATTTCTGGAACACCCATCCACCAGGAGGGGAAGTGCTATGCTTGAGGCAGCTCAAGGTGGAAAGAGCAACTAGAACTCAAAGGTCACTTATTCAAATTTGGCCTCAAATGTAGAGGCTGGGAGCTGAGGCACCTCTTCAGCTGTTACTCCATGGCTGTGCTTTGAAAAAGTTACTTCATGGAATGGAATCTTGTCAAAATCCATCCCTCACTCAGTGCAAGCTCAGCTGTACTTCCCCTGTTCTTCATAGATCTCCATGTGGCTTGCTTGCAGTTTCCTTGTCTGGAAAAATCTCATTTTGCAGTTTCAACCAGTTAATAGAATTAATCAGAAATCAAATTAGCATTGTCCAGGGCTTTCAACATTACTACATGATGGCAAGTTCTGATTCCTGGGAAGCTGTAGAGTATATGAGTAAGGGTGCATAATGACTTGCATGGTTATGGCGATGGACAGGCTGTGTCCATTGCAAAGCACTGTGCACTTTGGGCTGGCACAGACAGAAGTTGAGAGCACTCACCCTTTTGGACTTTTTTAAGCTGTTGGATGTGACACAGATTGATTCAGGTACGTAAAATATGTGGACAGAGTGCCCTTCAGATTCTCATACCAGCTTGACAGGTATGTAAGCTGAGAGCAGAGTATATTGGGCTGATGAGCAATAACATGCACAAAAAATGGCTGTGTTTCAGGGAGATAATGCTAGCTGGCTATTGAAAAGGGAGAACTAACTGAAGAATTTTCCTGTGTTCTTACCCTTATCCAACATTTCGAAGTTTCATCACAGGTCTGTGTGAAATTTTTTCACCCCCCGCCCAGTGGCCTGGGAATACAAGGTTAGAGCTTTGGTTAGAGTTGGGAGTAAGAGGAATGCCCAAGAAGTATTTGGAGTGGGACTAAAAGCTTGCAAGGGTTAAGTTAACTATGTAAACTTCCTAGTTTCTGTCCCCTTCATTTGGTCGTGTATTTACCTTTCCAGTTTCTTAGTTTCCAAGGCTGATTCAGGTGCCTACATGCAGCCTGACCCCCTACAGGGCTGCCAGAGCAGAGTGAGGGTTGAGCTGTCTTTTCTGTGTGTCCTGCCTGTCTTCAGTAATCCCAGCTGGTCACTGGGATGAGAAGATGGTTGCCCAAGGGCTGCCCGGGGTATACTTTGCAAAATAAGAGCTACCACTTACCAGGAGAAGGATTTGCTGCTCTTAGCATCATCTATCTGAAACTTAGGAATAGGCAGCAGGGAAAAGTAGGCACCTTCAGCTTAACCCATGAGTTAAGTTTTACATAGCTGAAGAAAGTTACACGGTCGCATCTCCCCTCTGGTCGTTCCATGTGAGAGGCGGCCCCAGCGTGCAGATTGCCAGGCAGCCTGGCTTGCTCTCCCTTGATCCTGCGAGGAGGGCAACTGAGCTGCAAAAGCACTGACCCCCCCACCCTGCGCCAGTGGCTGAGCAATAGGAGACACACAGCTCCCCCTCTGGGAACAGCGTGTATGCTTGGCAAAATCCCCTCTTCCCAGGGCTTGCATGTTTGAAACACTTCCCAGAGGTATCCAAGCATGGGAGTTACAGTATGTATCCATAACACTGATCCATCAAAGGGAGCATCCACCTTGCAAAGACAGTGATGCCTCTGCAACCTGCTCAGACCAAATGCACCGTGGATTTCTTTGGGCTGGGACATCAGACGTTCATTCTGAAATCCAGGGTTCAGTTGCATTTGTTACCCCGTGCTTGCACAAAGTCATAAAAAACATCCAATCTTTAATAGCATAACTGCTAGTTCAGCTCTGAAGCACGGGGAACCTGGTGCCTGTCCATTAGCACTACAAGCAATACCAAGTTAATCTTGTGCAATTCTGTGATGTGCTCAGCCTGCAGGAATCTCTGATGGCAAGCTGGAAAGAAGGTAAGGGCCAGGCTTTCCCTGTGCAGCTACCACAAAGCTTGTGGCCAAGGCTCTGCCCATGCTCTGGCAGTTCAAGCAGACTCCTTTGGGGACCTCAGCTAGCAAGGAGCTGTGATAACAAGGTCTCTGGCAAACTCTGATCCCCTTGAAAGGGATGTCCACAAGGTAGGAGAGAAGTCATCAGGTGAGCAGCAGAACTAGAGAAGAGATTTGCTTGGGATCTGGGCTGTGCTCGAGGTGCTTCCTGGGATGAGGGTATTTCTGAAGCTTCCCTGTTTAGGTTATGGCACTCACACTGCCTCGCCCTCTCCCACCACCCAGTCTCCTTATGAACTTTCTAGTGAAGGGCATCCTCTTCCTCAGTGAGGCCCTAGTGAGAGCTGCCTTTTCTATCCAGGCACTTGTTTTCTCAAACTCTTAGGAACTTTTAATTAGTAGGGCATGTCTAGTTGTAGAACAGTTTGAGTCAGGGAGGGGCACAGGCCGATGGGGTCCAGCCTGATGATGTCTCATATCCTTTGTAAATCAGAGGTTTAGTCTGTAGAGTGGAAGACTGCCCATGTTATCAGCTGGGGATCTGGCTGCCTGAGGTGGTCTGCAACCACAGAGAGCTAGTTTGAAGTCTGAGAAAAAGTGAGGAATGGCAGTATCCAGCAAAAAGGAAATCTAGGCACAGGCTTCTTCTGTCTTTGCAGATTTACCGAAGTGGAATCACCCCCCCTTTCACTTTGGATGCCTTTGCCCTCGGCTATTGACAATATCCATCACCTGAGCTTGTGTTTCTGGCCTTTTCAAAATCACCGGAAGTTAGCCTACCCTCACTTGGAGAAGGAACTGAAGAATGAATATTTATCTACCACATGAGCAGAAAAAGAGGTCTTGTACAGGGGATTTAAAGGATGCAAGTCTAAAACAAGCCATGAGGTTAATTTTACATGCTCTTCTGCTCCCATCCCATACATACATAGTTCACTGTGTAAACAAGGTAGGTGGTATTTCCATAGGAGGAATATATACACCTGTATGTAGATTAATTTACAGAGAAAACAGTTACGGGAAGCTGGGTTGGATTTATTCCCTTGCCAAGAAAGCTAACAACAGTCAATTATTTTGCAGGAGAGTTTATGAATTATTACAATTTTTTTTCTTGTTTTGGAAGGGGTCAAGATTACTACTGAAGGACTCCTGTGAAGGTAGGATCACCCTTTCCATAACTCAGCTGAAGTAAGAGGAAAAATGAGGGAGAGCATGAAAAAAAATAAACTGATGTTCTCAAGCATAGGTTTATCCAGGTGTGCTTATGAGTCACATAATATTACAAATCCAGGCTCCTGCTGGACATCCTCCTGGAGCCTGGCAATATCCTGACACACAAAGATATTCAAATCCCATTCAAAATAACTCTAGGTGAGACAGTTCAAAATTTCCTGGGACCAAGCCCTTACTCTTTTTTTTCCCAGCAGGTAGGGATGGCCTCAGTTCCTGTTGCACGTGTTGCCAGTGGCCACCCCATTTCCTCCCCTGCACACCATCAGCATCTGGGCAGGTGGGGAAGTGTGGTATGCAGTCTGATGCATTGCACCTTTGTTGGGAGTTCCTGGAAGGCAGTAGCTGTACATAACCTGAATATCTCTTCCCCTCAGAACTGCAAAATACATTCACTCAGCATTGGGATAAATGGGAGAAAGAGGTGTCTGTAGGAAGTGTAAAAATTGTCCATGCTAGTGCACGCTTTGGCTTTCCTCAGGGATCCTTGGAATCACCTTGGAATTCAAGGTTTGCTAAAGGGTTTCTGCCTGGGACAGCAAAACCAGCTGGGTCTTCAAATTGTTCCTCTCTCTCCCAAGATGTGTCTCTTTCTCTCTTCTTTCTCCTCCCTCGGCTTGCAGCTGGGGCTTCACACAAGTTTAGAACAGGTAGTGCTACATATCCTTTGCTCCAGTCTCTCTCTCCCTGTCACTAGCTTGGGTCAGATAGCTGGTAGGGGAGCCAAGAGGTGGCCATGGCATGGGGCTCTGTCATGGTGGCCTTGGAAGGAGGTGGACCAGTGCTAGGGGCCAGGACACCCATCTCACATCCTTAGATGCATCAGGGAAACATTCCCTGCCCCTCTGTCCCTTGTGGCATAATCCCACTTGGTAGTGCAGGTGGCAGGCCAGATTGGCTTCATCCCTTCTGACTTAGGTTAGCTGCTTTTGCAGTTTGTCTGTTAATTGCTTTTGCCAACTGGATTTATTACAAGGGGCTGGTGAGGGGATTGCTGGCACATGTGTGGGTGTTTCTTAAGCCAGAGAGGGTGCATTGTCTCCCTGCTGATGCTACAGCAGAAGAAACAGCTCAGTGACCTTTCTGGTGAGTGCTTTGAGGGGGATTTCCACCTCTGCAGTAACAGCAGCAGGTGCATGTTTCTGTCAACAATAATGAAAATAGTAGTGGGGAGGAAGGAAACCACGGGGACCACAAATGGGGCTTTGCCCAGGACCCTGGACTTTCTGAGGAGGCAAAGGCAGTTGCACAAGGGATTGGGATGCACGAGATTCAGTTATGGTACATTACAGCTCTGCAAATGAGCTTCCTTTCTGTGTTTGGCAGCTTTAAATAACTCAGTAAAGGCACAGAAATCCCTATCAAAGTTTGGTCTATTACTTTTTGATGAGTAGCTGATGATAGGTAGCTCCTTCAGGCTAGTTCTGCTCTCAATTACACACCCATGGTCTAAATAATTCAGCAGCAGCTAAAAGGTGTGTTGCCAAACTTCTCGCTGCTGCAACTCCAAGCACTGTCCAGCCTCCTTGGTGAATTTGTGTTCAGAGCTATTTTTGGACTGGTGTCAGAAGGTGAAATGTCAGTGGAAATAGCTCCTTGTTTTATCCAGGCTAATATTGGTGTAGAGACAGTGGAGAGGAATCTGAGCCACTGGTTTTATTTTAATTTTGTAAGGAGCACCTCAGACCTCTGTGCTGTAGCTGTTCTCTGGGGAACAGTGGATAGTGCCTGTGGCTGGGGGCTGTGGTACTGCCTTCATTCCCTCTGCTCCTTTGAGGTACGGCTTCTCAGCTGATTTATACACCTCATCCTGCCCTTCAAAGTTAGTGCCTTTGTATATGTTTCTCCAGACTTTTCTTAGGAGAAGGTGAGCTTTTGGGGTCTCCAAACCCAGGTAGCAGGATGATAATTTGCCAAGGTGCTGCATTATTAACCCCTCACAGTTTCTGCCCTGTAACGTGGGGCAGCAGCAGGAAGTTGGGCGGGTGCTATGTGCCTGTTTAAAGATGTTATCTCTCACAGTCAGTGTTGTCAAGTTTCAGTTTTCGGTAGTATTTTTACTCTCAGGCAATTTTTTCCCCCTGCCTTTTTTTTTTTTAAGAACTTTAAAAATTACTGCCACACAAGTCACTGTAACACTTTAAAGGCCATTTTTTATTCCCATTGCACATGACAAAATCTGTCAGACCCAGCAGCAGGGATGCTTTTCTGAATACAATTCTCTTGAGGACAAGAAAATATAGACATATAAAGAGGGGTGTGGGCTTGTTTCTGGTGCAAGCCCTGAGAGCTGATGGCTGTTAAAGTGTGTTTTAGTGCCTGGGGTGGGGTCAGTCTCAGTGCCTCAGGAGGCTGTGTGGCGCTTCCAGGTGGTCGTGGCATTTGTATGCACATTCAGCCAGCTGGTTATTTGTGGAGCTGCTGCATCCCAGCCCAGCTCCTCCTGCCTTCGTTTTTGTTTCCCATTTGGCTTCCCTTCACATCTTTGGTTCCTTCAGCCAGGTTTCAGCTGTTTCACATGTGCACTGTGTGACTCCTGCAGCTGGAGTCCGCCTCATATCCTTTCCACTCTGGTCCTCCTTTATCCCTCCTCCCTGGCTGCCTTCCTGCCCTCTTCCCCATCAGTCTGTAGGGCTCTGCCAACCCCCTCACCTCACCCTCCAATTTTCCCCATTTGTATGACTTGGTGCTTTCATCCTCTCATAAGTAACCTCCAGCAGTGCTCTGGGCATCTGTAGGGAATACTTCGATCCTGTACCACCCTTGGGGCAATGTGCTGGTTTTGGCTGGAGCCAAAGTCTAGGACTAAATTAACTTAATGGACATTCTGTGGACATTTTATGGACATTTAATGGACATTTTGCAGGGGTGGTCCTAAGGGAATGATATATGTGTATTTTTCAAAGGATGGGAAGGGGGTGGTGGTTAATTAGGATGTATTGGATACTGTGGGACCTAAGCATGACATAAAGGGTGTGGGATAAGAGTGGAGAATGTGCTGGTTTCAGCTGGGGTAGAGTTGATTTTCTTCATTGTATGAGGAGGAGGCTATGTTTTGGATTTTGAACCAGAATTGCCCATTGTGCTACCTAAGCCCTTTTCCCTGCAGTGGACAGCCATACGGTGGAAGATGATAAACCAATTCACAGAGATTATATCAAGCATGGCATGGGGCAGCCCTGAGTCACCAGAGCGGGGCTTTCCCCTGCCCCAAAACACTGCCTTGCTCCTCCCAACACGGCTCACGGAGCACGAGCTGGGGGCTGTGCACCCACCCACCCGCACAGCCTGCATGCCCCTGGGGGTGCTGCACCTTCCCGTGGGGTGCTGTGGCACCCCACTGTACACAGCCACATCCCTGCTGGTCTGAGGGCAGAGCACCCTGCAGATGATGCCACCCAAGATGTCTTTCCCTAAAAGCCGTTTCCCTGAAGGCTTCCACTGTCCTGCACATGCGGCGTGACTCATCCTTGTGTGTGCACTTTTTGTAGCTTCCTTTGGCATTTGCCATACTTTGCTGGAGAAAATGAGATAATTCCTGTTTTGCTGGAAGGCCTTACTTTGCCATGGCTCAGTGCATTTTGGGAGAATATTGCTACTCTAGTGCCTGCTGTTTGGAGATGCAAGTTTCTCTGTGATAACAGAGAGACTTTGTGAGCATTTAATATTTATTGATAGAGGAAAACTTACAGGGAAAATGTAAATGATGAGCACAAGCAAAGCTGATACAAGACATCTTCATGAGCATTTCAAAGGTTTCTTCTAAAATGAATTATATAAAATTAATTATATAGAATGATAGAATCTCCTGAGGTTGAAGGGACCCACCAGGATCATTGAAATCCAACTCCTGGCCCTGCACAGGCCAGCCCCAAGAGCCACCCCCTGTGCCTGAGAGCATTGTCCAAATGCTTCTTGAGCTCTGTCAGGTTGATGCTGTGATCGCTTTCCTGGGGAGCCTGTTATAGTGCCCAACCACCCTCTGGGTGAAGAACCTTTCCCTGATATTCAATATAAACCTTCCCTGACACAGCTTCCCGCCATTCCTGTTGGTCCTGTCACTGATCACTGCAGAGAAGACATTACTGCCTGTCTCTGCTTCCCCTCATAAGAAAGGTGTAAACCATGATAAGGATTCCTCTCAGTCTCCTCCAGGCTGAACAGACCAAGTGACCTCAGCCACTCCTCACATGCTTCCCCTCAAGGCCTTTCTACACAGAAAGAATAGTTCTAAAATTAATTGTGTGTAGATGTGCACTTAGGGACATGGTTTAGTGGTGGGCTTGGCAGTGTTTGCTTAATGGTTGGACTTCACGATCTAGGAGTAAATGAATCTATGACTCAAATCTAAGTGCAAGCTTTCTGAAAGAAAAAGAAATCGAATATATCAGTTTAGAATCAGTTACCTAGAGATCAACAACCCACTCTGCCATGCCATGCCTGGCCTCTCAGCTATTCTGGGGAGTCTGCCTGGGCACCCACATTCCCTGTGTCAGTCTAAATACACCCTCCCTGGGACAATGCACTCTAATGTCCCAGCCAGCTCCTGCCACAGGTGGAGAGTCAATGTGGTGCTCCCGACTGGCACAGCAACTGGTAAATGTGAGCTGGGAGTTCATGGCACTGTGACAGCAGGGCTTCCTTCACATAGCCAAGTGGCCACCTCTACTGAAGTTATCCTCACCTGAGCTTTTTCATTTTATGGTTTTATACTTTCAGGTTCCAAGTGGGATAGAAGAAAAGCAAAACCAGAGAATCATGATAAATAGTAGGGAATTGCATTTATGGCAAGCCCACATTTATTCAGGGAAATCTGGTTAACTGAGTTCTAAATAGTTTTACTTAAATCTCTTAAGTTTCCATCTGAATAAGGTCTTTAAAAGCAGACAGATGATACTAAATCAAGTTCATTGCAGGCTTAGCTGCAGGAACAAGTTATCCTATCCCACTGATCCACTCTGACTGTCTGTAGCAAATGCTAATTTGAGGTAACATATCCTTAATGAAGGAAGAAAAGGGGATTAGCTAAAGGAATATCCATCCCAGTAAGTCAGGGTGATGTGATTTTTATTTAGATGCTTCAATTAACCAAGCACCATCTTCTTGTGTAAAGAACTTCTCGCTGCTCTGTGGGACTCAGAGCATTCAGGTGCAGGACAGCAGTGTCTGAGGCCACTTCAGCAGAACTATTACCCCTCTCACATATGTCTGTGCACATAATCACCACAGTCCTGCCAAGCTGAAACAATGTCCCAGCTGGGTCACTTCAGGTGAAGCCAACAGGATGTGCACTGCCTTCCCTTCCCTTGGCAGCAGCACAAGCATCCCCAGCGGCACATCGGGAGCCACTGCCCGTGGCCAGATGTGTGCTGTCCCACAGCAGCTGGCACCCTCTAGACAAGAGGTGCTTATTTGTCTCCTGTGCTAAATGATGCACAATGCCAAGCCATTCAATTGCTTTACAAAACAAAGCCTGGTCTCAGCAGGCATGAAGCTGCCTGGGTTATTTTGGCCCTCCTTTGGATGTTTCTTCCTGTGCTAACTTGAAGTAAGTTGTTACAAATATAGGCTTCAGATTCAAAGAGCAGAGTGAGGAAGAGCAATCTGCCTGTCCCAAGCCAGTTGTCCCCAGTGGAAGAGGTGAAGGTATCAGGTATAGCTGTCAGGTTGTCAGGTATGGCTCCAAAGCCCCAAGAGGGGCTGGAGACCAAGGATGGAGGGAAAGTATGCTTGAGGGGTTCTAGAGAAGTGTTGTCATGGGATCTGGGGAAGGATGCCTTGCCCAGCACATCTGCTGCTTTTTCCTATGGCTTTTGTTGATCTGGAGACAAGACATGGTTTGTCCCTTGGAGCCACAACAGCTCTCATGTTGTATTTCCCTTCATACGTGCTAAGTGACCCCTCAAGTTCCTTGTTAGGACAGAGACAGCAATGATATCCTCCAGGATATCCCCACATCAGCTCAGATGCTGGGTTGCCACTGCATCAGGGGTGCAGGGCCTGAATGGCCATACCCTGAATGGCCATACCCTGAATGGCCATACCCTGAGGGCTCAGGCTGTGGGAGCTGCTGTAACTCACAAACCAATTGCATTTTTCCTGGACATGTCTCCTTGCAGCAAACCGGGTCTGTTTAGCCAAAGCTCAGGTTGCCTTTCTGAATGCTGTATCAATTTGAAAAGAGTGGGACCCTCTTTTTTGGAAGGGTAAATCATGCTCTTGAATAAAAATTTGTGCCAAATTTATGCTGAGAATTTTATCTGCCTAATAAAGTTTATATGCATTGGTTGAGGCCAGTTCTTCTGGATTTTTGGCAGAGGCCAAATTGATGCAGACCTTACTAGTGTCCATGGCCTTCAGCTTTGTTTGAAGATCTTTTATATGCTCCTTATTGTAGCAGCAGCACCTTTCACAAAGTTCAGAGTCCTTCATTCAGGCAGTAATGTCCTTCAGCTGACAATCTGCACACCTTTTTATGCATTCAGAAAATGCCAGTAGCTGCTTTTGCCACAGTGCTGCCCTGAAAACTCACATTTGATTGCTTCTGCAATAGGAACCCCAGACTCTATCATCTCTGCTTTCCAGGATCCCGGGCAGAGCCTGCCCACCTTGTTCCCAAGCTGCCTACCTTCATGCTTACAAAACAACCAGTATAAGTACTTGGGAAACTTTTAAAAAAATGAAATATTATTCCTCTCTGACCTCATTTTTATTTAAAATCCTGCCAGACTGAGTGTCTCCTGCAAATATGAGTGCAGTTACTGTCAGATGGGCAGTACTGCCCAACAGCATTGAGCTCAACTCCATTTTTGTCATGACTGGGCACCAGTTTTGCAAAAGCCCAACCACATCTTCCACTGAGACTGCACTCTCATTCTGCTTTTGTATATCTCTGATAGGTGTTTCTGCTCTGCTTGGAGTGAAACTCCTTTTTTCATTGCTTTCCCTGACTGAGTAAATATGTACTCAGTGCCATGACATTGTTCTTTGAGCTTGGGCTGTTTCCAGCTGATTAATTATTACAGCCATGAGGTAGTTTTTACAACAGGAGGACAGGGATGTGCGTCAGATTGCTGGCCTGAATGGACCAGTATCCTGTCTCCAAGATTTTGGATAAGTATTTGGACAAGATTATTGGAGCCAGGGCAAGTGAATTTGCCTTGCCAGAGTGAATTTAACCTTGGTAAATCCCCCTGCCATTTGCTAATCAGCATTTTGAAGAGTTTGTGCGCTGAAGGTTGTATCCGAATGATTATTTAATCCCAATGGACACACCTTGCACAAATGGGCGCTCTGAGATTCCCTGGCAATGAGTTTCTTCATCCAGATATATGTTGTGTAAAAAAGTACTGCTCTTCAACTGCTTCAGAGCAATTGCCTAGCAATTTAACCATAGAACAAGCATTCTGATTTTGTCAGATATACAGGCTAGGAAAGTGATGCCCTATATGTTCACATTTCCCAGAACCATGCGTTCATGTGGTTTGGGCACAGGTTAAATCTCAGTTAGCTGGACAAATGCATTAGCAAGTGATAGCGTTCAGTGACACTCTCTGGGCACACATTACTGGTGCCACCTCTGCAGGAGTCCAGATGAGACCTACAACAACTGGGTTTGCCAGGTCACTGGGTCACCAAATAGAGACAAGTGGCTGCCATTCCTCAGTGGTGCTCCCAGGAGAGGGGCAGTCAGGGAGTGGGAGCTGGCATGAGCAGCGCTTTCAAACTTGAGTGGCTGAGCATGAGCCACTGTGTAACCCATCCTTGCTGCTTCTGGAAGCATACTGGAGCTGCCTGCCATTGTACTCCCTGCCCAGCCATGGGCTATGGCACTCTGCAAAGAAACAGCATGTGCAAATGTCTTGCACATCTGTGTTTCCAACCATGCAAAGAAAAAAAGCCTGTTGTGTGCAATCAGCAAACATATATTTGAGGTTTTTTTGAAAAGCTTTTCTTTCAGATTGCTGTCTGGTTTTCACTGAGGAGTGTTTCTTTCAGAGAGGAAGCAGGTGCTTAGAAAGGATTTGTTTTTGCAGTGAAGGGAAATTGCAGGACACTTGGCCACAGCTTGGCTCCGCTTTGCCTGATTCAGAAAGCCCCATGCTCAGCAGACCTGTGTGTGCTGAGCATCCCTCCCAGCCTGCAGGGTGGCAGCAGCCAGCAGTCCCTTCCCCTGGCAGCCCAAGGGGCACACTGTTCATGCCTGTACATACATGTGCCTGCACACAGGCTGTCCCCATAGTGTGAGGGGCACCAGGCTCTCTTGATGTTTTACTACTTGACAAAAAGCAGAGATAGAAGAGAAATTTCTGTGGTGACAAAATGGTCCTGGAAACAAGTGTTGCTGTCAGTCAGGGCTGTACATGGCACCCTGTACTTGGGGAATCTTGCGAGCTTTGGCCAAAAGCGTAGACTTGACAGGGATGGGAAGGGGGAGGAGAGGAAGGCAACACTGACTGTTTTTCTGTCTTTTTCTTTGGCTACCCTTTCCTTCCTACTTGAGTGAAAGTGGCTACTGGATTGAGAAGCGTTTGAGCAGGATTTACTAACTGCTATGCCATCTACTTCTCCACAAACCTGGCAGAATCCAATTTTTTTTCTTCTTCTTCACAGGCTTTTCAAAGAAATACACAGGTAATCAGTTTTAACCAGAGATTTATTTCATCTCGTTGCCTCACCAATACTTTGACCATTCCATAGTAGTTGTGGATGAGACGCTGTTTCATCACACAGGAATTACAAATGTGGAGAGAATTCCCACTCTCCACGGTCACCTTCCACGGCAGCGGTTTGTGTGTGTGCTGAGCCGTGGTGTCTGTGCCCAGATGGTGCTCCGTGTGGGCAGTGAACCAGCAGTGAGAAGGAGCACACTGAACAGCAGCTGATTCCCAGGCTGTCTGCTGACAAGGGACCCTGGTGGCAAGGCCAGCACAGGGTGGAGGAGCAGGACTCAGCTCCCTCTCGACACCCCATGTCTGGTATTGCTCAATGCAGGGGCTGCCTGGGCATGGCACGGGGCAGGCACAGTGTGCTCGCCCTCCTTCCCCTCCAGCAGCCCTTTGCACAGACCTGCTGAATGGAAGGGAGAAGGGAAAAGAAACAGGAACTTCTCTTTGGAATCACATCATCCCAAAACTGAGAGAAGAAGTGAAAGTTAAATAAAAGGGATTGTTTTTAGCAAAGGCTGTTGAACTTCCTAACCTCACAGTGAGTAGTTCCCATGCTACAGTCTGTGGAGGCATGGCTTGATTCAGTGCAACAGTTTCAGCTGCATATTTCCTGTCACTAATTTGTATTAATTACCAGCTGGCATTATATCAAACATTCTCTTGGGTGTCTTCTAAGTGGGAGGGAAATCTCAGACTACCTCTAGAGGGAAATTTAGCAAAAAATCATTAAAGTCTCAGTTTCTGAGTTACTAGGGAAGCATTAGATGAAAGTAGGTGCAGCTCTCTACACCCACTGCAGTTAGTATGACATAGCACATACTTATCCTAGCCCAAAAAAGAAATAGCACCTTGACTATTTTTCTGTGCTTGCATTGCATAAAAAACTCTGCCACAGTAGAAGTGCAGGCCTGGTCTTCAGAAGAATGGTTCATACAATTTTCACTTGTGAAGGCTGAGAACAGCGTAGTGGGAACTCACACCCAGCAGGACTTTCAAAAGTAGGTGAGTGCTAAGGTTGAATGGCAAGTCAGGAAAATTTTAGCATCAATTCTAGTGCAAATGTAGCCTGAAATCCTATTAAACTCCAGGAAAACAGCATGTTAGCAGGCACCAGTGACCTCACAGCTATCACCAGGACCCTGATATTTCCTCTTGTTTCATCACTGCATGTCCCAGATGTGGTCAAAAATAATTTTGATCAGAGGTAACTTTTTTTTTTTCCACATTGAAAAAGAGAAACAAATGGGATAGCCACAAGCATTGTTCTATAGTGTATAAGACTAATCCATGAAAGGTGCACAGAGTTACAATTTCCATGGGAAAATAAATTAAAACTATGGCATGGTTCCCCACAGCTTCCATAAAGTAAAACTTCAGGGTGATCCAGTGCTCAGAAAGCTGTGTCTCCTCTCATATGGACTCAGGATAAAGAGTTTCTTGAAATATCATGAAAAGTACTGTACTGGGCACTTGATAAGCTTCCCATCCTCAGGATGATATTCACATCTGTTGCTCTGTGAATAAGAAAGCATTTCATATTTCTTAGACAAAACTAGGCTAAGATGGAATTATAGCTGGGAGCAGATTCATAAACTCTAAGTAAAACATATTACAGAACTGTAGCAATTATCTAGCAAAACAAAGTATGTTAAACTCTAGACAAATCAGACTTTTAGGTAAATTTAAATAGAAATGAAAACACGTGAACACAGACATAGACAGCCAAGCATAGCAGGGACGATGATGCTTCTGTGAGCATGGTGTCAGTCCAACCCCACGATTTTGGGACAGCACCTCATGGGATATAACCTGTTTCATCTGCTGTGTGCTCATCTGAGGGCCCTGGGGCCTTGTTCTTACAATTTTACCTCAATTTAAATGAAAATACGTGTGGAAAATGGTGTTGATTGGTTTTCATCAGGTCTAGATATTATCCTGGAACTCTTTCCCCTTAGTTGGTGTAGACATTAGAGTATGACAGTCCAAAACCCAAAATTTATTATTAGTTCTATAAAAGGTCATACCACCATAAGATCGTACATTATCCCATCTTTAGCTTTCCAAGCATGCTGCCACACTGACTTTTTATAAATTTTTAAAGTAGTTATATCATCTCTTCATTTTCAAAAGCAGTTATGTGCCTCTGGTATTCATGGAAAGATAGACACCAAATCTCTTATTTTCTGATATCTAGACCCAGTTTATCATTGGTTAGATGACATGCCTAGTTATGGCACTCTGAACCTAAATATTTACTCTTGGCTGTAGTTACCAACAGCAATTCCACCTAATTCATACCTAAGGAGCCAGAACCACTAGCCACCCCCTCAGCTCCAGTTCTGCCTGCTGGCTGAGGAATAGCTTTTCCCCCTCACACAGGGATTTCTTTAAACCCAAGCCTGTAAATAAACTACTTTGAGGTTGGAGTTTCATGTCATTTTTAGGTCAGACTGAAAAATGCTTCTAGCAGCAATAAAAAAACTCCCCACCCTCCTTTTATTTCAGTTAGGTTTAAAAGAGATCTCATCCACGTTGTTCATGTAAAAAGCCTCTCACTCCCTCTCTCAAGTGGTTTGATGGGGTTTTACATCTCTATCTGATCTGCAGGGATTTTTTCCAGGCATGTACAAAGCGCCTGCTGTCCCTGGGGCAGGTAAGCAGAGCTGCTGCTTGACTCTTGGGCTTCGCTTCAGCTCCTTTCTTAGAAAGTATAAGCCATGCAGAAAACCTTGCTGAAAAGTCACTGCATGCCTTAGAAAGTGAAAAACCTGCTCTTGGGCAGGGCCTGAAAGTCTGACTGTTAGCACTGTGCTCCGAAAGCTCGGAGGAGATGGAGCTCCTTGGGGAGGCCGTGGGTGGATGCAGGGGTGGCAGAACACCCCAGTCCCACCCCTCTGGCCTCCCGTGGCTTCACCATAAGCAAGTCGTGAGTAACCATCATGCAGTTTAATCTCATATTATGTTATGCAGCAGAGACAGCTTAAAAATAGGTTTCTTGGTGGCAGCCCAAGCTTGCCATCCCTTGATGTGTGTCTGAGTCTGGCTGTGATGGTCATGGAGGCAAGAGCTTTGCTCAGTAGAACATAAACTCAGCAACTTTTTCTAGCTAGTTTCTGCAGATATGTTGAAGGGTGCCAGTGAAGCTGTTGCTGTGGATTTGTTTTGCCTGTATTCTGGAGTTGAAATTTATCTCTAACAAAAGGATAGAGGGAAGAAGAAACACTGGGACCTACACTACTGCAAGCTCTTTGACAAAGCAGATTTAGATACAAAGTAGGTGTGCCATGTCCTGGACCAGAGTATACAGAAATGAATGTGACACTGGTGAACAGAGACAGCCCCAGCAGCAACAAGAGTCCTCAGATGAGGTGTAAGGAAGAATCAGGTATGGCTGCCCTGACGGGGTGGGCATTTCCATCCCCCTTTCCACCAAAGCATTTTTACCATTTCTGTTTTCAGGTTGTGCTGTTCAAACTTTTGCAGAAACCAAGTTACTGCCCCGTAGCCCAAGGTTGTCTTACTGTTCCCTAGTAGGCTGAGAGTGTTAAGATAATTCTTGCAGTGCATGTCCCCATGGGAAGCTTATCAGAGAGTACTTGTTTTGCCATGTGAGTGTGACACTGCCCCATGACCCACTGGCATACACCAAAACCAGTAAACATTTTGGAAAAACTGAACTTTGCATCAGACTGACTCGAATTAGATGTTTTAATGAGAACAATTCACATACACTGCCTGTCCTTTCTATCTTGCAGATGGTTTATGAGATGTTACGGTCTGTGCTCTCACAGCTGCAAGATGTTCAAGTTGTTTATAGAGACTATAAGAGAACAAATTCAGCCTTGTCCCCTTCCCCACCTACATGAGAAGCTATATGTGGAACAAAGTGTCTAATGTTTGCACTGAACCTTGCTTCTACTTGCAGAGCTGAAGACATGAGGAAACAAGAGCAGGAGACTGCAGGACCTGAATATAATCGCAGACATTCACTTGAGGCTTCTTTCAACACCCCGCTCTGCATTACAGGTTTAATATTTGCACTGTTATTCTGATTGATACTTCTTTCTGATATGATCTTACTGGGGAGAAAAGGTGCTTCCTGAGGGGATCTACAGCTGTGCATCCAGAACAGACACACTAAAGTATCTGTAACCTCAACATGACAGGAAAAACTTTGCTCTGCCCTTCTCCAGCTTGTCATCACTTGGCAATTTTTGGTGTTCAGTCAGACTGCTGACAGAAATTGTGTGAGTTGCTTAAACAGGAGAATCTGTGCTCTGGATAATGCCAGTGAATCATCATCAAACTTTTGGGAAAAGGTTTTTACCAAGGTTAGCCAACAGAGCTGTAAAGTCACCTCAGAAAAATGTCACATTTGAGTAGTGGAGGGGAGAAGTCTTGGCTAAGTGAGGGAAAGGCTTAAGAATTGACATTACTCTCTGAGGGAAGGGATAACTCTCATGTGCAGTTTTATTTGCTGTGAAATAAATTAGAGCAAAAAGTAGCATTTACAGAGAATTCTGCCTAGTCCTGCAACAGCTATGAAACCCAAGACTACCAGAAAAGCAAAATCTGGACTTTTTGTTTGGTGTGTGTTGAAGGGACTGCTCCAAGCTGCCATCTCTGATGGGTCAGCCTCTCCCTGCCAAAGGTGTGCCAAAAGCTGACACTGCATTGTGAAGGTTGGTGTGGCTGAGGAGCTTCATCTACAGCTGAGAATAGGACCTAGCTGACTGAAGCAAGAGCAGTGATGTCTGAAGGCTTGTGTTTCATCCTCCCAGAAAAGGTGCTTGGGTGATCAGGAGCCTGCCAACAGGGAATCCTGCTCTGAAGCAGGTTTCTCACAACACAATGGGAGATGTGATTAGGCAGAAATCCTGGGAAGAATTCTCACTCTTGGATTAAAGGAAAAAGTGATTTTCACAGTTTTCAAGAATGAATGGTGAGTGGTGAGATCAGCTAGGCTGATTTTCGTGAATATCATGTTAAGGGCATCCGAGAAGAGCAAAATGTGATTGAAGATGGGTCAAAAGAATGGCTTTCTTGGGATTTTGTAAGGGGCACAGCCTCTCTTGGGACTCTGACAACAAAATAAATATGAAATGTAACAAACCAGGACCCCATCTGACTCCAGAACAACTGAGAGGTCCACATGGAATTTTGAACCACAGGAGTCAGAGATAGATTTCAGGGCACTGCATGGCTGAAGCCATGACAAAAAGTATTACATTTAAGAGACTGAAGAGCACAATACCACAGCCCACAGCCCTGCTGCAGAGATCAGGAATGGCTTAACAGGCAATGAGCTAAGGTCTAAAGCTTTGCCTTTGTGAGTTCTTAACTCAAAACAAGTGCAAGTCCTGGATTCTGGGAAAAGAATGGGTGGGAAGGAAAGGGAGAGGGCAAGGAGGAGGAGAAGGGGAGGGGAGGATTTAAAATCTAACCCAAGGAAATCCTATGTATATGTTGTAAGTTAAAAGCATAAAAATGTACAGTCACTATAGGCACGAAGGCATTAAACTTTACGTAACTTGACTGGGGAGGCCCAGAAATTCAGATGCACGAGGCTGTTGTTCCTGTGTTATAGTGGATATTGCTATGAACCATGAATATTTTGTTCACTTTGGCACTGAGCAGATGGCAAGAAACTGGAAGGGATTCAAAAAACAGTAGACGTGATTTAGGAGACACTGGAAGAACTGGTTTGAGAAACGAGCAAACCAATGTAAAATGGGATGAGAAATGTGCTAGAGCTCTTCAGAGAGTATAAAACCACTGAGAGAGGAACTATTTAGTTTTATAGAACAGAATGTAAACAAAATGAATGTACCATGAGTAACACAGAGTTCTGCAAAATTAACACTATCTGGTCTCACTACACTGATTTAAGTTACCAGCCCTTTTTCTTACATCTCAGCTACAACCAGGATAGCAGCAAACAGGCAGTGCAGTCTCCCCTCCACTGGCAGCCCACTGCATGATGGATTTAAATCCTCACTTCTTCCAGGCTAGAAGTGCATGCCAAACTTGGGTAAGCTTGGGTGGCCAGTGCAGGTCTGCTGCCATTGTTCCTGCCCCAATATCTCCAGCAGTGCAGGGATGAGGAGGAAACAGTGGTTGGCAATTTCCCCAACTACCCCAGGAAGAGCTTCTTGTTGCTGTGAGTAGCTCCCAGCAGCAGCTTCCCTGTGAGGGTCTTCAATAAATCTGTGTGGAGGTGAGGTAATAAAAGCAAACACCTTGATCTGGTGCCCCACACCAGAATCCTTCTTTTGAGTACTGCCAGCTCCAGTATGCACTGTACATGACTTCACTTGCTCCTTCCAGCTGCCTGGCCAGCAGATGCTGGGCACTGCTTTCCTCTTTGGCCATATTACCTGCAGTGCATCAACAGACCAGTGAGCCCCAAAAATTTCAGATGATCTCTCCCCCTCCTTCACAAGCCCTGTGCACAGCAGGAGAGAGGAACAACAGCAGGGGTGAGCTGCCTCTTCAGACCAGCCCACTCCTTGAACTCCTGAGCACCAGCTTCTGTTTTATCACCTTCATGACTTGCACATGCCCAGAGAGCTGGCAGCGTGTCGAGCATCCTTGCAGCCCCACCTCCTCCCTTTCCAGCACTCATCCCTATTTCTAAAGCAGGCATGAAGCTGCAGATGCCCATACTGAGCCCATGCAAAATATTTCACCATAGAAATCGTGATGCTTTTCTGTGAGGCATGGCTTGCTCCCTGCTAGTGGCCCTTTGAGGGATGCTCATGCCTGCAAGTGACCAGAGGGGTGCTGCTCCCCCAGTGGGATGCCTGCCCTTGCACTCATGCACCAGTGCATTGATACACCTGCACACCATGCACCCACCTTCCCATGCACCATGAATCCAGGAAGCTGCAGCAGCTCCTGCCAGCACTGCAGCAGCGCTGTTTGCTGCCTCCACTTCAGTGGCCATGGCAACTGTTGTTGTGTAATGAAGTGTTACCAGGATCCATGCCAGGAGCCGAGCTCTGTAAAGGAAATGAAAAATAAAAAATCAAACCATGGAAAGGCATGATGTCAAGCCAATGAAATCCAAGCACCCCTTTTGCCTGGCGTCACACGCACTTTTCCACACTGGCTGCCTGCAATCCAGCCTTGCCATGGCTGACCTAAGGGCCAGCAGCTCAAGAGTCACTGCTCAAACCAGTGCATGTGGTTGTTTCTGCTGCTGTGTTCTTTCTTTCTCCCAGCAATAATCAAGAACAAATTGTACCCACCACTCATCTAGTTGTTATTTAAGGAAGTGGTTCAGACAATGAAACCCATCTTACCAAGCAGCTAAGCCAACAGAACAGGCTACCTACTTCAGAATACCAGGCTGGATGGAGCAACTTGTTCTTTTGACCCAGAGTTGTTTGTATTTGCTTTGCTGAAAATCTCTTCAATGAAAGAAGAGATGTTTTTAAAGGTGCCAGAGCTTGAAGGTCTCTCTAGGTTTCTCTCCATGAGGGGTAAATTCACCAAGGAAGCAGGAGGCCTGGGTGCAGGGAGGCCTGAGCCCTTCCTGTGCCAGCCAGCTCAGATGCAGGAACCTCATCCCTGCTATGGTGAGCCCTTGCCAGGCCAGGGGTGCCCCAAACAAGCATATGGGAAATACACTGCACCCTACAGAGCTGCAACTCAGCTGGGTTTTGCCTGGGGGATTTCTGAACACCTCTCATTCCATAACAGGACAGAAGGAAAGACAGGCACTGGACAGGGAAACTCTCACACATTTTTTTTTAAAAACAAAGGGTGCAAAAGCAGGAACAGAGGTGAAGGAACAGGTATTAACTGCCAGCCTTTAATCCCTGAATTCCAAAAGGACATCTCACCTCTGCAGCCTGTAGCCCTTGCCAGACTGGCCTGCCAGAGAGTGTTTGGGAGAATGAAAGGGAAATGGGGAAGGAAGGCTGTTTTCTAAACAAGGGAAGGGGAAATTGCCTCTGTCCCCAGACGGAGTGGAAATTTGAGGAAATGCTATGTTTGCACTGGGCAATTTCTGTTTTTCTCTCAGAGTTTTCAATCAACACTAGCCTTGGTAACTGGTGTCCTTGAGCTAAACACTCTGGGACAACAATGCTGTAAAGAGAAAAAAACACTGATGGAGCTTTGCAAAAAGTACCCTGGTGAGTGCTGTTTCCCTGCCACTGCTTCCACTCACTGTGAAACCCAAAGTGACCCATCTCATTCTGAGCTCAGGAGAGCCCACAGCTCATAGCTCCCTCACAAGGTAGTAGCCACAGCTGCTTTCCCTGTCAGTGGCAGTGAAACCCCAGTCACTCCTGCCTGGCAGCATCCTCCAGGGCAGCCTGAGCCTGCGGGAGGCAGGGAGCAGGGAAGGTGCAGCGAATGGGCCCCAGGAGATGTCAGCTGCCTTCCTCACACCTGGGACAAGGGCAGGAACCTCGGGTGAAAGTTTTCACCCCTTAAAATGTATAAATGCATGTTTATTTTAAAAGGGACTTTGAGCAAAGACACGAGAGCCCACCCTTCTTCCCCCCTTGCCATTACAATGCCCCAGCTCCCCTCCCTGCAGGTCGCTGGAGCAGCCCAAGGCTCTCCCAGGATCTCCTCCATGGATCTGCAGGACGCGGCTCGGAGGAGCAGCACTCGCGTGTTTGGGCTGACATCTAGTGTCGGCATGGACGGCGCCTTTCCTCCTCATCTGAAAAGAAGAATGAAGAGGACATTTCTTTGATTAGCACTTTTAATCTGGTCAGAAACCTGACCCATAAGCCCGCGAGTATCTTTGCTCCATTAAAGATCATGGAACACTCAAAAGTGGAAATAACTATTGTTAAGGAAACTTCTCTGCCCTAGATTTCCTACAGCAGAATGTCGGGTTTCTGACTTCAGCAGGGGGGAAACATTAGATAATGGAGTGGTACAGCAATAGGAACAGCTTGGCCTGGGGGGCTACAGGGAGGGACCACAAACAAAGGAATCTCTGGGCTTTTTTACCCTTATAGTCCATGTACCTGCTCCAATGGTTATTTTTGGGTCTGGGGTCTTCCAGTTGCTCACTGGCTGGACAGTTGTCACCCTGTGTCACCTTTCACCAGTGTTTTTCTATTTTTCACTTGGATCTGTTCTGACCTTTCCACATGGTACAGTCAGAAAAAAAATGTAACAGGCATTTTATCTGAAGCTGCAGAAACAGCTTATAAATATGTGAAGGAAGAGGAAAACAAGTTTGTGCTCTACTTTCCCCACAAAACTGGGAGGGATTCTTGTGCAAGAGGGGTCCCTAGGTCCTGTTGGTCAAAGTCCATAGTGTTTAGGCAGGAGTTGGCTTTGCTAAAAGGATCAGAAGGAGTCAGGGAGTAGATCTTATCATCCTAAAAGAGCAGGAATCCTGCCATTGAAGTTTCCCCAGGAAGTTTCCTGTTGCTGTTTAACCTTTAAATATGTGGTCTTTCTTGTCAGATTTCCCATCAGATATCCCATTTCAGACAGCCAGGGAATTCATACTTAAATGCAGATGGTGCAGGGAATCTTGTGGAACCTTAAACTGTTTGCTCTGTACATACACTTGAACTTCAGAATGTACACGGAGATGCTTTATATTAGACTCTGGCCCATTTAAGGACAAAATAGTCCCTCATATTGTTTTAGTTATAGTAAATTTTACTTCATGAAGCATTCAAATATATGCATATATGTGTTTAACCAAATATATGCATATATGTGTTTATGGCCACTGTTTATGTCTGGTACAGATGGTCTCTTTATCGCCACATTGTTGCCATCATGCTGCAGGGACTCTGCCTCCCCAGCATAAAACCAAAATAGCAGAGAGTTGATCTCGGCATGTAGAAACAGCCACTGAAAACAAATCTCTGTAGAGGAACAAGCCTGTTACCAACCCCTACAATTACGGAAAGCATGCTTTAGTGACAGGTTTCCTCCTGGCACAGCCAGGATGCTAAGGGGTTTGGATGGTGGATCCTCCTGGGAGAAAATGGTCTGACATAGCACAAACAATATATATCAAGCATAGTAGCAAGGGTTTGGGGTTTCATAACCCTCTTCCATGATACCAAGGCCATCATAGCACTTGAAGAATTAGTTTTCTTGCAGAAGCCTTATTCCTGAGCCAGCTGCTGCTGGAGGTACCCACTTGGGCAAGCATTGCCTCTGCCATGGCAAACTGCAGCAGAAGGGGCTGCTTTGAGACCACACCTCAATTATTAAAGCTGATGTGTTGGCTCAAAAGAAGACAAAACCTACTTCTCAGTTACAATGTATTTTCTTTTAGAGTCCTGTAAAGCATTAGTGGTTTCACATTTCATAAAATCATGTAATGCTTTTGTTTTGAGGAAAAACATACTAGCAGCTGCTCAAGGGCCACATAAGAAACAGCTTTGGATGAGTAATCATGAGTTTCTGCCTATGGGCTATCCAGAATGAAACTTGGTTCAGAGACTGATACTTCTCTTCTTCAGAAGAGTTTTTCCAAGCTCCTCTGATCAGTATCCCACAGATTAAGTTGCTCAGTTCAGTGTTTTGGCTGCTTGGAAGGGCTGACTTACTTCCAGGGCACTTTTGAGTCTCGCCTTTTGGCTGATGGCATCAATGCTGTGCCACCCACAGACAGTTTTCTAAGGAAAATGCCTCACACTGGGGTATGAGCAGCATTTACCTTTCAGTTTCTTTGGCTTCAGATGTGATCCAAGTGTCACCAGTAGAAAAACATTTAATGGCTCATTCAATGTATTTTTAATTACTATTCATCCAGTGTCTTGCTGGCACACATTTTAAAATAACATGCTTATAATTCATATTTAGAAAGTATTGGTCCAATCTACTGCTTGTAGGTGATTCCTGTGGCTTATTCCGCCATGGGAGCAGTGCTATGCTGTTGAGGATTGAATGAGCAGGGAGTGGTACTCCCACAGTACTCCCAGGGGATGTGCCTGCCCCCTATGCAATACTAGTTCCCAAAGGAGAACACAAATTGGAAATTACCTTCCCAGCCTACCAGAGCCATGAAGGATGCTGGAGATGCTGGGCACAAAAAAGTGTCTGGGAATAGCGCAGTGACTGGCAAGGGGCAGCATGAGCTGCCAGCATTCAGATGAGAGGAAACCACATCAGAAAGACTCAAGCTGGTGTCAGCCACAGTGACACTGACTCTTTCCCCCAGGAAAGGGAGTGGATAACTCCAGTACTGTGCACAGAGCATGGAGAGCATGTTGGCACAGGCTGTGCTTCCACAACAAAGGACCATCTCCTGGATTTGTGCCTCACACCCAGGTGTGGGGACCTCAATACTTCTCCAGTCCAGCCAGGGTGGACACAGTTTGAGATGCTCCCTTGAACCATATTGTAAATACCTGCCTGCAGTACTGGAAATATTCCTGGTTTTCCTGAGACTCTGCTGCCTCTGAGCTGGTGCAATAATTTCCAGTTTGTGGAAGAAACTGCAGCTGTGGGGGAGTATAACAAAATAAGACAAACTCCAAACAAGGAGAGCAAACTAGCTCTTAACCTTGTTTCTTGGAAAAAAAAATATCCATTTCAAATGTTTCTTGCACCTGCTAAATGCATTAGCATTTAGTGTTGTATCCTGAACGAGCAGTCCTGATGAAAGAAAAATAGCTTCTTTGTTGTGATCTGGTGTGCTTGTGACAGCCATTCAGGAGATGATTTACAACTCTGTGCTGGAAGCTGGACAGCCACACTCAGTGTTCACTTGGTTGCTCTCCATCATTTCCAAACTTCCTTGAAAGAGCTAAGCACTTTGCCACCTATTTTCTCTTTGAAAAACCATTAGAATGAGGTTTTTCACGTGTTGGCCATGCCAAGGAAAATAAGTCCTTATTGGAAATTGGAGGCAGAGGGCCATTTGCCCTGGAGGTTATTACAGGGTGTCCAGTTCCAGCAGCTGACAGCACTGCAGGAAATCTCAGACGTTTTTTGCTGCCATGCCGTGGATTAACACATCAGCATAATGTCAGGAAGAAAAACACAAAAAATATGAGCCACATGCTATTAAAACAGACTGAGCAAAGAGCTTGGTTGGTGTCATGCTGCCCCAGAGGACTGGTGCTGGAGGAGCCGCCCATGCTTTCCACTCCAGGCCATCAGCTGCCTCTGCTCTGCCTATGTGGCCTTGGCCATGCTTTTCTATTCCTCTGCATGGGAGAGGCCAGGGACATACCTAACAGGATGCAGTCCAGAACCTAGAACCACAGTCCTGGTCAGCCCTGACCTGTTGCAAACAAGAAGCCATTTTTTCAAATAGGTTTTCATTCAAAAAAACATGGGGAGGGGGTCCAGGCTACTTCTGAACAGTATATCGAAGGAAATAGGTGTGGTGGCCTCCAGCACTCACAGGCACAGCACAGGGTTTCTTAGAAACAAGGTGAAAATAAACTTTGGGAACATGAATTACTTTGCCGTGCCTTTCTGTGGTGCCTACTTGAAATGGCAGTGAGAGCATGTCATTTTGTCAAGATGCAAGTGCTATTTTTGTGTACTATTTGTTTTGGTGATAAAAGAGGAAGGATGACAAATAAAAGTTTTTACTAGTTATCCTGAGCAGGGGAAAGGGCACATTTTCACCTGCTTCTCTGTTGGTGGTCAGCGTGGTGCCTTCCAGCCCATCCCACTCCTCCCTGCCCTGTGTCAGCCTCAGGTATAGCTACATGGAACAGTATGGGGAAACAAGAGCCTGAAGTGGTTTGGCTTCATGACAACCTTCCTTGCCCTCTGAACAGGTGATAGATCAGGCAGCTGATCTTGAAGGCCTAAGAGAAGAAAAGCACCTCTCAGAAAGAATACAAAGCACTGTGACTTTTGGGATCCCCTGGGGTGATGTTTGCCCAAGAAGGAGTAAGCCTTCCTACTGTTTATTTATCTTAATTTCAAGTGATCAGAGCTTTGTTTAGCTTCTTCTCCAAGAAAATCATAAAACTACCCACAATCTTAACTTCTCTGAGTCCTTCTAGCTGAAGGGAGCACTCAAGAGCAGCTCAGTGCAGTGTCCAGTCACTCAGGTAAAAGGGACAACAGCATGCACATACAGATGCACTTCACACATTCTCCCCCTTTGCTTGTTTTCCAGTGTCCAGATGGGCTTATCTGGGCTAGAGGAAAAGCTGTGCCACAAGAGGATGTGTAAAACAGCAGGACATGCAGGATCCCCCTGGCTGGAGGCAGGGAGGTCTCTTTGCAGGCAGGAGATGGCTCTTGGAGTACAGAGTCATTTACAAAAGGAGAAAAGGAAAATGCGGGCTCTTCTTCTCCTGGCAACATGAACCATTGCTTTCTAGAAAAGGTGAGATTGATTGAAAACATATTGACTTCAGGATATTCATACGAAGAGAAAAGCATTTTTACATAGCACTAAATAGGAGCCTCCACAGTGGGGGCATATTTCAGGGAAAAGAAAGATATGATTTTACTCAAGTCTACGATAAAGGTCTTGACAGAGAGAAGAAGAATGTCAAATGACAGACTGTCTTCACTACTGGAATTGGAAGATGTGATTATAAATCTCAGTACTGTGGAGAAGAGAAGTAATACAAAGCCACAAAGTCAAGGTAACAGAAATAAGATGGAGATGTGGCATAGTGAATTCAGAACAGACTAAACATCCTATCTGCAGCATCCAGATCCCACTGAGATCCTGTTGAAGTCTGCTTTGACTTGCAGTAATAGATAATGAGGACAGAAATCAAGGGAATTTGTCTCAGACAGAGACTGATGAGTCTTCAGATGGAAAAATCTGATCAGATATCCCAGGACTGAGGGCTGTTCTAGCTCCTGTCCTCAGATGAAAGATTCCTGCCATCTCTGAGACCAGCTCCAGCCATAAGTAATATGTTAGGATTTCCCAACCTGAGCACACAGCCAGTGAGAGAAAGTAATGCTGATCCTGATGTCAAGATATGACTGTGCCTCCCTGTGGGGAAGGACGTCATCCATGGTGCTTAGACAGGGATGGGACTTTACCTGTAAGAAAATCTGATGCAGATAAGGCTTTGCTTGAGAAGTTGTAGCTCACTGATGGAGAAACTCCCAAAGCTGGGAAACAGATATTATGTGAATATTTCTTTACCCAGAACAGTGGTTGGGTTGTAAAACAGCTGTCTCTTCTCTGTGGGAGCGAATTCCCCAGAGGTGACTCAGCATCAGTGAGATGAGAACCAGGCTCACTCGTAGCTTCTGAACAAGGGGCAAAATTGAGACTTTAATCTGTGTCCTCCAGGTGAGGATTTCAACAGCATAGCCTTACTAAGGAATAAGATACAGTAATGAAAAGCCAGGACTGATGAGATCAAAAATATGAAAGCCAGGATGAACAATTTGCAGTGGCACACCAAAAAAGTAAGGACAACAGTAGGCAGCAAACTCTTTGCAGCACAGGGCATGCTTGCTGCAGGCAGCCTGTCAGAGGCTAGCCTTTGGCACCTAATTATAAATATTCTCAGGTTAGCTTAAATATAAGTATAGACTGCCAGAACAAAAGCCTGTTTCTTTGTTAGATCATGATGCAAGCCCAACTCCCTCAGTTCTCAAGCACTAATGTCAAAAGTTAAAGCTGAACTCCCTATAACCTCTGGGCTATAAAGGATGCCAAAAGTCAAATATTTTTGAGTTTTAAAATGGCGTTTTATGCTAGACCTGGATAGTTTACTTTGTAGGTATACTAAGTTCAAGACATTGTTTTAAGTCTCTTTGTGCTCCATATAGAAATCTAGCAGAAAGATCAAACATAGAATATTTTTTTATTCTTGGAAAGTAGGAACTGGAACACTGATTTGCCAGATATTTTAACCTCTCAAATTACCCCTCATTTAATAGGAAAATTTGAAACCCAAATACTTTGCTTAAATAGGTCTACATTTGACTAGCACTAGATGGCTGTAAGGTTGTGCAAAATTGTTAGACTTTAATCTCATATTTTCATCTTTTAAGGCTGATGCTTAAGCAAGATCATAAACTTGCTGTGCAAGGCACTGGTGGACGTGCAGAATACCCTGTTGTTTTCTTGGAGGAGCTACTGGCATATGAATGGATGTGTTAAGTTCAAGTCCTGAGGAACGTTAGTGTCACAGCACAGCAAGATTAGTAACAACTACTTTATTTGGCTGATTATAGTTTTGTATTTTTATACTAAATAAATGAAGTAATCTTTGATCAACCTACTTAGCTTGCCAAGTTTTCATCCCCACTCACACTATTACATGTTGACCCCAGTTTCTAGAAAAGCAGTAAAATCCTTCACCCTGGTCCCCCACCATAAAAGACATAATCACACAGCATAGATGAAATAGAATATACAATGTCCAGGTGCTTAGGACTGGTTATCTGATTTTTCTATCTAGCAAATTTAATTTCCTTGATTTCAACAGAGTAATGCATTGCACGAGGTTTTCTCAACGAGATAAAAACTTCTGTGTTACAGAATACCGATGTTCAGACAAGCAGTCTTGGGCTAATTAAGTTGCAATGTTGCAGAGATTTGAGTTTAAAATATTGAGGAAATAGTGGTGGTGGAGATGGCTTGATATCCAAGCAAAACTCAAATTCTTTGGAAGGGTTGAAGATGAGTTTCAGTTCAAGATATTGACACCCTCCCCTTGATCTGGGTAGTCCTGTGCTCAGGCTGACTCATCATGGGATGAGGGAGGAGGTGGCCTTGTATCACATGCAGCCATCAGCTGGTGCAGGCTTCCCAGTGTTTCTTGACCTGATCTCCTATGTATCTTTCAGTGACAGAGGTTCCCTGTGTAGTGAGTTTAATCCCACTGGTGAACTATTTATTTTTCTTAATTGCCTTCACGACCGCTAGGAAGTAATCCATAACCCTCCATGGCTCTGCAGGGTTCAGGTTAAAACTGTTATTCCAACCCACACTAGCTATATGAAACATGCTTTTCCTTAGGGGCCTCTTTCAGGAGCTTATTTGAAGTGATATTTGCATCATCTCCTTCCCACCTCAGGCGTGCAGATGTGCAGCCTCTGCTGCTGGGCTGATATAGGGGGCTGACATTAGGCAGTGCTGACTGTGCNTCCCCTCTCTCCATTGCAGCAGTTCAGATATCTGTGTGAAGTGGGGGAGAGTGAGCTGTAATTACTGCCCAAGAGGAACCATTAAGAGAAGGTGCTCTTGGAGGTCTGGGTAGTGATCATATCACACTGGGTTAAGAGAGATACTAAGCAAAATACTTCAAAGGTTCTCCCACTGATTACTCCTGTTCACCCTCTGTAAGAACATAAAGTTCTAGGATGGCTGGAGTGTGCTCTGTTTGTGTTTACCAGCACTGGGTGCACTTTCTTCCTGTGTGTTTGTTCCACCTATGCTTTTAACAGTCAGAGTCTCCAGTGAAAAAGCCTTGCACACCTGAATAATGCTATGGTGCAAAGAGCTACCCTCTTTGTTTGCTCTAGTTACATTTAATGAAATCACAGCCTGCTCCCCAAGAAGACCACTGTCAGGGAGCATTCAAAGAGCTGTGCTGACAATGATGCACCAAGCCCGTGCAGCTCCTTGCAAGGAAACTCGGAGCCATTGAGGGGTCTCCCCTAGTTCATTAAGTTTCTTCATCTCCAAGAGATATTCTTCAACTAGAAAAGTAATTGATATGACTTGTGACTGTTGTAGCAAAGGATAGAGTAAGAGATTTGGAGAGGTGCTCTCTAAATGTCACAATTGCCTGAATTGAGGCACTTGAAAGAACATGAAACAGCCCCTGGCTGTCAATCAGGGTGGCCACTGTCCCACTTTGATGTACTCATTATTCAGCATGTGAATGTTTTCAGTAAGGTCTCATACCAGATAGGTAGGTTAAGAGGAAAATTTTGCCTCAAGAAACAGTGAAAGATCACTGCTTTTCTCCAGGAAAGCGAGAATTTCTGGTTTTGAAATGCTCTGTAGCTAACAAGTGTGTCACTTTATCATATACATCTGTACACGGCTGACAGCAAGAGCAACCCACTTCTTCTGTCTTGAATTCCTCATGACTGAACTACTGCACACCACAAGATCACAGAAATAACTGACTTGACATAAAGTATCATTCAGGAAGATCTGAAGGAGCAGCAGATGCCCTGCCTAGTGCACACCTCCATGCAGAAGCATTTGTGAGAATGCACACAGCAGGAGCAAAGAAACTGATGCTGAACTCCTGCAGCCAATGACTTCTACCAAGGTAAGACTGGTCAGCACAGAGGGCTGATACACATATTGCCAGAGGTCTTCTATGGAAGTCAGCAGAGGGGCTAGCACCACCTGTGACTTTTTTATCTTGGGTTTGGTGGGGAGAAGAGGAAGAAGAACCTTAGACCCACAGAATTAAACCTTCAGACTGGCACAAACCCTCTTCAAAGAAATGCAAGCAGCTCAAGGCTTTTATGTCTGGATGTCACCTGCCTTCTTCTCTAATGACAGAAAAGAAACAGCCAAACTAGTCAGGCTGTATTGGCCAAAGTGTTCTACTGCTACTGTGTGTGAAGAAGAATAGGAACTGAAAAGGAATGAAAAGCTGTCAATGAGTCATGTTATGATTTCTTATCTTTCTTTCAGAAGAGAAAGAAGGACAAGTTTTCCTCTAAGATTTTCTGGTTCACTGGGGAAAAGAGAAAGAATGTTTTATTTTAGCAGCTGTTGTTCTTGCATGTGCTCCCGGACCTGAGAACAGAGATAGAGTTGCACTGCCAGGAAGGCTGGTATATCTGACAAGGCAGATTGAACTATTGGTGTGAGCCCAGCGAATTTTCTTTCATTTCTATTGTCATGTTTGTGATTTCTGTAGGACTTGGGGGAAAAAAAGGATAGATTAAAGGACACTGGAGGCAGTTTTTGCAAAGAGAATTTCTTAAACAATCTAAGTGGTTGAGGATCTTTTCTCAAACAATTTTGGATCAATGGAGTGTTCAATTTGACTTGAGGGATTTTCTTTCCTTTATGCATGCTTCTTCCTAAACCCTGTCTAACAGCTAGCTAGTGAGGACTGTTGTCCCTAGACACCAACTCAGGCTTTGTTAGCTTTTGTAAGAGCATTTGTATCAAAATATTGTTGTGCTGGAGTCTCCATGGCCATCTGGGGCTTTGTACAGACAGGGTGCTTACAAATGAATGTGAACCAAAGCAAATCAACATTGCTTGGCATGAATGAAATGTATTGCTGGGATCTGTCTCTGCCAAGCGAGACTGTTTGGCTCCAGTCCCACTCCTCAGGGGGATTGTCTGTCACAACACAAGTTGGTATTATACAGCATCGTTGTTACATGGTGTGCTAGTCCTTTAACCTCTCTCAGACCTTACTTTTATTGGTTGAGTGGAAACCCGTAAATCTCCAATTCTTTAGGCAGACTTTGAGCTCTGGTACCTTGTACCAATTGTCACACATGCCTCTTGGTCAGCTCAGATAGAGCTTTCTCTTAAGGGGCTGTGAAATAAAAGATTGCAAGCCTTTTGGAAGGAATTATTATTTCTTAATGTCTTAAAATGTTAAGAAGACATATTTGTACCATCTCATAATGGAAGCTTGGCTTCTTGGTCTAACTACCTCAAAAACCTGGTCATCCTTTCAAGATGAGAGTCCATCTCAGACATTTTACTGTCTCTCCTTTATTATCCCATTTCTTCATGAGCAGCAGCTGCTGTTCCTGCTGAGCCCTGCTGGTAAGTCCGGAGGCCATACCTTAGAGGACATGCCAAGACATCAATGTGAATGACCTCATGGGTCTGCCAAGAAGTGCATAATAACATTTCCCTCCCCATTTCTGGGCATGTTTCTGAGTTCATTCAGCCTAAGTATGGACATAAAAAATTACCACAGTGGCTTAGCCAAGACATGACACTATAGGAGGCTCCAAGCCCATAACATAGTTTTTGCTATAGTGAAAATCCACAGTAAGCACTACTAGAAGTGCTGTCTCTGAATACAAGTTGTGCAAGGCTACCTCCCATCCTGCAAGTCCAGCCAGGGGCAGCAGGAGAATGTACATATTCCTTTCAGGTGTGGCAGATCCCCGGCTGAGACGCTATGGAGTCTGGGGATGGCTGAGAAGAGTGGTGACTCTCCATAGGTGTGACACGCAGCACGTGCCATCCCTCAGGCAGGCAGCTGCCCCCAGCACTGCCCAGGCTGTCACGTCGTCCAGCAGCCTGGTGTGCAGCTGCAGCCTCATCCCTGCGGGCAGGGCAGTGGCAGCCTTGCACAGGCTGGGACGTTGTCACAGCACGGACCAAGTGCCTGGATCACGCAGGCAGGATTTGTGTGTTTTCCTTCAAAGTTCAGGCTAGAGCATGCCAGTACTGCTTGGCTCTCCCAGGCAACGTCTGCTCAGGGGAGCAGGACCTTTAATCATCCCAGGGGACCACAGTCCAGATTTCCCTCTCATGGGCAGGAAGTTTTATGGATGGCCCCAGGGCTCAGCTGTCTCTGACATGAGGTGCAAGGTGCAGCACAGCTGTGTGACCCTGGGTTGGTTTTTGCTGAGAAAACTGCTGCTGCACTGTGAGAAAATAAATTAACTACAGCCAAGCAAGATAAGAAAAATCAAAATATAGAATTAAAGTTGTCAAGATGATGATAGCTAGCAATGCAAGTCTTTAAAAGTAAATGTTATGTGAAGAGGGATAAAGCCCTGAATGACTAGTTCCCTATGTTGCTTTAAAGATCCCTGAGCTGGAGCATAGAAATTCTCCAAGTCCTTGGCTAAGGTTTAACTGATATGAGGGTATGTCCCAAGTGCTGGACTCCAAGATGGGAATGGAAAAAGGGGTACATGGGGAAAAAAAGGGGAAAAAAAGTGGTTGGGCACATGACAGAGTGGGAGGTGTCCATGAAGAGTGCATTTATCCACTGCTAGGGAGGAAGCATGAAGAATTTTTCTGAGAAGATGAACCACCGGCAGCTGAAGAACTTGAGCAGTTCTGCTTGGCTGCAGGTTCCTACTCCATCCTCTTCCACCTTCCTGGAATGACTACTTCCCACTGAAAGTCCCAGCACCCCTTCCCTGACAGGCATCTTCTTTCTTGAGCTGGAAACCCTGTGGGAGGAGGGCATGGACAGCACATCTCCAGCCCTGTCCTGGGAGCAGTGACCTGCAGGCAGCAGCTCTGGCTCCTGGGCACCAGCACCCAGTACAACATTGTGCAAAAGGCAAGCCAGGACATGAGGGGGGTTTGCAAGGATGTAAATAAGTGTTTGGGGAAAAGGGGGCTGAAAGCTGTCTCACTGAGCTTGCATCAGCCCAGTATTTGGTAAGAGGTAACTGGATGTGCTAGATGTGCAATTGGGAGCTTTATAAGGAGCAAGGAGAAGTTGATGCCCACACTGGGTGGTGGCTAGCTATTGCAACCTTCCCCAGGTGGAAACATCTGCAAAGGGCATTTCCCACAGTTAGACAATGTTGTGAATGCTATGAAATTCTTTTATTTGGGAATTAAAGTAAAGCAAGTAATATGTGGTTATGGTGTACAACAGGTGTTGGCATCGCATTAGAGGTATAGTTATGTTTCCGTGAAGGAGAAGAACCTGGTGATGATTCATGATTAAAATGTGAATAGTTTTTCGTTTTTAATATGAAATTAGGCACCATCCAGTACTGAATAACTAAATAATATCAACAGCCAGAAAATAAATTTATCAATTATTATCTAGCCGAAGCTAGATTTTTTTGCTGGTGCATCAGGAGTTGGACTAGTTTTAGGGCAGCATTGAGGGAACAGAGAGGACAGGGACCTTTGCAGGGACTCGCATCCATGTAGAGAGAGGCGAGCTTGCTTAGCTGGAGCTCTGCAGTACCGCCATGCCATCGAAATGCTGGACTTCAACTCACACATACTGCGCTTCCCAACTGGAAGATGCTTTGTCCTAATCCAACCCTGAGTCCTATCAGAAGCCACTGCCGGAAAGATGCGAAGAAAGCCCGCGTTCGCGCTGCTGTAGATGCGAGGCTGTGTTTCAAAGGCTGCAGCCCCTCTCTGCGAGACCCCTGCGAGCCGCAGCCCCGGCTCGGAGCTGGGCTGGGCTGGGCTGGCCGGGAGCGGGCTCCGCTCCGTGCCGGAGCGCGCTGGGGCTGCGGCTCCTCCTCGCCGGGGCCAGCGGGCAGCGTGCCCGCACCGCCTCGGGAGTGGCTGCGGAGTGTCCTGAAAAGCTCCAGCTACTTTTATGCTACGTGTTCCTCATAGCCGCGAAGTAATTTTTTTTCCTGCAGCTGGGAAGTACCAAGCTCTTCCCTCAGCTCGAGGTTAATCATCTGCTTGTAATTAACCTGTGACCTCCCACGCCCGCGGCGGGGGGCAGCGCTGTAGCTTTAACGCGGGCGCTGGAAGCAGGAGGAGGACAGCAGTGCCAGGTCCGGCCCCAGAGTGCCGCAGATCCCTCGCTGCTGCCTGCCATGGGGAGCCGCAGCCTCCTCGCCGCCCTCCTGGCCACTGCCCTCACCGCCCTCCTGCCGCTTCCCGCCGCCTCCTCGGCCCACCGCAAGCTCCTGGTGTTCCTGCTCGACGGCTTTCGCTTCGACTACATCGATGACAGCGAGCTGGAGGGTCTGCCGGGCTTTCGGCACATTGTGAACATGGGGGTGAAGGTGGATTACATGACCCCAGACTTCCCCAGCCTCTCCTACCCGAATTACTACACACTGATGACAGGTGAGTACTTGTATTTCTGTGCTGTGATGCTCCTCAGAGCTGTCAGCTCCCCGTACCGAAGTGGAAGGCAGCTCCCTGTGACTTCCAAAGAAGATATAAAAATAACCCAAGTCGTGCTTTTAGCTGGGAGTTTAAAAGCACTCTGGCATTATAGCCCAGAACTGTTTTTCTGAAACGTGTTCTGAACTTGGAAATGCCACCTGGAACTAATTTTTGAAGTTCCCTTTTGCTCATCCAAGGTGTAGCTGGGTCCCTACCTGCTGCCACCTCAGCATCATGGCCAGCTGGGGCTCCCTGGTGTGAGCACCAACGGGGGCTACTGCATGTATATAGAACATAGAAACAATTGGGAATGCATGGAAGATGAATACAGAGACTGCTCAGGGGCTTTAATAAAAATGCATATGAAACTGAGTGTGGCTACACTAAGAACTTATTTTCAGTCAACAGATCTGCTTTGGCAAGTTCAGCATTACATCTCTTTTTGAACCGTTTGTATGTTTTCTTAACTTTGCTCTAAGTCCTCATATCTGTAACAATTCAAAATAGCCAAATCGAAAAACAGTCAGAATTTTTGCTTTTATTCCCCTGCAGCTTTTCAGAATATCCAGGGGAGGCTTTCAGAAAACTGCGAGGACAGTCATAGTTCTCATGATGCTGATTTGCTTTAATCTTATGTGGAGGAACATGATTACAGTAACATTAGGAAGGTGCAGAGAGTAGAGATGAGCCAATTCCTTTAGAAACAGACCCCAAGGAAGCGAAAATTAAGTAAAAAAAAAAAACAAAAAAAACCAGATTTTTTTTTCTGGAGTTCCTACTTGGATTTTTTGTGGAGTTATTGAATAAGTAAGAGTTTCTACCTAATGAGGAGGAGTAAAAATATCTATCCTGAGATATGTGGCATCTTCCGCTATTCTTGGAACAATGCAGTGCCCAGTGATTCATATACTGCTTGCTGGGAAAGCAAATAGATGCCATTGTAAGACTAAAATCTGACATCAGTTGTGCCCAGCTTGTTTTGAAACTGCTTAACCCCTTCTTCCCTATCTCTCAAGAAAAACACTTTCCTCTTGCTCATTGCTGGTCAGAGAACAGTATGAAACCATCACAGGGTTGGTTTTGATTATTTTTCATTATTTGGTACAAATATATGAATGAAGAATAACTGTCATGACTGAAAATAGAGGTGTTCCACTCCAGGCCATGTTCTTTAGGTGTGCATAGGCGAACTGACCTAACACTTCATAGGTGCAAAAATTCTTTGGATGGTGCTGTTAAAGAGAAAAAGAAGAAAAGTGAGTGACATTTCACTCCTAAATACATTCAGTCATCACTCCTATTAAGCGTATATGTAAAGTGAAATCTATGACCAGCCTTTTGAGGAGTTTTGAGAACTTCCTACTTTGTACTCACAAAGAAGGAGTTTTAAGAGATGGAACACCACTACTGGACTTCTCATGTTTTCAGTAGAGTCCTGCACTTCAGCCTGAAGCAGTAATGTAGTCTGTGAGACCAAACTCAACTCCTCTTGCAAGTCTCCTAGACTTTATGATAAGGATATCAATGCAAATACAACTTAATTGCAAATAGCAATTAACCTTCCTAACCTTCCTAACACATGAGTCACAGTAGTATTAAGTAGGTCAGGAACCAATTGAGGACTAAGTTTAGGTGATGAACATTGCCCAGAAGAAGATCCAAGACTGCCTTTGAGTCCTTGGGGTGTTAGTGAAACCCATGACTGTGTCTTGGCATGATAGCTGCACTCTTCTTACTCTTTGGGGCCATGGTGCCATTTCCACTGAAAGCAGGTTTTATGGGGTGGTGGGGTTAGGAGTGCAGAGCATGTGGCAGATGTAGTGTTAAGCTGTTTTCAGTCTGCATCTATTAAATTTGCAAAGCTAGGACAGGTTTTGGAGAAAATTCAGCATGGCAGGGTGATACAAGCATCCTGCAATAGTGACCTGCTTAGGGAATGGCAAGCTGCTGTCTCCCTGGTGCTGCTATATGGGCATGGGGAAGCTTTCATCACATCTCACCATCCCCTGTGCTGCAGGCAGACACAACTGTAACTGGTTTTATTCCTGTTGGTGACTGGGATGTCTGGGAGTTAAATGCTGCCAGTTTCTTCTGGGAAATCAGGAAAAAGTCATTCTTCATGCTTTGTCTTACATTGCTGTTTCACGAGCTGCTAAGAAAGTTGCATTTTAACTTCCAAAATATTATATTTGTCTTCATAGTATATTGGCGTGCTTCAGCTAAATCAGTTGAAGAAATTGCACATTCTCACTCCTGGCTTGTTCTTTATATCTCACTTTGGGTTTTTGTACGTTTTTTTGTTTTGATAAATATTCCTGTCTCTTCTTTCTCTGCTTATTCACAAGGCCTTATGGTTCCATATCCACTCAGGAGCATTCACAGCTGCCAGGTCTTGGACAACATGTGCATAAAAGTGTTGTAGTTTGTGTGTATATGACTAGCCTCTATTCATTCTTGTGATCAAGGCCTTTCCCTTCTGCCATTTATCTCACATCCGTGCAACCTTCATGACTCCAGAGCAGATGAGTTATTACTAAATGGGAGAAGTTCTCCATCGTTTCTGTGGCTTTGGAGGAGGACAGTGGACTCTGGCCCTCAGATACCATGACCATTGGGACAGGTCAGTCTCCTCAAACATGAACTCACTTCCTTCTCCTGCCCAGACCTGCAGGCAGAGGTTATGGAGATCAGCAGCATCAGCCCCAGTGCTTATCAGTGTAAATGCCAAAGTGCAGCCTTCATCCCTGCCAGAGCACAGATCTCCTCTGCACTGGCCGCTCACAAGGAATGGCATACAGCACAGCTGCCCACCTCTCTGTAGGATCTTCTAGTCATAATATTTTACTTTACCAATACTTTCAAGAGGGCAGCCCAACTGAATTTAATATTCATGGGAAATGGCAAATGTATGGAGACTTTCAAAGCTATAACCAAATAGATGCAACTATAACTGTTGATAAAAAGCAACATATTAAAAGCAACTAATTAACATATACTAATGAGAAGCACACCCCTTTCTGTAGAAACAGGGTGCTGGGTGAAGTACCAACACAGCAGGACAAAGAGGGTCCAGCCTGGTGGAAAAAAAAGGATACATTTTGGAAGGGAAGCATGGGAAGGAGGTCATGCTGTCCTTCAGGGCTATGGCAGAGCACTTCATGGGTCCCTCTCCTGCTGATATTTGCTGCTGCTGTTAACCCGTGAGAAGATCATCCCCAAGTCACACAGCCTCAGTCTTCCTGCAAGGCAGAGCATGGCATCAAGACCTGTTATTTGCTTGAAGAAGCATCAAACAAAAGCCAAATCTGGGCTGGTGCAAAGGGATCTGACTGACAAGCAACTGGAGAAGCTGTTTTGTACAAAAACCTGGTGCTGTGCAAGGTAGCTCAAGGGTGCACTAGCTTTAAATCCAACTCTTTGGAAACAAATCTCTGGCAACTTCCTTTATGCCATGTTTCTTAGTATTGGCTTCTACTGTGGCAGAAAGACTTGTTTTTAGGTGGTTGGGTTGCTTTCTGAAGTGCTAGACTGAATCCTACCTGGTGTCCTGGCTCTCCGTGGTGCAGTTACGATGTTGCAATTGTTGCCCTGAAAAACATGAAATGGAGAATTAGGTAAAAGGAGATGTTGCAGCTGTGACAAAGCTTTTGCAGGACTCTTTGTGGGTTTGACAAGGGAGGGAAGAAGGAGTCCAAATATGTCTATTCAAATAGGCTGCCTTAATCATACCATGGGTTGTTTGTTTTGGAAAGGAAGGAATTAAGACCACAAGCCACCTCAGGTTGTTATCCTGTGGGGAGTTTTAAATTTTTTCCCTTTCCCTGCGGTGGCCTGGCTCTGCAGGGAGCTCTCATGCCAAGTTCAGTGGAAAGTCTAAGGTCTCCCTTTTAACCACTGCAAGCAGGAGTTACTGCTGCAGAGCACTCCATGCCATATCTGTCAAGAAAAGCTGCTCATGCTCTGGTTGCGTCTCCCTCACCCAACAGCCTGCAGGTGTTGGAGGGGTGATGAAGGACTCCCTGCAGCCCAGCTCTCCTGAAGTCTCCCCCAGCTGAGAGCACTCAGGGGCACCTCACATTTCCAGCCAGTATAAAGATGAACAGATAGTATCTCATCTGAGATAAAAATCCCGAAAGCATTTCTTTTCCAAAATCATAACTAGAAATGAAGTCTTTCTGGCACGTCTTCCATGTGGATGTGCCAGCTGCCTGGTCAGCTGTGCAGTCCCACATCCAAGTGTTATGTTTCACTTGGCCTCCACGGGAAGCAAAGGGAGCCCCTGACTGCAGAGATGGGTGGGGAATTGCTTGGAGAGGAGCCAGCAAGGAGCCTCCATGCACCTGTTTGGACAGGACCTGATCTTGAGTAAGTGGCAGAGGGGCTGTGAGGTCCCCTGAAGCTTGAGGGGTGGAGGAGAAGGTAGACTAAAGGACATTTCAGTCTCCTGTACCCACAGTGAGGGCTATGGCCTTTATAGGGGTGTCCCAGACTTGCAGTAACACAATGATGACACACTTGGGGCTTGTCTAAAATACAGGGGTGGTGTGTGGTGTTTTCTCAGCCACTGCAGCTCATCCCTACATATGCCATCACCTCCTCCTCTGCATAGCAGTAGGGAACATGGCAGACATGCCATAGGTAACAGAGCTCCCACAGATAGGTGACATCAAGGTCCACTCTGCCAAACTGAAGATTTGACCTATCTTCCATGTTTCAACAATCTTCCCTTCACTCATCACCCTTGATGTTGGCATACTTAACTGCTGAGGGACTTTGGTGGATGATGGCAAAGTCTAACAAAGTCTACACCTATTCTCCCCTGAGCACAACAAATCAACATACACTACATCCCATTTATTCCATGTTTTCTGGGAGAAAATACCCTTTGGGCTCCCAACCCTAGAATCCTCTGGAGTCTGGCTGATGCGCACACATACTAGTGTATTTACTATTTACTGTGAGAGGTTTCCTGATTAAAAGCACAGCAGCTCCAGGCTCCTACTCAGTACCTGAAGGAAGCCCAGCCTAGTAATAGTTCTAGTGGATGCCTCTTTTCTGCTGCACAGTAAATAGCATCCTGACTCCACCCTGGTCCAGAAAAAGATGCTAACAATATCTGTTCAGCAGTTAAGCAAGTTCTTAACTATGTAAGTCATACCTACATGTTTTCTGAGGCATTAAAAATGGAAGGATCGGAGTACAACAGGGAAGTTTATTACGTACACATGATATAAAACTATTTCTACTTCACTGTTCAAGCTTAGAAAAAAATCTGTAAGGATACAAAGTGCACAATGAGTGACAAGGGAAAATTATTTTTTCTTTTTGGTCCTCTCAAACAGTTACAGATGCCAGGAGCAGCAGAGATTTAAAAAGTTCTGTTTGTGACATACAGCTCTGAAATCAAGTCTCTTCCTTTTCTTGGATTCATTAGCTTTCCATTTCTAAAACTGTGTTGGGAAGCAGAAGAACATGAATAAGTCTGTGGTAATACTGTTAACTGGCAGGGAAAGAATACTATCCAAGCAAGAACAGGCTGGAAAAGATTGTGGGAACCAAGAGGATTTTCATTTTCACATTCTTCCTCTTGCTTTGTTTATTCACCACCTGCAGAAAGGCTGCAATGCCTAGCCTCAAGATTTTTCTCTTTCACACACAAAATATTGCAAAAATCTGTATTTGCTTTCTACCAGTTAAAAAATGGAAACACTTCTAAAATGTAGAACAGAAAGTTTTTTCTAACACAAGTTCACAATGCTACAAATTGAAATACAGTTTTTTCCTTCTTACTAGCTACAATCTCACAGCTCACAACCACTGTACCTACTACCAGCTGTTAGCTAAGTAGGCATTCACATACCAAGGTATTTCTTAGCCCAAGAGCTGAAGTCACTGCCAGAAGTTCATACTCTGTCTAATAATGCAGGCAGCAGCTTTGTCCATTGTTCTGTCCAGTGCTTGGAGCTTTAGTGCCCTTGAGCCACACCCAGCTCTGGAGGTTTAAGGGTGCCAGAGTGGTCCCTGAGCCCACCACAATTCAGGAGAACAATCAACAGCTTGGAGTCCTGACTCTCCAGGGACACAAGACCTGAGTTCCCACACAAGAAAGCATCTGGAAAACCTCAGCTGGATGATTTATTAGCAATTTTTGTCACCCCAGCCCTGGCCTCATGATAAAAGCATTGAATTAAGAGTTTCAAGCTCTTACTAAATTAATCCCCTTTAGGGAAAAAAAATAATGCTGTGTGTAGCAGAGATTTTTTTCTGTGCTTTTTGATGTGATCCTACTTGAATTGCAAAGTCTTGCCTGACTTTGTTCATGCTTTGGGTTTGTCTGATATTAGAGGTCATAAAAATTTGGAAAGACTTTGCCAGCCAACTCCTTTGGAACATGAATTGTCCATGCAGTACAGTTTTTACTTGGGGGTCTGCAGATGGCAGGGCCACTTTGCCCAGGCCAGCATTCCCCCCAGCCTTCTCATGAGCTCTGGCCTTCTCCAGGCTACTTAGGGTTTAGCACATGAGTTTTGTTTTTACTCTGTGGTCTTTCTCATCAAAGCAGAGCAGGTGAGACCCATCAGGGGAACAGTAGAGCAGGGCATATATCAAAACTCTGTTCCTGGGGACAGCATCCACTATATATGCTCCAAAACAGGAATATAGTGCTGATGGCTTTTAAGTCCTGCTTTCTTCATCTCTATGGGAGGCAGCATGAGCAGAGCATTTCCCAAGGCAAGTCATCCAGCTGTTTGCATGGAGGAACTTAACTCTTCCCCTATTGCCCTGCAGCAGCCTGTGATTGCATCTGCCCCCCTGACTCTTGTCACTTTCCAGAGAGTGGGGACATCATGGTGGGACATGAGAGGAAAGATCTCACCATAGTGGCAAGGCATATATATAATATTGCATAGTACATTTAGCTAAATGCATGTATTGATGTTCACCATCAGATTACGGCCCCTTTGCTGCATTGCCTAACACACACACACTGTGGGTTCTCTGATAAATCTGATTTGCCCAGTGTAGAGATGGCAAATGCCCCAGGAGCACATGCTCTGGTTTCCAGATCTCACACACAGCCACTGCAGGGTGCTCAGCACTCAGCATTACTGTGCTGCTGCTGCTGTGGGTAGCCAAGTGGCTGTGTGTTTCGCTGGTCTTCTAAATTTCGTCTTTGTTTCATAGAGATTCATTTGAATGCTGACGAAAGTGCCTGGAGACATGGGAATGTGCTTTAGACAAATGCTGTATGAAGTGTAGTGTCCAAGTAAGCTCTAGCATGCAGACTTGCAAATGCTTTTGCTGGCTCTCCTCCAGAAGGATACAGCAGTTATCATATTCTTGGGAACTATACCCTCTTTGTTTTCCTCTGTTGCCTGAGGAAGGAGTAATTTTTACTACAATTACAATGAGTTTAAATAGTGACGTCTGTATGCTGAAACTGCTTTCTGCCCTGTTTGTATTTTTAAAATTCTTAAGATAACATTTGATTACAGAGGAAAGCTGCAGTAATGGAAGAAATAATAAATGAGGAATGTTATGGTGACTCTCTAACACCATGTTGCTATTTTGATAGTGATCATAAGAAGCACAACAAAAGTAATTTTTTTAGGCTGGAGAAAACAAGTGAAAATGGGATATAAAGAAAAAGGGTTGGACAGGTGATCCAAAAGAAACTTGAGAAATGCCCTTAATTTTGGGTAGGAGTATCCTGGGAAGGAGGGGGCAGGGGCAGAAATGCCAGTTATTCCAGGGCTTTTCAATCTAGTGAGCAAGGCTAAGAATAGCCATGGTTGAAGATTAACAAAGGTCAAAAATAAAATTAGAGATCAGCCATATTTTTGAGCAGTGTTTACTGATGACAAATCAGTAGGAGCAACTCAAACTGGGAGGAGCAACCTAAGGAAGAGATTAATTGGTTGATTATTGATGTCCTCCAAGGAGGTCTAGGGTCTTTCTGAGGCACAGGTCTCAGGTAAGCAGACATGAATGGCATTAAATGGTCATGTCTTTTGATCTGTTGCTCACCTGATCTTCTTTTCTGATCCTGTGAACCAGAGATGTCTGCAATGAAAACTGATGCCTTATAGTCTTCAACGCCTCTTTTTCAATAGCTAAAAAAGGATTTGGAGTCCATAGTAAATTGAACTAATCTAATGTGGAGAACAGAACACTGTACTATGTATTAGCTCAAACAGTTAAATTTCCCAGCAATACTATGAAGAACAATCTCCAATCTCTTCCTCAAAAATGTGGACAGACAGTAGACTTTAAGTCCTATAGAATCAGTAGCAGTGAGAACTCATTGATTCTGTATGAAGACTACACAACACATCATACAGATACCTAATATGTAGGTTTCACACTGATAGAGCTTCAGCACTGACCTGTAGGTTTCCCAGGCTGGCACAAATTGCCTGCTGCAGTTTATCAGGTTGATAGGTGCTTAGGAATACATGGACTTTAAGAAGCTGAGGTTGTCCTGTAAATCGTAGGGCTGCCATTTTTGATGCTCTATAGAGACATCCTTTTATCTCTTTTGAGACTTACAGAAAAAAGAGCACTTGTCAGCCTGAAGAAAACAGATTACTGCCCATCCACCAGTTCTCCCATATTAATTCTATTTGGATTAGTATGATAAGTAGTGACTGCCACAAACTGATGCCACTTTTTTCCTCTGGGAAGGAGGAAATGTTCTGCATAATTGAAATACTTTTTAGTAGGGAAGGAGAATTCAAAATCCGTTTCAAGATCATATGCACCCAAAGTATACAGAGTCCTCTGCTTGAAATGACATCTTTTCAGAACAATACCAAGGTTATTTCACTTCTGATCACCATGATCAGGCTCAAAATAATCAAAGCCTGTTATCTGGATCCCTGCAATAATATGACTCACCAGCTAATGAGGACTGTGTCTATCACATGCTTCAGTCGTTGCTTTTTAAGATATGTAAATAAGGAACTTCCTGTACAACTTATTCTTCAACATTTCTTTCCCCATTTCTGTTAATTCATCTTCAGAATAATTATTAAAATATAGCATCTTCTCTTCTGACAATTACAAGTAGAAGATATCTCTCAGTTATTATATACTAGTTTCTTGTAATATGAAGTTGCCCGAGGGTCTCTCAGATATATGAAGAGGCCTGAACATGTCTGATAAAATTATTGCTGTGCCCACAACCAAGAACAAAGCATGATCATTACAAGGGAAAAAAAAAAGAAAAGCAAACAATAATGGAAAATAAAAGTAACATATAAATGTGTTTGCCTAGTTTTTGCCTGTTTGCAGAAAAACAATGTGCCTTATGGATAAAGATGAAGAAATGCAAGTTTCTCAATCTTTGTAATGTGTTTCTAGATTGTGCTCTTATCACCTCCTGTTCACAGCTTTCTTCCCACAGCCCTCGGGTTCTGAGTGCTGATACCTTAGAATGGCCTCAGACTTGGCAGGTGTTGGGTGTGTAGAAAGAGCCAGGTGTCAGCCAAATATGAGGCGCTTGTGGGCTACTGCTGACACAGTTTGTGTGTGGGGCTGGGTTTGAAACATAGAGCAGGACATGGGGTGCAAGGTTTGTTTCTTCTGGCCTCAGCTGTCTACAATTTGGCTGCCTGAAGCTGAGAAAAGGCTGTGACATTTCTCTACCAATAATTGAGAGCATATGCACCTTCAGATACCTGAGATGCCTGTCCTAAGGTGGGATGAATTGCATTCTATATGTGACTCTTCTTATCCATCGATTGTGAAGGGAACACAGAGGGCAGACAAGGTTCAGCAACTAACTTTTGGATGTCTGAACTGGGGGATTTAGTAAGCAAACAGGAGCACCTCAATGAAAGGTAAGAGTCAGGGAGATTTTATGAATCGTTGCAAGGTAAGAGATCCTGGAATTCAAGACAGGGCTTTTCAGCTGATTTGCTGGATGATCCAGTAATAGCAGTGGTAGTGCTGCCAGCATCCTTCTACTGAAGAACACCAATCTGATTGTGCTGCTTTTTTCTTCACTCTCAAAGGTCGCCACTGTGAGGTCCATCAGATGACTGGAAACTACATGTGGGACCAGAAGGCAAATGTATCTTTTGATATTGGTGTGAATAAAGAAAGCCTGCTGCCTCTCTGGTGGAATGGATCAGAGCCATTGTGGGTCACAATGATGAAAGCTAAAAAGAATGTTTCCATGTACTACTGGCCAGGTTAGTATGAGAAAAATTGTCACAATGCACCTTGACATCTGAGCACTTCACATATTGTAGGAATGGCTCCCTAATAGAGTTCTGAAATACAGATAGAAATTTTATGTGCTTTACTAACCAGACATAGAAATGAAGTAGCTTTTCTTCGGTCATGATAATTTATTTGCATATGCTTAGAAAGGAAAAGACTGTGCTGGCTTGAAGAGCATCCTCTCCTCCATCAATTGCTTGTTCCTCTTGCCCATCTGTAACTTCTGCTCTGCTGAGTGATTGCTCCATGGTCCAATAAAACTTCACAGTCCAATAAAAGTTAAACAGTAACCACCCTACCCCAATGCTTCTTTGGTTTTAATCTGGAAATTAGTAGCTGAGAGCTGAAGTTGATCTGATCTGTGAGGACATTAAAATACAGCTGGAAGCAAAGCATCCTTGTCCTCTGGTCCTCCTTCATTGTTAATTCATCTGTGGTTCCAGTTGCTCTGAGTCTGAGCCATTCATTTGGAGGAACTTGGCCTTTCTGTTCCTCATTTGTTAGATATTGGACCACTGGAATGACTAGAGATGTGTAATAATGAGTCCTTTTTAACAAACAGAAGTATTGTATCCCCTTAGGCTATATGTTTAGGGACTCACATTGAAATAGATGTTCCAGCTGAGCAACTAGACCAAATTCTTTACAAAGCACTGATTCTCAACTTTTTTACCTTCTAACTGCTGCTTACCCTAAGCAGTCTGCAGATATCCTCAGTGTGCAAGCACAGGCTGGAGGACCAGGGAGCTGTTAGAAGAGCTGCACTGAATACAGTCAGTGCCAGCAGGGCAGTGGCAGCTGACTCACACCATGGGCTCCTGGCCAGCTTGTCTCTGCATCCCAATGCACATGTGCCTGGCCACAGTCTTTCCATGCAATGTGGCTAATGGTGTCCTGGCAAAAAGCCCACGATTCTAAGGAATAGGAAGAAAGAGCAAACCAAGATGGAAAACATTGAAAAGCCATCCAGAGTGTTTCTACAGTACTGAAGGGCAACAAGATCTGAGGGTGACAATATTGCTGTATGGACTCAGAGGCAGTCAAAGAGTTTACATCAGCCCTGAAAAAAATGCTGCTTCCTACTGAAGATGTCTCAAGTGATCTAATAGCAAGCCAAATAGTAGGATATAGAAATTATACAAGAATGTAGGAATTATTCTAAAAATTTACAAAAATATCTCTTTCTGTAGACTATTCAACTCCTATTGTAATTGTTCTCAATAGGTATAATTATGTACTGAATAGATGTAACAGCCTACAGAGAGCTGCTGAAATCCAAAAAACCAGTATCACTTTCCATTAAGTGCCTTTGGACTTTGGACTAGCTCCTTCATGTTGCCCTTGGAGCAGTGCTTCCCAGGGAGAAAACATATGAGGTGTATATATACATAAATGTGTATCCTTCACTCTATTTCTAGCTGAGAATTGCAAGAAACAAAAGGGACCCCCTTTTCCCAGTGCTTACACTCCCAAGTGTATGCATTGAACTCTCTTATGACACAGATGAGGAATTTTTGCATGGATCTGGCATTTTAGCTGTGGACTGTGACATGTACCACTGTCTGTCCTTAATTATTTATCTGTGATGGCTGACCTTTGGCAAAGCCATCAGTGCTTCAGTTCAGCAAAAGCTGAAGCACGTTTATTTTAAGGGTACTTGTGGTCTCAAAGGACACATTGGCCATACAGGGTCAGACACAGGAAGCAGAGTGAAATGTAGAACTACTGAACTAAAATACAAGGCTGTTGGGCTGCACTAGGATTCCAAGTATAACTGGGGTGAACAGAAATCACTTCAAATGCAACAGCATTTGTTACATTTTCCCTATATGACTTTTAAAACTATTTTCTTGTTCCATAGTAATGACAGAATCCTTTCTAAAAATTCTAGATCTATAATTTTAAAGCTTAAATTCTTAACAAGCCATTTGAATGAGGAGCAATACCAAACAAAATGAAAATAAAACCCCAAGAATTAATAACCAAGGTGAGTAGAGGTCCCACAGACATTTGCATTGCATATGATCTGCTATTAGTGATTAGCTTTCCAGCCGAAAGATACACTGCTGCTTATTAATGAATCTTGCAATTATGATAAAGATTCAAACAGGAAAAGTCTGGGAAACTCTTAAAAGGAACTGCAATATATAGCCAAATTCATCAACTTTGTTCTTGAAGATGCTGTTTTCTCTTTAGCCAGCAGTAAGGACAAACAAGATCAATGAACCATAGCAGGAATGCATTGGAAATGCCAGAATGCTGATACCCAGGATTAACTTTTACCAGTGCCATTTCCTCCTCAGAGCCAGTTCCAAGCTTTGCAAAGTCTGAACCCAAAATCTGCTGCTTCATTTTCCTCCCTGTGTTCCTCTCCCATGTAGTTGGTGCCTAAAGAAATAAAATCCAGATCCCAGCACACTGAAATATAGAACAGGATGCAAATAACAATCACACAGCTTTCTCTGTGAGCCTAACATAAACACAGCAAAGACAAGTCATGGGAAGAATGTATCTGGGATCTCTTGACTCTAGAAGCAGAGGAGCCAAACTATGGTCATGCTGGGGTTCCAAAGCCCACTTCTGCCAAAACATAAGGCCTTGGCTTGTAGGGGCACTTTTCTCCTTTCTCCGTGCTGTGTGTGGGGTGAAAGGTGCAGCCTCACACTGGGGTTGCTGTCTGAAGCACTGCTGCTCCAGCAGGTGGAGAATGCCCAGAGGAGTGCAAGAGCATCCTGGCACTGAGGTCAAAGTTTTGGAGTGGTCCTCGCCCTCAGCCCAGTAAGTGGCATCATCCCAGATGCTCGAACTCCTTCATTTTCCACCAGCTGATGCAACTACTTCAGCTGAAGTGCAGTGCAACTTCTCCAAACACTGAAATGAGAGACAGAGAAGAGAAGAAAAAAGACTCTAAATTCAACTTTTGCCATTTAAACACAATATTTACCAGATCATACAGCTAGTCTGGAAACTTTTCAAAATTTTCTGTTATGACATGAAGTGTCCAACTGTTATATAAATGTTTAGAAATATAATATAAAGCTGGCAGAGATTCAGGTCGCCTTGTCAGATAGATAAAGAAGGGCCTATATATCACTCTGAAAGAAGTCCTTATTCCTGCTCCAGTAGTTCAGGTTTTTAAATAAAGGTTTAGCCTCATACAAAACTATGTGAAGGATCTAGCATTACATCTTAGTAAATGCAGCTTAACTATTTGTAGTTTAACCAAGAAAAACTGAGCATTCCCTTTGGCTGGCTCCAAATCTGTTTAAATTTTCTTTCCCATAATATCTAAAAGAGAAAATTTACCATCTGTCCTGTCCTATACCAAAATAAAATTTAAATATTAAAGGGTCTTCATGGCCAGTATTATGGACTTGTAACAAGCCTTAACATTAAAACCCTAATTTAAGTTCTATTCATCATAGAGGCTAAGAAAAAAAAAAAAAAAGAAAAAAAAGAAGCTCTTGGTGTCTAAGTCTAAGCATTGAATTTCCAATGGTACTGTCAATGAACTGCACACTTGAAGACCACTATTTCATGGCCAAAATTATTTCTAATTGTTGCTACCCTGTAGTCTTTTACGTCATGCTTATCACTTGACAACCTAGAAATAGAAAAGATATCTCAGCAGCTGAAATATCCCAGATCCCCAAGAGGTTAATGCTCCCAGTTAAAATTATCTAATGAGTAATCCTGAGGAATGTTATTTTAGAAAATTACAATCTGATGTCAGTATCTGAAGAAAAAAGAGGCAAAATGATCATATTAGTCACTGGCTATGAACAGTCATCCACCTGAAGTAAAACACAAGGCATTTCTAACGACTTTCCAAATGCATTCTTAACTTCTTGCCTGGTTTTGGAGACAATCTTGAGTCAGACTCAAGTAGGAAAGGAGAAATTGGCTCCAAAGTTCCAATTCAGTCCTGAAATACTAGCAAAGCCCACAGAAGACTACTGCATCACCTCTGCATCTGAGGTAGCTGAAAGGCCTTGTTTTGCCGCTGGTAGCACCCAGGATATCCTACAAAATCCTGGAGCTCTGTGCTCTCAGGAAAGGGGACTTCCTGGATATGATTTTGGGCCATTCATGGAATACATTTTTCTGATGATTTTGTTAAGTATGAGCTTGGATCCATCTCTGTTGCACAGTGTAATTTCTTGGGGATGCTGTGAGCAAATGTATAGGAGCTTTATTGTGGGATGATCTAAACAGTCAGTTCTTGTCAAGTAATGTGCTGGCTGTTTATCCAAGCTGCAGACAACTGTCATGGTGGATCACAGAGGATCATGGTGGAGACATGAACACTAAAGTATCTTCATGCAGAAAGTGGAAGATTAAATCTTATGTTTGGGGCAACAGGGGAAGAATGAAAAGTAGGCACCATCCCATAATTTTAATCAAAATAAAAATTAGATACAGGTTCAAGAGTCAGCAAATGTGTTTTTACAGGAAAGTAAATCAGCTGACTACATTTGATATTTATTATTGCAAATAATTAATTAATCATAATAGATGGGGTCCCTTGAAACACACAAAGCATGTGGAGACCTGGGAGCTGCTACCACAGACAAAGAGACTGAATCTGTCTTGTGTGCTATGGCCCTTTAACTTTTGGAAAGGATAATTTCCATCTGACTTGTCTGGCTTTCTGCAAATAAGTGAAGATTTAAAAAAATTCCTAAGTGTAAACATTTAAGTTTTACTAATCTTTCATGGTACTCCTGAACCATCACATCAGAAGACTCCTAGCCAGCTTGGCCTGCAAATGGTGTGCTTTTCCCTGTGTTCCAGTACTGCACCTCAGTGATGTGAGCTCATGGAGCTGAGATGCAAGACTGACAAATTCTCTTTATTGAGTGTCCCAGTAAGCAAACCACTGTCAATCACCTCTGATAGTAGCTCTGCTTGCTCTAGGGCCCTCTCTGTACTTACACTTCCTTCTCACACCCCAAGCAACAAGTCAACTTATGACAGTCCTTAATGCCTATCATTTTCCTCCCAAGGGAGAAGCAGAGGGACCCAGATATAAACAGATTCAGGCTTTGGCTTAGAGTTGCCTTTTTGAACAGACTGTGTTGCTATATACAGAGGCCATTTTGCAAAAGGTTGGAGTTTTTTGGTTTTGATTCCTCCTTGTGCCCCAGGAATACATCAGAAAATGCCTAACTGTGATGGGAGGACTCTGGGGTTCTGGAATGATAATTTACATTAATCCAGTGTTTCTGGAAGCATGCTTCTTTTAAATATTAATATTATTCAGCAGCATAGTACCTGGAGAGCAAAAGGGCAAAGAAATCTCACAAAAACATGTTTTTCTATGTTCAGGGCCATGTTCTCCTGTAGGATTTGTTGCCATAAATTTTTAGGCCACAAAACAGACTTAATTTTGCAAGGAAGGCTGCAAGTCACAAAGAGTTAATTGGTTTACAGTGTTTTAATAAGACCTCCTGGGAAACAGATATAATAGTGGAGAGTCAGTATCACATAATAAAATACGGTTTATAGAGGATATTGCAACGTAAGATACAGCATGTCTAACTGGAAAGTATTTGCTGAACTTTCAGAGAACAATATCTAAATCCATTATGTTGGAAGCCTGGAAATGAGGCTATATGGCCACAGAAGTTAAAATATAAACAAGCTGGTGATTTAGGTGGAAATGGTCTGCCACAAGGGAATCAAGCATTTTATTGTGGGAAGGTCACACAGAGACCTTCCTTTTAGAGAGGGAAATAAAAGGATCCAATGTACAGTTTGTTACAAGCACTTGTCAAACCAACCTCTCTCCCCTTTTCCCTTGCCAACCACATGGTTTCCTGCAGGGAAGGCATAAGGTAAGTAATGTCATAGGGAATTTACAGACCTGAACTTGGACACCAGGGTGTGGGGTCTGTGGTCAAGGTGAAATAGCAGAGTTTACCATATTTTTTGCTCATAGGTTGTGAGGTCGAAATCCTTGGAGTCAGACCAAGTTACTGCCGCGAGTATTTCAGCGTCCCAACAGACAAAAACTTCGCAGACGCCATCACTGATGCCCTTGAGTCTCTGTGGTACGTCACTAGATTTTTTGCAGTGTGGGGTTTCCTCTCTCTAGGACAAGTATTTGGATTTACTATAAGAGAGATTTTCAGGATGGGCTTCCAAGTAGGAAGATGGGGGCCACCACTGCTTTATAGTCCCATCATAGAAACAACACCATAACAGAAATAGGCCCTTACATTAAGAGTGGAGGGAAAGATGTGCTCTTCTCTTTCTGTGTAGGCTGCAACAAGGAGGAGACATCCTGACTTAGTACTTCTAATTTGCTGTTTCAAACAGCTTCAGGATGAGCCTGTGCATGTCTGTTCACTGACCTGCAAGAAAAGGCTTTGAAATGCTTGTACTTAGAAAGGCAATTTGGAAATTCTGAAATTCAGCTCCAGTCACTTGTTTATGAAAATGATACATTGGGTTTTTTCTTCATTTTAGAACATCTCAAGCAATAAATTTTTGGAAAGGGCATTCATTTTGTGCAAATATGAGTATAGATTACAGTAGAAGAGTTCAGTTGTAAGGGACCTACAACAACCATATAGTCCCACTGATGGGAATATATCTCTCAGAAAACTCCTAGGAAAAATGTATCCTCCAGACCCAGCTTTCAAGTTCCACCATCTCTCATCCAAACATTTACAAGAGAAAATTCCACAAAGGTGTAAAATCAGGGGAGATTGCACTACCATATGCAGAACCAATGCCTTACTTTGGCTATAGCTAAGCTCCTCCTTTTTAAACCTTGTTGGTTCCATAATTAATCCTAGGAAGCCCTTCTACTTTAATACTTGAAACTGCCATAGCAATTTGAATCTGAAAAGTTTTGTATTCAGAGTGTTGATTGTTCTTGAAGTAAAGGCTCCAAAATGATGAGAGCGCTGTTGGAGATGTTGCTCCCAGTTGCACACTGGGTCCTGCTGCACAGGTGCTCACAAACAAGTGCTGTTTGCAGCATGGGCTTAGACAGAAGGTGTCTGAGACTATGTGAGAGGTTTTATCCTGAAATTATTTAGCTTAGATTTAAAGAAAGTTACCTGCACGTGACATGAGGAAGCCATATGTGCCATAGGAGGTTTTCTGGAGCTTTTGCAAAGCTTTTAATTCAGTGAATAAAAAAGGGAATGGAAGATGTAATACAGACATCAGCTCTGACTTCTGGTGGAAACCCAGAATTACTGTAGAAAGCTTTTTGTTCTGGTATCATTTTAGGATGGGTCAAGAAATACTTGAAGCTTCTTGCCTAGCACAAGCAAGCACAGTGAAGCACAGTGTATAAGGCTTGTCTGTGCACTTTTTCAGCTCTGTAATTGTGAACATGGTTAAAAATGAGGCACAAAATGTTAAAAGTACCAGCCCTTCAAGCTGTTATTTTGGGTAGCTGGAGAGTTTCAATAGCTAATTCAGTCCAAGCCACAAGGTTACTGTTTGCAGTGGAAAAGGAAAGAGACACAACACTGTTGGTGGAACAACTTGCAAGAGGTGAAAGCTGATGATTTCAAGAAAAGTGCAAATTCCTGTCACCAAGATGTTTGCCATAAATAACAGCTACAGTCTTCTGAAGTGCCCAAATCCTACAGATCACCCCGGCACTGCAGGAAGTCCTATCTCTGATGTCTTTTTACACACCATCCCTGGTGAATTTCTTCTTAAACTAAGTGCCCTGTCTCCAACAAGGCAGGAAAGAGGAAAAAGGAATTATCTTAGATAAAATTAATAATCAGGTTTGGGTGTAAATACTGCAAGGACTTAAAGTAAGAAGGGAGGTAGAGAATGAACAGATTAAAAATCTAGTAGGTTTTCCTTATTCTTTCTTTCATCCATTCTCTTTGTTTATTTCTTTAAGATTTAGAAGATGAAGTTCCATTCTGCTGAGCCAGCCCATAAGAAGTAAAGACTCTGAAATGCTTTTATTGTAAGCATATTCATTTAGCAGGATTTAGCATCTCGGAGTAGAAGAGTCTTGGGCTTGTCATCTATATCTTTAGTAAGTGCTTTTGACTTTTGAAGCTGTTCAAAGGCTGGCAAATGCAGTGTGTTTCCTTTCCACACCCCACGTAATTGGAAAAGCCCATTAGGCTGAGACTGTCCTTAGCTATATGTGTGAAAACAGCCTGTGGCAAGGGCAGTCTGTTGTCTGCTGCAGTACCTTGCTCAGTAGCCCTAATGGCAGGTATTAGTAATTAAAGAACTCCACTTGGGCTCCCACCATTAGCTAACCTTGCAGGGACTCCAGGGTAGGGAAGTACCTTATTCATCAGGGAGCCACTGAGCTTTTCATGCAACCAAAGGAAATCATCCTTCAGCAATATTCTCCAGTCTCTTCAAACTTCAAGACCACTATTTGGACCAAGAATATTCAAAATCAAGTCAAGCATCTGTTTTTGGCAAGTGAAACTAAAAACCTCCCTTGCATCTTTTCAACAACTTTAACTTAAGGACTGTTGTAATCTACCAATCTTCCTGGAGAGGTGTCATGAAGTCTGCATGTCTGCATCATACTTGCAAAGTGTGCTGGTAGAATATAAAATACTTTTTGGTATTGCCACCAATGCAGTCCAACTTTCTTCAGCAATCTTTTCTAAGTCATTTATTTGTAAAGTTACTGGCGATGGAAGAAGACAGGACTAACAGAAGGACAGAATACTTCCATGCAAGCCATGATAAGGGTTTTCTTAGAAAACTTAGAAAACCCCTTTTTTCCATAGAAAAACAGGAAAAAATGGAAACAAAGTCAAACTCCAGACATGCTGTACCAAATCCTGCAAACTCCTAAGCACGCTGAATTACTGGAGCTTGTCCCATTGAAGTAATTAAATATTCTTCATTGCAGCACTGAGCCTTCACTGAGAAATCTCACCACAGCCTAAATAAGATCACTTATTTTATGCAATAAATCTTTCTTAGCTTATATCTTGATCAAAATGATAATTTACTTGCAGGTGAGAAGACATAAATTAGTTTAAGTAGCTCATAATACAGGCACTGAAGCAGAAGAGAACTATTTCAGTAGGTTCAATGACTTTGTATGCAATAGAGAAATTACAAGGTTAAATTTTAGAAAATAATTTATGCCTAATACAGATGAAAAATAATGCTTAAAATGAAACTGGGGAAAGGGGAGGCCACTTCATTTAAATTATTTTAAAATCTTGAAGAGCGAGGAACAACACTGTTCTGCAGAGCCAGCAGTGAAGAAATTCCCACCACAGCAGACATCTTCAGCTTCTCACAGGACTGGTCCTCTGAGACCTTCTACAAACTGAGAAATGCAAATAGTAGACCTTCATTCATTCATTCAGTCACTCTCTTCTGATTTTACCTCTTCTGTCCCATTACATTATTCTGTTCTCATTACACCAGACTACGCAGGTGTCTTGGACTAACAAGTGTTTTTGCAGGGATCTTCATATGGATGAGAGCATGTAATATGGATGGCATGCTCTGCCATATATTAAGTACAGCACAAAAAGACTTGAACCTCATGAGTGTAGGTTTGTGATTTTATCCACACAACTTCTCTCAGGGAGATTTACAGCAAAGAGTAAAGTGGTCATGAAAATGAAATTAAGCACTGATGTGTGCACTATCTCCACTAATTAGGCTGAGACAATCAATGCAGGAAAGTATGATCAGCTGAACTTGTGCAATTCTGAGATTAGCTTAGTTTCCCTTGCTCATGTTCCTGAATAAAAAAACCCTTCTAAAATCTCATCCCAATTCATATTGGTATTTTGTAAAGCAGAGCACATCCTGAATTGACCTCTGGTTTGGAAGACCTCACACAGGAGACAGCCAGAAATGCCAAACTTTAATTAAAGCACATTTGACTGTTAATTCCCATAATCCTTTTAATAGGGGCATTCAGCACAGAAAGTAGAATTTCTTTGTTATTAAAGGGAAAGCTGCCTTCCTAATTCAAAGAGGTTAGTAGTGGACTGCCAGGCCAGCCTGTGCTTGCACATGGCAGTTTCCACCTGCTGCCTCTGATGGGAGTCTCAGGCAAACTCAGGAGACCCTGGATGCGAAAAATGAGCCCACCAGTGCAATAGATGGTAGGACAGCACAGGCTGGAAGCAGAAAATGGGGTTTTGTGGCTCTACATGCTGGTGAAGACAATGTGCCAGCAGCCAGGAGGTCTCCATGTGTGTCAGCCTTTCAGTCCTTGCCCTCTCTCCCACATCCAGCAACAACAGCGCCGAGATGGCCGCGGTGTACTACGAGCGCATTGATGTGGAAGGCCATCACTACGGCCCTTCGTCCCAGCAGCGCAAGAACGCTTTGAAGGAAGTGGACAAAGCCTTGACCAACATGATCTCACTCATCAAGGTGAGTGGCATCCACAAACCCAGCTCCCAGGTGCCTTTGGAAAAGGCTTTTAAAACCGGTTTTTGTGGCACTGCCGAGAGCCTATTTAACACCTGTAACTGAATGCAGTGGCTGTAAATTTTTATTTCCTGAGAAACAGGCTACTGAGGTCATGTGGAAGTCAAGGCACCATTACCCTGATTATTATTTTCATTGATGGCATTATAAACCTCCTGGTGGATTTATACCAGTAGCCCCAGGAAGCCACAGACCAAGATACATGTTGCTCTGTTTATGACTTGTGTTGCCAGATGAATTTTATTGTAGGCGAAGGAATCAAAACTGTGTGTTTCCTAAGGTTTGTGGAATCGGACTATTAACTTTTATAGCGGTTTTTATGACAGTATTCAGAACTCTGGACTTTAAACTTGGTTTTAAAAAAGCATTATCGAAATGATTTTGCAGTGAGAAAATCTTTTGGGTAAATGGCAATTCTGACAGCGATAAATGCATGTTGGAGTTTTTATGTGTTTCAGTGAAGAGAGGAATATGTATCTTCAATTTCACGAAATATTAAAAGCTCTAATGCTAAGTGCTCATGTTTAGGAGGGAAAGAGAGAAACAACCCTTCCACAAGTGGTATCATGGCAAAATTGCTGTGTGGACTTGTTTTGAAAAAACTCTGGTGCTAACCTCTCAGACTCTTCCAGAGCAGCAAGTAAAAGTGGATGTCCATCATTATGGATGGTGGCAAAGCACATTGCAGGACATTCATGGATGCGATCCTTCCGGTTAATTTTCACAGAATCAGTAGAGGTCAAAAGGTGATTTAAATTTTCCAGCAGGCACAGACAGTGCAAAGTTCTTACGTGGCCCTAAAAGTTGTCATGTACTTTCTTCACAGAACAAAGGCCTTCAGAATGATATCAATGTCCTCTTGTTCTCTGATCATGGGATGACAGACATCTCTTGGGCAGATAAAGTGATTGAGCTGAAAAACTATATCAATATAAGTGATACCATACAAATGAAGGACCGAGGTCCTGTTGTGAGCCTCTGGCCAACTCCAGAGAAGCATGCAGAGGTGAGTACAGCCTAATTGTACCTCTCAGTATTGTATTTTCTCAGTTTTTATGTCAACTGTGTGTTCTGCTTTCTCTTAACACCCAAATACTGCTCTCAGAGATGCATGCAAAATTCAGCTCTTATCAGGAGACTTGGATCCTGTGACACCCTTGTGATGCTGGTTTCCAAAGGCAAGTCACACGAGGCAAATTAAAAAGAATGAACTTTCACTGTTATATGGCAAGGAAATGTGCTTTTAAACTCTACCCCTATTAGCTTCTGATAAATAGCTAAAAGATTTTAGCTCAAAATGCACTTTAAGGATTTTATATATATTAGTTAATTTATTGACACCCTAGCAAGGATTTTCAAATTATCTGGATCAGGTTCAGACATTCATATTCCAGTAAACTCCCACTGAGGAACCAACTCCATTAGACCAGAATTGCAAAAAATACTTTGTTTACAATATTTTCCATGGAGGAATTTTTGGTGAAGCATGTTGGATTGAGTCAACCATAAAAGCTCAATGCTAGAACTTCAGGGTTTTGAGGGGTAAATTAAAACAATAGAGAAAAGATTTGAAAATCACTTGAAAAGAATGGAAATATAGTTTCTCTGACTAATAGATTAGTACATTATAGTCTAACCAAAAACCAATGCATGAGACATCATTACTGCTGTCCTCAGAATATAGATGAGTGGAAGTACAAAATGGGCAAGCCATTGCCCAGAAAAACAGTTTTGGTTTCTACATTATATTTTATTCAGTTACAGTACATTGTATTCTGTGCAATTTTTTAAAAGAGAATATTTGCTGATCTTTGCACCCAAAAGGTCTCTTCAGGAATTGTGTGTCCATGATATTGTGAACATTTCAAGTTAGTGCCAGAACTGAAAGTTTGTTGGGGAAGATGAAACAGGAAAACCTTATAAATATGATTGCCTGGCCAAAGATTTTGAGAATATGGAAAGTATAAGTGAGATTGAAATGAAAGCCATCTTTGAGATACCAAACCTTAGTTACTGAACAAGGAGAAAACAATAGCATGGCCAGCTGAAAGTAATCCCCTCTTGATTGAACAACCCCCTCTACTTGCAGACAGGTCCAAGGGTCAGAGAAAACCCTACCAGCTTGGCAAAAGGGGTCCAAAGAGTAGTTTTTAGGGTTTAAAGTGTAACACAGTATGGTAATGTAATGATTCTTATAGGCTGTATGTAAATGCTATAGGATTTGTATCTTGTATTAGATTGGTTAGTGAAAATTAGATTATTCAACACAGAAGAAGATTTATTATATTGTAATGGGAACCTCGCTCTCTTACTCTTGCTCTCTCCCTTACTCTCTCACCTCTGTCTTCTTACCCCCTTACCTCTCCTGCTGTTATATCTTACAGGCCTGCTCTGAGCTGCAGCTGGCAACTCCAAGCAGGGCCTTTTCACCCACGCCCTTTGCAATAAACCACAAGTTCCAAGACCTGGCTTTAGAGGTCTCTCCATCAGTCCCGACCATCCTACCCGTCCCTCGCTCCTACAAAAGTTGTCTTAGAGGCATGCATGAGCAATTCACTTGCAAATGCATCACAGGAGATCACAGCATTGATATGCTTAACCCAGAGCTCCCTGGTTTTGTAGGCCAGACCTTCAAACAAGGACAAGTTGCAACTTCACACAGTCATGGGGTTTCATCCAACAAAGCTCTTCAGCACAGGCTTCTCTCTCGTTAAACAGCCTAATATTCCTAAGGAGAATAAAGTACAAGGCCTTATACTATGGTTTTGTTTCCTTAATTTCTTTTTAGAATTTCTTACTGGAGCACTGCTTTTTAAGCAAAATAAAGTTGATTTTCAGTTTCCCACTAGCTAGATTCTCTATTTGTAATGAATTTTAAAGAGCTATGTTTATGAGTTGTAGTGTATTTTAACAGAGTGGTTATCATCTCTAAGAATTACCGCATTTCAAAACACCAGAAGTACTGCTGACCACTCTCTAGCCCCAGTCATGGTGGGAGGAATTGGGCCATCACACCCTGTCCTTATGGTCACTGGGCATATCTGGCACATGTATACACACATGGGTGACTTAGCTGAAAGGCTAGTGAAGAACCTTTCATTCTTTGAAGAACTGAGCTATTTATTCCTGAAGATTATTTATATTTAACTTGTTAAAGAACAATATAGAGTCTGGTGACTCCAATATCTGCTTTCTCTTTGGCATATGAACATCTTTTTCAGGCATTTTAAACCTATTTTTTGAATAATTTGGGATGTAGTGACTTTTGTGTGATTATATTCCAGACAGTATAATTAATATTAATAAACCACTTGCATGGCATTGTGCATATTCAAAGATGCAGGCTTTGGGTAATTAATCTCACATCAGATAACTAAGGAAGCAGATAACTGAGCACTATCAATCTCTTGATAGTGATTGACTGGGGAAGTGCAAGAAACACCGGTGAGGTGACATTCATTCTCCACCCAAGAGCACAAAGAGGGAATGAGTTGCAGAAACTAAAGATTATATTGCTTTTCCACATCTGTACACAGTCCACATGGTGCCTTTGAGTATCTCATCACTCACTGCCTCCTGTGAAGGTGAAGGACCATTTCTCCTGGCGTCTGTTTCTATAGGCTGGTACACACACATGTATACATTTGTGAATGTGTGTATTATAAATACACATAACACAGGAGATTATACATTCATGTGTTTATGATCCGAGTTTTCAGAATCTCCTAAACCACATAAGCAGGTTTTGTCCAGCAATGATCTTTGGACAGGCAAAGTCCTTGTATGAATGTGCTGATGATTAGCCATTACAGAGGATTACCCATTTTGCAAATTCAGGTGTTTCCATGTGCCCATGAGTGTATTTATGATCTTTACAGCCATATGGTGTCCTAAAATCCATTTGTTTTGCAGATATATCAAAAACTGAAAGCTGTGGAACACATGGATGTTTATAACATACAGGATATTCCAAACAGGTTTTTCTACAAAAAAGGAAAATTTGTGTCTCCACTGACTCTCGTGGCTGAAGAAGGATGGTTCATAGTAGAGGTAAAGTATATATAAAATACTTTATTAAATATAAATACTTAGACAGGAGTGTGAAAAGGTGCAATATATTGCTGATCATTGAGTTAGTGTCAATGGGCTGACTAAAAACTAATGTCAAATTCTGCTGTGTGCTTAAAAGAACTTAAAGGTATTGCAGCTATCCTAAAGGCAGACAGTTAAATAGTCAACATGCCTCTTTCTTCTCTGTTGTCATAAAGTAGTAGCTGTATTTCACCTTCCAGTTTTGTTGCCTTCCTCTTCTTCCCCCTGCCATCTACATTTCAGGCGCAAAAAGAGTGTTTCCATTTCAAGTCTTTATTATCCCTCCATTTAGCAGTACTTTGTGGCCACTTTTCCTTCTACCTAGCTTTCATCCCACCAGACTGTCCTAAAAATGCCCCGTTTCTCCCAAGCTCCAGTCTTAAAAAAGTCAGACTGGAGATTTACTCCTCAGAGATGCCCAGTGCACACACTGAAAACCAGGGAACTTGTTAAGCAGAGAACCCAGACATGAAGAGATTTTTCATACTAACTTATTTTCTTACTATAAATTGTTGTTGTTACTTTGTGCTTGTGTCACTACCGGGCACCTCCACATTACAGATACTAATTGTAGCTCAGCTCAGCACGGCTCAGAGGGTGAGACAATTGTGTATCTTCCGAGGTAAATTGAGCAGTGGCATTAAGTGCCCAAGGCCATATATGAAGTCAGTAAATTGGCAACAGAACCAAGGAGTCCTGAGTTTCTTTCATGTTCGAGCATAGTCAGTGCACGTTGTTGCCTTGCAGGTTATTGTAACTCAGCTGAGCATCTTCTCTCATGGCCTTCAGAGCTAATGCTCACCAAGCTTTGCTCAGGACTGTCCACACTGCCACATTTCTCACTAGCCAACCTGAATTTAGCATAATAGTTTCCACCAGTGAATAAAAATGCACCTCTAAAAAGACCTGATGGCTTTGGAATAAGCTGGGTGACTACCACATTTCTGATTAAAAAAAAAAAAAAAGTATAAAAAGCCAGAGTTAAGATTTAGACAGGTAAAGTAGGAATCTGAAACATTTTTTCCAAAATTATTTTTAAAAATTACAACTAAACTCTTTCATACAAAAGTTCAAAACAGAACGTTTTTACATATTCTGTAGAAAATAAAAAAGCACTTTAAAAATCATTGAAACTCTGACAAACCTTAATAACAGTGCAGCAAACACTGCTGCTATGATAATTATTTCTGTCTCTCTGCCCATTCCTTCCCATTGTTTCTGATTTTCAAGAATGTCCTCTCATTAATGCTGTCAGATTTTCCTTCTCTTCAGTACACTTTCATTATCTGTGAATACGATTTGAAAATGAAAGTTTCCTGTCATATTTTTAAAGAAATTATTGAGCCTTCTATTATACTTCCTGCCCAAACCACTGAAGAGAGGATGTGCAGCTCTTCCCTGTCATGCTCCCAGGGCTTTTAAACTCTCTGTTGGCTAGTGGATAGCTAAAAGCTGTTTGAAAAAGGGGATTTTGTTGTTGGTGGTGGTTTTTGAAAGAGACAAAGGGGGTGTATCTGGAAAGTTATTTTCTTCATCATAGAGCATAGGACCAAAAGCCCACCTACATTTTGGTTACAGCATGATGAGGGATTTCATGCTGTGTCAAAACTGATCTGCTCATATTACCTTGTTCCCTTCACACAAATGAGTGGTCCCCATCCTTTGGGCCTAAGATCCCCCATCTGCTCTCCTGTGAGCAACAGTGGTGTTAGCCCTCAGGGCTGCATGCTCACTTTGTACCCATCCCAGTGTAATTTCCCAACATTTAGAGGTCAATTGCAGTACATTTTCTAAACATGTACATGCAGAGAAAAGTCCATTGTCCACAGTCTCATCTTTGTCTACATGTTTCATCTTTGACAAGGACTGCTAGCCCAGGCTTAGTCTGAATACGAAAAATTATGTCTTGTACAAGTTGTCCATCCCATTTGGATTGCCAGGCAGGCACATTAGTGTGCTGCCAGTGTCATGGCCCCAAAGAAGCCCCAGGAATTTCTGGGGTTTGCTGTAAGGCAGAGCCTGATGCTCCAGAAAGGCAGTGGAGGTGCTTGCACAGCCCTGTCCCTCAAGCTACTGCTCTAAGTGGCTCCATTTCATGAGCTCTCACTTCAGCTGCAGTTATGAAAGTTAGTAGTGTGTTTTTTGACTCAATTTGCACCAAAAATTAGGGAAATTACTGTGTCTTTGATGGCACATTCTGTTGCAAGTAAGTGTCTCCTCATGTCTGGGCGGGTTATGAAAAGCACACTACCTCCTCCTGCATTTGATATTTCTGGGGAAGCAACTGTGTCCAGAACATTGGCTAGGATCATGGAGGGGTGTAGGTATGGCAATGTCATGATGCTGCCAAAGAACCACTGCAAATTTAATGTGACTTCACTTGTCTGAAGCTGATGCTGGCAAATGCTGTGCAGGTTGCCTGATGGCAAGCAGCACAATTAATCCCCAGGAATCACAGAAACTACAGCATAAGGAAGTGCTATGGTAGGAAGAGGAGAAGGACTCTGTTTTCTCCTTGGCTTGCTCTGAGAAGGGAAGTAGATGGGGATAGGAAAAGAAATTTGATAGCTAAAATAGTTTCATTTAATCTGGAACGGATTGCCCAGAGAAGCTGTGGAGTTGCTCTCACTGGAGATGTTCAAGAACTGTCTGGATGCAATCCTGTGCAATGTGATCTAGGACAACCCTGCTTGAGCAGGAAGGTTGGACCATATGATCCACTGTGATCTCTTCCAACCTGATCCTTACTGTAGTATTCTGGAATTATCTGATACATCTGCTGAGTATTACATATGAAGAAACAGGGGGTTCCCCTGGGAAATAGTTGGAAGAGCTACACCCCTCAGTCATCACTACTGCTTTCTCAATGGACAGTCAATTTTCTTTCTTAAGGAAAAAGACAAAAATCAGACAAAATAAATGTTTATAAAAGGAAAGGGATCCTCAGTTAATCTGCTTCACCATCTGCAGGAGTTGTGTCACCACTCTCCCAAAGTGGGAATGTGGGAAACTCTTTTGGGGCATCTCCTGTCCTTCTGCGTCTGAGTGTGAAGGCCAGACCTGGATGCTCTAGAAGACTGTGCAGCTCCTTCTCTATAATTATCAGAGAAGTTAATGTAATGGGTCTGATATCAGTTGATGTTCTTTGTTTAAGTGAAATTCCTGCCCTAGCTTTGAGATAATGTGGAGAGCCACATCTGTCTGCTGCTATACCTAAGGAGCATGGGACAGGAGAAATTCACGGACAGGTTGGTCCAGCATTTTGATCGGCCCCTAGGGTCTGCTGCTCTAACAGATATGGCACTGTTGTAGGTAGGAGCTGTTAATACAAAGCAGGAGCAAGTAAGGAAGGAACTTAAAAGTACATCTTAAGTGCAATATGGGTTAGGAAGAACAAGATTTATAATGGCAAATAAATAAAGCATAGATCCACTGGAGCAAGGAAATAAAACAGTCTAGGCCACAAGAGTGGGACTGTCTCAGGTCAGAGCCAGTGTTCCCTGGAACAAACCTCATTGCTTTAATATGAACACAAGTAGGGAGAAGAAATAATAATTAGAAAATATCTAGTAGGGGTGATATTTGTGTTGTTAGGCTTACTAGTAAAATGGAGCAAAAAATTACTTATTTTTCTAAGGTGTCAATGGCATGTGAGGCAGAACAACACCCCAGCAAACCCATGGAAGTGCATGGCGCTGGGTGGAAGAGCAGTGCTTACAGCACCTTGCTTACAGGGGTCACATACGACTGTGGTACTTTGTGCTTGTGGCAGAAATCTACAATGGTTGTACTCCCCTCCCGGCTGGGAGGTGGCTACTCTCTGAGACAGCAAAGCCAGGGGTCACCCCTGCTGGGGATGAACTCTGGTGCAGGTCACAGCACAGTGTGGGGGCCTGATGGGGTGGTACAGCACATGGAGACACAACATGGCACCCCACAGTCCCCAAGCACAGCCCAGCAGGCACACACTAACCACACTCTGCTGTTTTCACCCAGAGCAGGGACAAGCTGCCCTACTGGGAAAATGGGACGGGGAGGAAAGAGGCCTGGCAAAATGGCTGGCATGGCTACGACAATGAGCTCATGGACATGAGAGGCTTCTTCCTCGCATATGGACCAGGTAAAGTGCCACCATCCCTGGTGTTCCATTTCCCCTGCAGCCCCATGGCTCTCACCCCTGCATCCCTGCAGCCCCTGGCACATCAGGACCCCAATGTAGCACTCTGCGACACCCAAAAATTACAAATAGATGGCAGGATTTCCTCATTATGGAGGATTTGTTGCACTGCATCTATCTTATAGCTGAAGAAGCAGGGCAGAGAGATGTGAAGGGACTTGGTCAGCCTCTCTCTGTTGTCCCAGTGCAGTTACTATCTCTTCACCCTGCTTTCCTAACTTTTGGCCTAAACTTTCGATTCTATTTGAAACACATGAATCCTGCTTTTGTTTTCAGGGGACTCAGACTTGCTAAAGCAGGGCACTTTCTTTGGGAAGGTTGCAGCATACCTACCCACCTGTCTGATGGGCAGACACAAAACTCCTGGTTTTCACTTCATCAGGCCCTTTAAACAGAGCACTAGCCTGCAACTGCAGAGAGGAGTGAAAGCAGATCAATTGTATTGTGCAGTACAATTATGCCAGGCTATCAAGCACATACATATTACCTCTATCAAGCACATACAGTAGCTCCTGTACTTAAAAATTCAGAGGTTTTTTAAATTTTTAGAATAAAATTGGTCTAGAAATAAAAATAATGAGTAAAATTGTTTAAAAAGTTTTTGCTGAGCTATGTTGTAAATTGTATAGCATGCCACATCCCAACCTGGTGCGTAAGTCCCAAGAAAGGCAAAGGAGCCCTTGCCCCAGAGCACTCCACATTCCAGGGGCTGAGCCCCAAGGTTCATGATGCCAACTCCTCTCTTTTGCCTGCAGATTTCCGATCCAACTACAGAGCGCCTCCCATCAGATCCGTGGATGTTTACAACATCATGTGCAGCCTGGCAGGAGTACAGCCACTGCCCAACAATGGCTCCTGGTCCAGGGTGGAGTGCATGCTCCGAAACACAGCCCCCTTGGCACCACTCCCTCCGTGCAGCAGCTGTGTCCTGGCACTAGCTCTGCTCTCCCTGTTCACCAGGCAGATCTCCTTACTGTGATCCCTGAACAATGTCAGTCAGTGTCACCAGCAACTCCATCCTTCTCTGTTTGTTTTTTTTTTAAGTTCTTCATTTGAATAATAGCTTCATTAATAGAGTGCTGTCCCCCACTCCTCCATTGTGCTCCACCAGGCATGAATCTGACCCATGCTGCATTTACAATGGTTTTAATATGAAGCCAGGTTTTGTGCTGCTCCAAACACAGCCAGGGACAATGGTGTCACTCACCTAGATTTACAGCACTGGCATTAAGAGCAGAATCCTGGCTGGCTATCCACAAAAGTTTTCTGGTGAGTGCACATGGGAATCTCTGAGCAACAAACCCATCTCACCCCAGTATCTTTCACTGAGGAGCTCACCCTCATTGTTCGCCATACTGAGTTCAGGAGTGGAGACCAACCTCTTTGTATTTAGCTGGGTTCATCCTGGTTTGCTCCTTCAGCTCCAGCTCCACCAGCAGCAGAGCCCCATCTTCTCCTTACAGCGTCAGCCAAGCCCTGTCAATACAGACACAGTCTTCAAAGAACAAAGAGCTTTGCTGAGGGACCATAACACCGAGAGAGGTGGGTCAGCAGGAGAGCAGTGAGAGCATCCTATTTCTCTCAGCCTTTCCTTCTTTATTTGGAGTGAGTACTAGGCTGTACTCACCTCTGCATGCTTCTCTGGAGTTGGCCAGAGGCTCACAACAGGACCTTGATCCTTCATTTGTATGGTATCACTCATACTGATATAGTTTTTCAGCTCAATCACTGGCTGCTCTGCCCATTTCCAGGGCCAGGCTTTCCTCACGGACCACAGCAGAGGGGAGGTCTGGGAAAGAGAAAAGTGACAGAAACCCTCCACTTCAAAGGCAGTAGGAAAAATAGGTATCTGGAATAGACATCTGGACACGCAAGGGTCAGGAGGACATAGGATGAGGAAGCCTGGCATTTAACAGCCTCTCTGCTTTTCCTGGTGAAAATAATATCATCTGATCATGTTTTGATGTTTTATATTCAACTGCATTTCTGATGGTTTTTCAACACTTACTGCCTTCTACCAGCTTTTGCTCTCTATACCTCTGCATGGTGATCAGCACATTTCCCTTTATTCTGCAGAAGGGAGAGAGGTACTGATAGATCTCCCACCCTCCCAGCTAATCCTGGTGATTATTTCCATCATGGGCTGCCAAGCACAAGTGAAGTTGTAACAGCAAAGTTAAACAGCAGGAGAGGATAGTGCTGTTGCCAGAAGTGCCTTTAGGAGTGCACAGCGCTTTATCTGATATACCTCTGAACAAGGAGCTTTCAGCAACAAACTGCCTTTGGAAGGATTGAGGTTCCTCCCCACGTAAAACAAACCTCTAGGACTTACTACTCTACTGGATCCAGAAACAAGCACGATCTGGGTATGTGTGGTACAGTGCATTTAAGGGTGAATGATTACACTGTGGGGGGAAAAAAACCAAACACCAAATTAAACTTGACAAAAGACTTCTGTAATAGCTGTAAAGATTTATGTAATGTGTTTTTAAAGCTCAAGTGAACCATCAAATCAATTGGGAGAAAAATGGAAAAAATCAGGCTTTGTTATTAGACTGTTGAGTATAAAAGGCAATTTAGTGCTTTCGAAGCATTTGCAGTAGCTGTAAAACAAGCACTTATTGTTCAGAGTTCCCTGTTGCTCTTTAATGGACCAGGCTCAATGAAATCACTGGAACACATTTTTAAAGAAAAAAAAAAAGAAAAAAGAAAAAAAATCAGCATACAAGATAACCAAATTACCAAGTTTTGTCTGAAAATTATCAAGATAGACACCATCAGTGCCTGCTAACCCCTCCACAACATGCCATCTTAAGTCTTACCAGTGAGCAGAAGCCAAGGTCTTTTTACAGAAGAAATGTTTCTAAAGGTAGAAGAGTATATTCGGCTCCTCAGTCATACAGACAGAAACTGAAATTAACAAACTGGGTCCCTTGAGTTGTTCTGGATACGCCATGACACATGAAACCAACATTGATCCATATGAGTACTTTGTGTAACTAATTTTTGTCATTGTTCATGTGCAAATACTGAAGGGTAAATCCAACTGCAGTATGATTTTTAGACCTTAATGCAAGCATTGTGTGTATGGTAAAAGATACTTGGACTGTAAAAGGAAAATTTCATGGCAGACCTTCAAGAAGCTCACTAGCTTCAGGAGAACAACAGCTTATTATTTTTTGAAAAGTGCATCTTTCTTCCTCAGAAATGTCATACCTCTGAATCAGTTCACATTCTCATTCAAAAATCAAGTGTCTTAACTCTCGCCTATTTTTCTGTAGACTATGCAATGGAGGTGGGTGTATTTTAAAACCTATTTCTGAATGATGTTTTTATACAATAACTGATTGTGAATGAGTGAATAATTCTAAAAATGGTGTTAGAAAAAGCACTTATTTGTAAATACTGTAAGATTTTTGAAAAAAAAAACAGCCCAAAACATTCGCTTCAACACTTTGCCTTTCTTGTCTAATTGCTGCATCAAAGTGTGATAAACAGTGTTTGAAGCTTGTGCTGATTAATTATCAGAAAGACGAATGATAACATTGTTTAGAAATGGCAAAGTTGTCAGCATGTAAAGGAAGGACATTAAATGAATCACACGAGATGATGTAGTTTGTATATGCAGTCCTTTTTTCCAGATGGATTTAATTGTTTAACCTTTTGAACATCCATTCAGGAACATGTCATTTCCACTAGGCAATGGACATGACAGAACATTTTGCACTTCTAAGAAGAGAGGTGAGCCCTGGATGCTCTCTCCAGACCCACATCTCTAAGCCCACTGTGTCACCATCACATCAGCTGCTTGCACAGAAATTAACAGCATTGTCACTGGTATGAGGGTGCACTAGGCTCAGGCTCTCCAGAGCCCCCCTTGCCAGTGGGAGATGGTGTAAATGTCAACAAGACCTTGAAAACCAATGCTACAGGCCTCAAGGACAAGGGGGCCCTACTCCACTCTAAGCTCCACAAACCAACAATGTTCATGGAAGAGACTAATTTAATATAAATAAATCTACAAACCTACTGAGTAGAATTAATCTGCTTTTCCTTATATTAACTGAGCACAGAGCAGGGAATGGATGATGGAGGAGGACCACTGCAGGTATGCCAGGGAGTCCTTTAATTCACAGCAGGATTCCCTCTGAACCACTAGCACTGCCAAGGTCTGCCAGAGATGCTCCCCTCATATTCCATGAACATGGATCCTTAGAAAAGGAAGGTGCTGAGGCACTGCCTGCATGAGAGTAAGTCTCAGTCATTTCCCCATACCAGTGCCAAAAATGGGAATTTCATGGCTAAATAATCTGAGCCCTTTTTACCAATGACGTTGGTGGCCATGCAAATAGCATGGCTGGCTAAGGCTCAGCGAATGAGCCCTCCAGCATCCCTCCAGATGCAGCCTGCATTGCCTGCACGGACTGCAGCCTCGTGAAGACATCTTCTCATTGGCCCAGACACCGGCCTGCATCCTTCACAAGTACGGAGCCTTCACAAATAAGGGGTGAATGAGAAGGTTTTGCGGTGCTGGTCATCTTCCTTGTCTCCTAACGAATGCGTCACAATATATCACAAAACCAAAGAGTATTCTGAGTTGGAAGGAACCCACGAGGATCATCAAGTCCAACTCCTGGCCCTGGATAGGACCATCCCCAAGAGTCACACCGTGTGCCCATGAGTGTGGTCCAAATGCTTCTCGAACTTTGTCAGGCTTGGTGCTCTGGTGTCTGTCAAATATTAACCCATACACCTCAGGGGGAGGTGCAGACCACACGAACTCTGGCCACTGGGAAGTGAAAGGCATTGGAAAAGCTCCATGTAATATTTCCTCACCTTCTTTTCCCTGTAGAGCTGTAGCAAAGGGCAGGTCACAGCAAATCCAGCAGGAATTTTTTAAGAAAACACGGCCTAATGAAGAGGAAGATTTGAAACCCTGCATTTTAGCATAAGAAGTCTTTAACAGCTGTTTAAAACACTACTTTCACATACACAGAAAAACATTTTTTGTGTAAGTATTGAAACACAACTAAGTTAAGGGAAGGTTAAAAAATAAGAACATTTCAGAATTACAGTTGACTGGACACAGTAATTCTCAAGCTTCAGAGACGGATTGTATGGATTATAAGGACTGTATGGATTACTCTGATATTTCAAATACGTGGAAGTTGCTATGGACTCAAAAACTAGTATGACGTTATGCCAAATCTGTATCAATTACACCAGTTCTGCTCTGCCAGCCCAGTTTCTTCAGGAAATCACCCCGAGCTGCCAGGCAGCCTGGTCTGTCCCTTAATGCCTCGTGCAGCCACACCACCGCACCAAGGCTGCTGCATGTCTGCTGCCCTCCGCTGGGCCCGCTCCAGGGGCTCCACGTCTCTCTGGTGCTGAGGAGCCCAGAACGGGACGCAGATTCCCCCCACGCTGCCTGCCTCCCTCTCTGGCCCGCTCCCCGCGCCCCGGCCCGCCGGGCGGAGGCGGCCAGGCCGCGGCCCCTCAGCAATGCGGTGCCCGGCCCGGCCGCGCCCCCTGCCGGCCTGCCCGCACACTGCGCGTGTGGGACACAAGCGATCCTGGCCCGCAGCGAGGGGGAGGACTGGGGCTGCTCCTTCCTTCCGTGTCTCTCATCGCGATTTTGCCTCTTTCTCCCCTTTAACTCTCTCGGTACCCTCTACGCTAGGGCCGATTCCTCCTCGCCCCAAACCTGCTGCCTCCATGTAGCACTCTCAGCAAGCTTCCCACCTGCTCCTGCTCCTGTTTCCACAGGAAGATGAGCGAGTAGAGCAAGACCTTCGTGTGTACGCGGCCCTAAATGATCCAAGAGAGGAACCCGCTGGATGTACTCCCCACTCTCAGGACTTAGGCTGCATCTCAAGCTGCTTTTTTTGTCATTATAGCCTGATCCCACTGGCGGGAAACAAAATAGATATAATCAGGAAGGGGAGGGGAGCAGGGGGAGTTACACACGTGCTGCTCTGCTACTCGTGTCCCCTTGCAGCTTGGCTCGAGGTTGAACGCAGAATTCTTGGGTCAAATGTCCCAGCAGCGCCACACTGGGAACTCTGAGCTTTTGTCAGCGCAGGGGGACTCCGACCAGAACAGTCACAGGTAAGAAATGGTGAGGAGGGATATGGAGAGTGGGCTGAGGTGGGGGAAATTCAGTGACCGCTTCCCACACCAGCATAGATCAGGTCTTAGGTGAGCTCCGAGGAGCTGATTTTGATCCTCCCTTGGTCACAGCAAATGAAGTATTTTAGTATCAGGATTGTATCAGTCTTCAGGAGCAAGGGACACCAGTGCATGCATAGAAGATGTTTCTCCATCCCTCACCAAGGGGTTGCAGGCAGCCAGCCCCAAAGAGTCAGCATTCTCTGCTGGGAACACATGACCAATTTTCTGTGGCTGCCAGAGCGGGCATTGACAGCTCTTGAGCAGCCTTCTGTTTTTCCGAAGACATTAATAATACACTAAAACATTACTCATCACTTAGATATATTGTTTCGTGAATATTAATTAAGCCTCAAAATTGGCTGGAGACACTGTCATTGCTTCCTTGCCAGATAGAAAAAGGGAGACTGAGGTGGCATCAGCTGTTGCAAAGGCTTTGGAACGCAGGTCAGGCTTGCAGGGGATCATCCACAATCCCTACTGAACACTCAGCCTGCTGCTCTCACTGGGCTACCTCCATGCAAAGGCTCCTGGCCATATAAATGTATATAACTGTGCTATGTGTCCATTAGAGGCAGTTTTAACCTTTCTTCAGTGGTCCCACATGCTGGTCGTCCTACATCACTAAAACAACCAGTGCACTGGCATTCACTGTACCCCTATTCAGGTTAGTGTTACCCCTGCAAGGACATGGCCATACCAAGTGACTCAGCAGGAGTCTGCTTCTGGTTTCTGAGAGGTGCCTCACACCCTCTACATGATCTCTGGGAAGAAGGAGGCTCTGACAAATTAAAAATTAATTTTTTGGAAGGGTTTATTTGCCTCCCAATGTATCCATCCATCCATCCATCCATCCATCCATCCATCCACCCATTCCTCCATCCATCCATCTGTAAACTGCACTCTCCCTTGATAGCTTTTCCATGTACTCCATACTGGTGGAGCTTTGGAGTGCAAGGCTTTGTTTTCTTGCTTGCCAGAGTAGGCAGCAATGTGGTTTTCATCTTACAGCTCATTTATTGTCCATGAGAATGCAAGGGCTGAGAGAGAGGTAACCTTGCTGACCACATCTCAACTGAGTAGATTCTATAAGAGAGAGGGAGAGCAGCCCTTACCCATGGAGGGATCCTCCAAGCACAGCTATAACAAGGAAATAACTTTGGGCATACAGACTGAGATTTCAAAAGAAAAAAAAAAAAGTTGAATGTTTTTTAAGGTGGAATTCAAACAGTTTATGAGCTGGATTATACAAACTGCTTGCCTACACTGCTGCAGGGGCTGGGTGAAGCATCCTGAAACATTCCCTCCTGCCTTAATCTCAAGTGGTTCCTTACAAGAACACTTCTGACAAAGCAAAATAACTGGTCTTCCCCCTCTAAGCAGAATAAACTTGTGAGGGTGCCGAATTTTCTTTGTGTTTCATACAACTTCTTTTGTCAAGAACAAATGGGATGAACAAACCCAGGTCCTATGGACAAGAAGATATTTAATATCTATAATGTGGAGAGCTTTCCAGCAGAAGATGGACTCTGTTTTATGCAGAAATAGTTGAGTGCAGCCTGTAAAGGCCTAGCAATTAGTCACGCACTTGAAGAAATACAACACTCTCATAGAGGCTGAATTTTAAATGCTTGCTGCTCCAGTTGGGACAGTGACAAATTAAGGCCCCCACAAAAGCAGGTGTGGCTCTTGAAGAAGCCCTCTGAGGGCAATTAAAAATGGGAAACCAGCTGGTAACTGTGCAGATGTGACAGCTAGGGCAGCTCAGGAAATTAATACAAAGGAGGAGGATGGAGGAATAAATGGTGCAGTAGCTGAGGCAATAGAAGTAGGACCTGCTCTCCACAGGGGGCTGCTCCATGTCAGGTGATGTGTCTCATCATGTGAGACGGACAAAATGGTGACAGCCACATATCCCCATTGCGCTGGAGAGCTGCACACACAGGCTTCAAATGAATCCCTCACTGAAGGACCCCAAAAACCAGAGGAGCTGCTGCTTTTTGTGTCACACAGTTTCCCCTGGTGCCCAGGGGATGGCTGCATTCAAGGATGTCTGAAGCAGATGGCCTGGGCATGTCTGAAATTGTCTGTGGTACCCTGTGATGGAAAAGGCAAGGGATGAGATCAAGGGTGGATCTTCCCAAATCAGCTTCAATGAGCTCCAATCCAAAAGGTAATATCCAGCCAGGTTTCACATACAGTGCTTCATTGTTCCTGGTCAGTTCATTGTCTCCAGTATTCACCATTCTGAATCAGTCAAGAAAATGGTAGTTTGTCCCACTGAAAATAAAGAAAATAATTCAGATACATGACAGATTATAAGAAATTTGTAATTTTCCATTTAGGATGTGTGAGCAAAATTATAAATAGTGCCATGCAAACAAATTATGTATCAGTACAAGCCAGATCTTCTCATCCCATTTGGAAAAGGATGTCATCACAATTTCTCAGTGCTGTTCCTCACACATCTACTCCTACCCTGTCTTTCTCCACACATCCAGTGTGTGTGAGGCATCACTGGGACAGAATTTACCTTCTACCAAAGTACAGGCTGGGGGGCTCTTCCCATCAGTCTGTTCTTCTATAGTAATTTGTTGATAAAAATCTCTTTCCTGTTGTGAATTATATGGACTATTCTCAGAAAAAGCTGTCAGCACAGATCACTTCAGATTACTTTTTTGTTGTTTTTTTTCCCTCTTGTCCATAGGAAAGGTGTACTCTTGTTAACATTAAGCTTTGGCATCCTTCCAGGAAGCTGAGCAAAACAGCATTTCATTTGAGACTGATGATAAAAGGGCAGAGTGGACAGGGTCTTCACCAGTTTCAACCTCTAAAGAAAAAATCTCTCTAGTGAAGAGCTGCTCATCCACTTGCCTGACTCGGTGAAGCTGAGTATTCTCTTCTCTTGAAAAAAATCTTGTTTTGTTTGCCCTATTTCCAGCATAGTGTTGAACCATAGGAAATTTTCTGTGTAAAAGGAGCTCTCTGTGTTCCCCTCCAACACTTGTTGCTTGTCACCAGTGTGGGTCATGACAGTCCTAACAGTGCCATTCTAGCCAGAATCCCAAATAATATAGCAGATGGGAAGCTTCACTGTAAGAAAGTACCTTCCACAGTACCTCTGTACCCGGGCATAGGTAGTCATTGCAGCACAGAGACCCTCTCTAGCCTAACAGCTTTCATATGATAAACACATCCTAAGACTGAATAAATTATTTTATAACAAGCTCAGCATTCAGGGTCTCAGCCAGGGACAAGGGCCCCAACTGGCCAGGAACAAACCTGGCCTCAAAAAGCAGAAATTTTTTGCCAAAAATCCTGCAAGGGTGGGAGAAATTTCGGATGCAAACAGAGAGAGCCACGAATACAGCCTGAGGCAGTCCTGAGCACACAAACAGCAGCCAAAGGGTGGACATGATCTCTGCCAGCACTTTTCCTCTGTTTGAAGGGATGGTAATGGACTAATTTAGAACTGGCAATAGGTAAACAGAAGATATAAGATGAATCTTATAGAATGATCTGAACCTGTTCAGCATCCCCCTCCCAGTTCCCCTGACAATCACAGCTAGAAATGGACAAGCCTTCAAGTGATGTTTCAAAGTTTTCATGTACCATCATGGCAAACAGAGCCAACAGCAAAACTTCCCTGTAGCCAAGAAGGGACAAGAGGAGAAGAAATTGCTTGGTGCTCATCCATCTTCCTCCTGTAATATGTTGTGTCTGGTAACTGCAGCCACATGCAAACATCTGGGATGCATCACATACCTTCTGCTGAAGAGAGGAGATGGTTTTTTGGACACAAAATAAGTTTTGTGCTGCCAGGCACTTTGCAGGCTTTGCAAGGGAATGTACAGCAAGCTGTTGCATGTATGATAAGAATAGGGGTAAAAATGGAGAAGATTTTATTCTAAGACAAATGTGGGTGCCTTGAGGGTGACCAAAACTTTCAGGAGCAGAAACCTCCTGCACACAACAGGAGGAGGAGGCTGAGACAAGCAATTGTGTTTTAGGGGGCTGCTTGAACAGAGGAGAATACCTCACAAGGTTTGCAAGATGTGCCTAGTTCCTATGTAGTGGTAAAGGGTGGCAAGTTGTTCTTCAGACCAGGAGTTGGCCAGGAGTAAGGAGGGCCATTGCACTTGGGCAGCAGAGAGGAGAAGTCTGCATGGCAGGACTGCCAGATGGCCCCTACCAGGATCTCTCTCCATCCCCTCCCACAGGGCTTTTTCCAGAACCCCACTCTGCCTACAAACAGGGCACCTCCAGGAAAGCCAACCCCTGGCTTCACAGTCTCCTGGCTCCTGCTGGGCATGGCTCAGGGTCACCACATGCTCATAGTACAACCACAGACATGTCAGAACATTCCAGTATCAGTTGCTATTTACTTTAATTCTATATAAACCATGAAGGAAGGCACATGTAGTTCCCCACCTCATCTGACCTTTGGGAGTTCAGCATCTTCCAGCCTTTCAATAATGCAAAGATTTTTTCTTCTGTCTTGAACTGATATTCCTTCTCCAGCTGCTTGTCCTAACTATGACTCCCCTGCTACTAAAGTACATCCTCACATTCCTCTGTCCTTGAGTTTTCATCTTTATTTTTGTGAACTCTCTCAGGACTTTAAGCCTTGATATTCCAATTCCCTTATTTCCCTTATGGAGAATGGTATCCACTTTCCTTCTCTTCCCCTTGAGTTGCAGAGATCCAAATTTAGAAGAAATATCCATGGCACAAGGCAGCAGTCATGAGACACAGAATTCACATAGTAATGTCAATATAGTCTAGAGATTATATTAATCTTTTTCTTAAAAAAAAAAAAAAAAGCCAGCAGATGAGACTAACTCACTTGCTCTTCTCTGTCTTGAGACTGAACCTGGTGGTTTTAACTGATTGGACCTGACAACCTGCTACTAATCCAGTGTCAAAAGGCAGCTTCCTCTTCCACAACATTCCAAGCAACTAATTTTTAGAAAGACAAGCAGTTCTGGAATCTGCAATGGTCTAAATATTTTAAGGCAATAGTCTTTCATTAGTTTGTGGATCAAGAAAGGTCCATCCATCTCCGTGCCAATGTTTTAAATGCAGTGAAAGAGCTTTTCAAAGCTGTTTGTCATTCTGTAAAGCTTTAGTTTTCTGGAATTTTATTTTTTTTTTACTTCTGTCTGCACAAATAAGTGGGTTTCTCACTTTGTTTTTTTCCTGTACAAACTGTGATTTGGTGAAACTTGTCTGCTACCTAACAGCAAAGTACGAGAGATAATTGTCTCTTGATATTGGATTATAGATAACAATAAAGCCATAAAGGCAAAGGGGTCTGCCTTAAAGGAGGAACAATAAATATATTGCCTACCTTAGGTCTGAGGACCCCTGAGTTTCTTCATCATGAATTAACAATAAATCTCCAGGGTTTCTGGCAACTACTTACAAATAAAGCACTGTGGTTAAAAGATAGAATTACTTCCTTTGTAAGTAAGAAGTAAGTGGGGAGGAGAAGATGGGACTCTAGTGTCATCTAGACTAGATGGGACACAGCCCATGATGCCAGGGAGGGCTCTGGGGAGCTGCCAGCCTGCCAGGCACAGGAGCCATAGGACAGCAGGACAATAGAGCTGAGGAGCTTTTTAGGTTTCCTTTTCTACTTTGTGGGCTAGATATGCCCTCCTCCTCCATGGGGCAAGGCAAGTGGAGAGGGCTCTAGTTGGGGTCCCTCTGTGGACTTGGCACCTTTGTTCCTCAGGCTGCTCACCAGGGTGGCCTTGTGCACTTGCACGGTTATTGCCCCTCTCCTGCTCATGGTGCCTGCCCTGATGCTTATGCCACAGATTTCATCTGACCTCTGCCTCAACCCAGAGTCCCCTGGGAATTTTCAGCACTCCTTTAGAAGAAAAGAAAAAAACATACTGCTTTGTCTAGGTTAAAAAAGAAGAGGGAAATAAATAGGTGGTTACTGTTTTACTGAGCTGTGCCAGGGTCATGCTTCAGGTGAGTTTTACAGCTGGACTGCAGTCATCACCAGCTTGTGTCACAAAGAAGCACATTAAACTGCAGCAGCTGGATGCCCAACAGGACTTCTCTGAAAGGTTCACTTTGGGCCCGAGCCAGAGCTTGCACTAAACTGGACAGAGAAGAGCCTCTCCCTCAGCACAGCCCCCCAAAATGGGGCTGAGTGGCAGCAAGGAGGTGGGGCTGCACAGCTCTTCAGGGAGGAAGCTGAGACTGGGGATTTGGTTCAAGGCAAGAAATAGCAGTGCAGAGGGAGGAGGGACACTTCACATCTACCATCTGCCATAACCAGAAAGTCAAATGTCTCTCTCTGTTGTTCTTGTCCCTGCCATCGCCCATAATCCTAAGGCACACCTAGCCCAAAGGTTTGCACTTCTGAGTCCTTAAGTTTGCAGTTTGATGGCTGCTCCTGGGAGTCACTGCCCAATGGTACACATGCTGTGTGTGCACGGTGGAGATATAAAAACAGCAGCCTCCAGGTACATGGGTCATGGGTGGGGCTTGCATTCAAACCTTTCCAGTGCACAAGCTGCCCTGGAAAGTTAATTACTTAGGTCCTCATTTTCCAAGAACCCAGATAATAGGACCCAGAAAGGCTGTAGTGCCATGGCTCTGCTTGTGATGTGCATCCTCTGGTACAGAAGATTAATCAGCAAGTGGTGCAGCCCATCTGTGCTGAGACTGCAACAGGAACCACAGCACAGTGGGTGGGTACCCAGGATGGCCCTTGCTGGAGCACAGCCCTGCTTGCATCTAAAGTGCCATTGCTGTACCTTTTGACTTCTGCATGAGGAAAGCCTATATCCACAGGAGAGGCCCTTGGCTCTTGCTTTTCCTCTCCCTACTCGTACCCTACTGAACACACTGGAAGCTGCTACTTTGCAGCTTCCTGTCAAGAGTGACCCTCTTTGGCACTTACAAGGCAAATGGCCTGATTTTACCAGCAACAAGCAATCAACAAGAGGAAAGAGATTGAGAGAACTCAAAACAAAAGGCTTCAGGTTTCTCTAAGCAAGGAAGCAAGCCAAGTATATAACTATTTCATGCACAACCATGTTAGTAAATTAATTTACTGTCTTTGCTTACTTTCACATAGCTGGCAGAACAGGGTTAGGTTTTATGTGCTTATTAGGATGAGAGAGAAGAAACAAGATGTTAAATAAAAGTACTTGGGATTTCCCGTTCCTTGTCCCCATTCATCACTTCTGGTGACAGCTTGGCTAAAAATACTTTGCTAAATATGAGGACCTACAGGCATAGAAGGAAGTTGCTTATGAATGCAAGCTCAGCCATCTCCACACAAAACCACAGGCAGTTATCAAAGCCCCAGCATCACTGACTGCTCAAAACCCTTCTTTCTTCAAGTACCAGCTACAGTGAACAGGAATGTCAGAGCCATAGGCTCCTTCCCTGCAGTTTAGGAAAGGCTAGTAAGTAGAGGCCATTTTCTTCATATCCATTCTGCAAAGCACAGCTGAATAAATTGCTTTTCTAAACATTTAGCTGAGGCCTTGCTTGATGCTCTGAGGAAGACAGACGTGACCTAGTGTTGCAGTACAATTTGGGGTTTTGTGTCTTCTCTTTGAGCACTCAAATCACAGAGATGCTGGACAGAATGGCACAGAGTCTTTAAAAGAACCAGGAGCAGCAGTCAAAGCAGAAAGCGAATGGGCCAGAAGAACTCTTGTGTCAAGTAACATGTAAGGAAAAAAACCCCCAACCTGAAGGAGAATAAATGTCAAAAAGAAGCAGAAGATAAGGGGATTCACTAGAAGGATATTATAGAAAATAAGTTGTGAGGAAAACAATAGACTAAAGAAACAGTTGAGAGGCTGATGGGAGTAAAAATCTGGAGAGATCTCTCAAAAAGGTTATATTACAGATGTAAGATATCCATAGATACAGAGGGATGTAAATCTACTCAGTGCTCTCAGCAGAAAGGCATGGCCTAACAGCAAGAGAGTACTTCTTCAGCCAAGCAGCAGCTGAAGATTTCAGCCAGATTTTCAGTATGTTACAGGCCATGTTTGACCAAAAAGATGTCACTTGATCAAGATCTTCGGTTTACCTGTCAGCAGAGTAAGTATAAAGAGAATTCAAGCCAGGCTTGCTAACAAGTTTTGAAGTGCAAGGTGTGGTAACTTTGGACAACAGTGCTTTCTTTCTAGGTAATTAATGATTAGCCTAATTTAGCACCTAAAATACAAGCACACCATAAGGAGAGAAACAAAGACAAAGTGCTCTGCGAGGGGCAAATAGTTTTTGGAAACTTCTCCAGTAATACTGAAAAGGTCTTGAAAGTCTGCGTCTACCAAAACCCAAAATTGATTTTGCCTGTGCAAAGCACTAGGTCAGTGCTGGCATAAAGCCCTAACCAAACCCCGTCTGGTTTTGGGATTTTTCACCTCTGTAATTCAAAATGTGTATGTAATTCAAAATGAAGATGGATTACAGTGGAAGCAGATGGATGAAGGGGAATGAGCTAACACTAGGAACAGCATGGTAGTAGTATGTGTCACTAGCAGGTGACAAGCCAAGATGCTTAGGCAGCACCTACTTCCAAGAGTTGCTGCTTTGTTTTTTATCTTATGTTGTAAATTCTCATAGCTGACCTTGGCATACAGTAGTTCTCATGGCACAGCTCTGGCAAATCTCCTGGACCCTAAACTTCCTCCAAACCTTCTTCCAGGTAGTGGTAGAAGGTTGGAAAATGGCACTTGGGCCATTCCAATCAGCAGCTATCAGTTTTCTTGAAGAATGTGAAAAATATTCCTTGCTAGAACCCTCTCTCGTGGGTATGCACCAGGTCCTCCTTTAGCTCATGAGGATGGAGAGGAGAGGAAAAGAGGGACCTGACACCTGTTGCCCTTGGCATCAGGAGGTCCTAATGGACTTCTCATTTCCTGGAGCTTGGGTGCATCTCAGCCGGGCTCTCACATTCAGTGGAGATCACACTGCCCCTGCAGTTGTCAACTTCATGTCCAGCCTAAGCCAGAAAAAAGGTGTATTTTTCTCTCTTGCATCCTTAATGGCCCAAAGAGCTTTTATAAAGCATAGAGGAACACAGTGAGTTGTTACAATGTTTGTTTATCTGAGATTTCTGGTTTGTTGTGCAAGGTTTCGTAAGTGAGGGAGAGAAACAGCATCTTAAATGGAAATATAAGTATACTCTCTAAAAACCACCGATGAGTGCAAAGAATCCACTTAGAACATATAACCAAATGTTATTTAATATCTTAAAAAGTAACACAATCCAAAATGGATATTTCACACAACACTACATAAACAACATGAACACAATATTACCATATGGAGGGACTTTCAAATATAGACTTACAAAAATCCCTGTCCTTTTTTTTCCTTTAAATTATTATACTAAGCATGACAAGTAATCATCATTTACAATATGGTACACTGACACAATAAAAACCATGTTACAAATGTGCTGTTATAAATCAGTAACGTTAGGGAAGACATTTCATGAACTGCAATTATTTCATATGAAATACTATACAATATAAACAGAACATCCATCTTGGATGACCTTTACAGCAACCAGAGACCAAGTAATTTTTTAAATTTTTTTTCAGTGCAAACACATTTATACAAGGCAGTCTTGGCTGCAAAACTCCCTTCTAACATACAGTAAGTCCCACTTGCATTTATTAACTCATTTAAACCTAATGCAACAGCCACATTCAGTCACTCACAGAAAATTACCTGCAGAATTATGATCCCTTTAAACTTAAAATCTCCTCCACACATAAAAGTAACATCTGTGCCAATTACTCCAAGGGCCCTTTCATACATCTGGGTGGGTATCCTTTGGGTGACTCTAACCGATACACAACGCGAGGGCAGTGCACCACGTGGAAAATCACCCTTCCGAGGTGGGGCACACCGGCGGCTGTCTCAGATCCCGGCTGCGTGGCTGTGCATTTCAGCAGGGATGCAGCCCAGGCTGCCCTCCCAGAGCCAGGTGCGTGGCCTTCTGCTCCTTCTCTGCGTTTAGTGTCTCAGGGCAGGGGGAGGAACACGGAAACCCTCAGCTCAGAACTGAGCTTCAATGGAGTTAACGACCCATTCCCATCTCTCTCAGATCCTCAGAGATCAGGGGAGTTATGCCAGATTTACACTCGCATAACTGAAACCAACGTTTAGAGCGCCACTATAAAAGAAGTGTGATAGTCCTGTTATCTTCTAGCACCAGCTTGGCTTTTGGTGGGTCCACTGCATGTGTCTCATGCAGTAATGATGCACTTTACTTATGCTGGGGGGAATATTTTAGATATATAGCCTTTTTTTTTTAAAGAATTTAGTAAAAAATAGAACTTTTCTCTCTAATACTGTACAGTTTTCTTCAGAAGAGCAAAGAGAATTGTAAACTGTGGGTATGAGACCAGATTAGGAGTGCTATTTCCTTTCTCAGGACAACAATTTGGACAATTGTGTTGAGAAAAGCACTACAAAATGTATTTGAAAAACAAATTTTTAATTAACATGACTGTTTCTAAAACCACTGCTGCCAGTACTTGTATGACTGCAAATTTGGTTTTGGAACTGCTAATCCAAGAGTGTCTGCAGGGCCATAAAGTAATTTCTTATTTAAACAAACTAAATCCATCAAAAGAATAATTTCTGAATATAAACATTAAACACTTTGGTTAACTGTTAAACTTACTTCAGTAACTTTAAAAAAGCAACTAGTTAATAAGTTAGTCTGCAGACTCTTAGCCTTTGCTTTTTCCAATGGGCCTGGACAAAAAGCAGGGTCAGTGAACTCTGCCTACCTCACAGGCAAGTGCTTTGAGACCCTTACTTAGGCAAAAAGATGTGATTTAAGTGCAAAGTATTATCTGTGTTCGTGATGGCCTCTGAATACTGGTTTGCTTGTTCTCTTTCCTGACAATGACTACTGCTGGCAAGCACTTAGGCCATAGTTTTCATTAAAATATTTGTTTTCCAATACATTTTTATTTTTTAAAGTTGAGTGAATGTTGTTTCGCATATAACAGTCATTTTACAGTGGTGCTGGGAGTCAAATGGCTAAATGGTTTCTTCTAAATTTTAACTGAAATATTTAAAATGGCAAAATTAGCTCAACTTATGATTGTATATTAATTTGCATCAGGATAATGGTACTAGGTTTGCTGAAAGGTATTCATAAATCGGGATTTGTATATAATGTGATCTGCTTAGGTTCAACTGCCACTTTCTTCCTTTGGTTTTTGGAAAAATCATTCTTCCCTCTTGAAAGGTGGCTTGTTGCAGCTGGCTACTTTTCAAAAGCCAGCTTAATTTTTCTTGGAAACTTGCCCATGTTCTTTGAACAACAGGCACATACCTCGACTAGGGACCCTGATACTGCTCCCAGCAATGTCAATTAAAGGCTGTTGGTAATTTCTATAGGAGCAAATGTTTTAGATGCACACAATCTAGAGACCAGAGTATCATTAAAGGAAGAGCTGTTTTAACACCCTTGCCAGTTCAGAGAAACCATGACGTACTAATGTTGACAAAGATGGAGGCAGAATAGGGCCCCAAGTATCTGAAGGCTGCCAAGAAAATACCCGGAGTGTCTTCTGTTAAACCCCAAACTGTCAATCATATTTCACAGACTGTAGATGTTTCTAATTTGCTAAATTACAAATATATTTTCAAGTCCTACCAGGCAGAAATTTTAGCAGTAACTGGGGAGAGGATGGAAGGTTTCAGCCTCCCTTTCACTTTTATCCCAATTATGCAGCCTTGTCAAAGTCTTCAAGTGACTCATCTGAAAGCCATCTTTTTAACGTTGTAGAAGGAAATTGTGGCAATGGAAACATGATGACTTCATATGCAAGCTTTGACACACAAGAGAACGCCATGACCTAATGCTTCAAAGTTTCTAACCTTGCTTTGTACAATACACTTTTCATGTTGCTGCATTTCATCAAATTCATGGAGGTAGTTATATGTGTAAAAAAAATTACCATAAAAGTAACATGTTGTATTATAATAATACATATTAAGTGTGCAAAATGCCGACAGATTTGTGTTGACCCTTTACAGTTGAACACAACACAGATTCAACCTAATCTAACTCTGTAAACCTTTAAATTGATACATTAGAAGAATGATAGATAAGCAACCACATAATACAAGGCTATGATTTCATCAAAGGATTAGGGTGACATAAAGCACTCAAGCTCCACTCTCGTGGTTTTGTTACCAGAACCTCAAGATGGAATTTTCTTATTTTCCATTGTTGATTTTAAAAGAAAAAAAAAATCAATATTAGAACGTTTCTATTTGAAACTTCTGTTTACATTCCATATTCCAAGAGTCACATTAATATTGGTACAATGCCATGTCAACATTAATATGACATTTATGTTGTCTGCTGGTCTCTGGGAACTTTAGGAAATTACATACTATACAGTTTATAGGTATGTACTGTCACATTTTGTTGGAATTATGTCTTCTGTACAACCAGCTGCCTGCACAAATTCTGATTAGCTTATGACAAACAATTATTTCCCAAAGGTGAAACCTGTTTCTGCTCTTCACATTTTAATACTGCCATTAGTACTTCAGATCATTGCTGTAAATTTTTTTACCACTTCGATTTTTAAAATTTTTTATTTACTGAATTGATGCATATTACTGATGTCAGAGCTCATCTCAGAAACAAAATCACAGTCAGCCACTGCATAGTATATGACAATTCCCCACAAAAACTTTGACTCAACAGTTCTCATGGAGTAAGTACGGCTGGAGTTACATATTGAATAATAAGATGCGTCATGCAAAGCATTATATGGTAATTAGAGCACATCTTGGAAGGTATGATAAGGCAAAAGGCTAAAGGCCAAGTGACTTTGATAACCAACCAAAAGCACAATAATTTCCTTTATGTGCACTGAAAGGTCTTATTGCTCCAATGAAATGGAATTTATACACTGAAATCAATGAAAACAGACCTGTGCATTAACTGGGTATTCTTGACAGAACTGGAAACTGATTGTGTCCAGAGTTAGAAAGCTGTCTTTTATAAGTAAATGAACTATATCCAATGGTGCAACATAAGGCTGAATCATCAGTAATGACTTCTGATGACAATAGAGAACATAAGTGAAGCTCAAATGACTTTGTATACAGAGTAATAAATGTCACCAGAACCTGATGAAAATACTGGGTTTTAATATGTACAGTTGGGTTACATACCGGTGTACTACAAGAGCTAGACAGGGTAAATGTCCCTTTTCTATGAAACAATTTGGGCTGTTGCACATTTTAGCATCTTTTTTACTCTTCCACCAATTTGTCTGTTCTGATAAAAAAGTCGGTTTGTTGCACTACCAGGTTGCATGAGTAACAGAGCAGAATGTTACCCTATACCTGAAATTACTCTTGGAGTTAAACTACCTGTAGAATTTACTCTGCAGTAATTAGCATAGTACTAATTACATTGGAGTAACAGTTTAGGGAGAGCAATTAGGATGTACCGTGCCTGTAGGACTCAGATTTCTACTGCAAACCAAGTGGACATACAGAATTTCTAGAAACCAGACACGTCCATAAAATGCTAAATTGCAAATAACATCCACTGAATAAAAAGGCCAGAAGTTTATAATTCTCTAAATTTTGTTCTCTGATAATCATTACACTGTATGCTATTTTTAATAGCCTAATTTAGGCACTCTATTTAATAAGCTACATAAAATAGATTTATGTCCTTCCACTAGAAAGAAATCAATTCTTCAGGCCATACTTGTCATTTATATCATAAAGGATAATTTTGTTCCAAGAAATTAGTTATCCTGATTCCTATATTAATGGCAAGTTGCAATACCAGAAGTGACACAAGAATTAGATCATCTTTTTAAAATAAGTGAATTATACTGAAGACATTTAATATCTTTGTGTCACTCCACATTGTGGCTCCATGACAATTACATCTTTCCCTTCCCTCCCCACTCCCCCCTCTATGAAAGACCCACCTCCTCACTGGTGACTATGGAAGGTCAAGTAGCAAGTCTCATTAAGTAAACATCTCTCATATTTTTGAAACAAAAGGAGGAGCCACCTCCCTTCCCACCCTCCATACCTAGGAAAAAAGCAAATCAAAACAAACCCCAAACCTCCTTTTACTTGCTTAACCAGGTATTTGTAAAATTGTGTCACAAAAATGCACAGTGAAAATGACTGATTAGTATTAATAATTCACATATAGAGCTGAGGTCATGACTTGTCATGTTTGGCATTGTTTTTCCTCATGGTGATCCTGGCTGGTTACTTTCAGCAGTGGCTCAGTTTTTGAAGAAAAAATTGTGAACTCTGCAGCAGAGTTTAGCCTCTGACCAGGGGCATCACACATCTGTGGCATTTTTTATAATGAAGTTGGCAACTGCATGGACATTGAAAATGCAGATTACACTTACAGTGTCTAGACTTTAATATGTGCTCAGTTACAATTAAGTGAAGCAAAAAGTGTACATTATCCCTACTGCTATTCTGTTGCTACAGAGCCGCAAATGTGAAAAGCAATACCTTGAAATAAAGACTTCTTTGTTGCCCCTAGTCTACATAGCAGCACAGTTTAAATGAACACTAAAACTGTGGTTGAGATGCTTGTTTTATTTTTCCCCAAAGATGTAAACATCAGTCCCAGTGTCGTAAACTTTGCTGTATAGGATGAGACAGACGATCTGAGGCAGGCTGACTATCAGACACTAGTGACAGAAGCTTGCAGGCAGTTACCAGGTTTCTGCAGTTTCTCAGCTTCACTCGTGGGTGGGTCTGCAGTGGCTCGGAAGTTGAATGTTGGGCCTACGCCACCATGAGCAGGGCTCAGAGCGGGGTTCTGACGTCTGTTGCTTTCAACAATACTTGAAGTGTTGGATGCCAGGCTCTCACGAGTACTGGAATGGAAAAGAAATATATATACACACTCATATATGGCATGCCTATATATCTATCGACCAGACAGGAAAGGAGAACAGAGTGTTTTATAATAGCTTTCCTGTGTTTGTATGTAATGTCACATCAATGAATCATCTCATTTTGACAGTACACATATGTTCCTCCAAAACGCGTCCCAGAGGTGCTCAGCAGTCATCATACCATAACACAGGTATAGCACTAAGCACAGCTGAAACTGTCACACAAACTGTAAGCTGAACCAGTATCAAGGATCTGGATTTTTCACTTAAGGAAATAGCTTCCATCTTGCACTTGGAATGTGCTAGTTTTCTTCCCTGACTGGTGCAGTTTTGCACAAAGTAGCTTCATCATATCAGCTCTGTGACTAGGCAGAGCTAGGACAGCAATCATGTAACACTACATTCTTTGTTGTCTCCTCTTCTACCTATGTTTTTGTACACAAAATATTAAATAAAAGTTTTACCTTACATTAAACCCACGATGTTTCTAAATGCAACACTTCGATTTTGCTTTGCAGCTGCAATGATTGCAACTCACCAAGACAATGAGAAATCTTAACTGCCTGGTCTGTGATCTTGCCTTGGACAACTAGTGCTGCTATTTCATTCAGAAAATGGACAATATTCCTTTAGTTCTAACATATTTAACCACAAGAGTGGCAGGACACTTAGCACTTTTTTAAAATATTAATAAGCCTTTTAATGATACATCTAATTATGAATGCGGAGAAGCTTGTATTATAGTCCACAGCTTTTAAAAAGCTCAGCCATGATATGCTAAGTCTACTTTTACTAGTACCATTGTTTTTGTTGTCTTTACACTATTAAATAATTTTGATCTCTAAATAATGTGTGCCTGTTCAGGAACAGATCTGGTTTCAAACATCCATGTGGCCCCCTGGTCATGTATCCTTCACCTGTACTCCTACTTCTTTGTAAAATGACATCACTACTTGCTATGGAGATGTTTACAGAATACATTTAGAGGACTGAATACAGTTATTAAATAAGCACTAGAAACAAGGATATTTATGACCAAAGTTCCACAGTCAGTTTAAAGTCAACCTAAATTTACCTGCTACTGAAAGGGGTAGATCTTGCCTGCTTTGTGTGGACCTGACCCTGCCACAGGTTTCTGCTGCTTCCCTGACTAAGCCTTGCAGGCAGCCAGCCAGATCAGGGACAGCTCTCAGTTAAATACTAGCCCTAAAAAAAAAAAAATATTAGTGCTAGCATCAAGGGAAGAGTAGGAATGCACAGCTTTAGATGTGGCAGGGGAGAAATGTATCAGTGCATGGCATAGAGGAAAAACTACTTTTCCTACTCATAGGGCAGATTTAAATAATCTTCAACAGACTAAGTGTGGAAAATCAATGAGGCTTTTAGGAAAACTCTCACAGATCTTTTAACCTGGTCAAAATGCATGGTACTGATAGTCTTCTGCCAATGACAGTTTTATTGTCCATAGTTCCAAAGAGCTATAATGGGTGACACACATAGTAAATTATTCCTGTGAGCTGCAATGATGTATGGTGCACTTCTCTTGCTCATTTTTTTATTCCTCTCCCTCTGCTTTTTAATGAAAATACATGCAAATCTTAGTTTTCAGAGATGATTTAGTATTGTATCATTCTTTATGGGACCACAAATTCCAGATCCTCAGACATGCTCAACTCTGATGTTACAAATTGACCATTACAGCATATATACACAAAAAAACTGCACTCAAAATTTTGCATGCAGAGTAATGCAAAAATTACTTTCTTTAGGTAACAAAGGAGCAATAGTATTATATAAGCTCTAAAAATAAAGGAATAAAATTAATCTTGACAACTAACATTTACTATATATATAACTTGCATAAAAGCAATGCACAAAATATTGTGAGGCTTTTTTTCCCAATGGTGATTAATATGTTCATATGTTCCCACATTTTGCACACAAATACTTTGGAAGTCAAATGACCATTGCAAATCTCTTTAACAGCAGCTATTTCTTTCTAAATTATTTTTACTGTCCATTTTTCAATTTATCAGACTTCAATTTTTTTTTCTTTTATAGTGTGAAATTGGTAATTTTGATTCCCCAAACAATGTTGCATACTTCAGTTTGAATGAAAAGATACCATCCCACCTCAGGAAGCAGAGTTACATCATCAGTGGAGGTTAGAAGAATGTATCTGGGGAACATCACTATTTGCACAACCTGCTCTTATATTCTTCCCATGGCATCTGCTAAAGGACACTGTCTCACCTATCTGAATCTTACTAGATGGATGCTGGATGGCTATTTTGTATTTCCTGGGAAAGGACTGTGGATTACATTTTTTATTATAAGGTAGGATAATAATAATAACACAGTACTTTTAGCCAAAGGGCTGAATTCACCCTCAGCTCAATTTATTTTTGGAGACTCATACCAAGAAGTGACCCAAACTCAGAAAAATCATAAAATTTAATAATTTTGATGCAAAGCTCATGAAAATGCTTTGAAATATCCAGAATATATGCCAGTCTGACAAAACAAAATACCCTACAGAATGTTTTGGTTTGGTTTTTTTAAGCTTACTTTATGTGGCCTTGCCAGAAAATAGTATTTGTTAATAAGTAAATAGTAAAAAAAAAAAAAAAAGGATGTGTAGAACACAAACATAATTGAAAGTTGCGCATCTGTTTCTCTTTTGATTTAAACTAAGTGGTATAGCAGCACTAAATCCAGTATGCTCACCATATCCTGTTCTCTTGCTAGCTAAGTTCAACATAAACAGAAATTTTAGCTTTTGTGTAAATAATTAGGGAAGAAAATGTCTACCATTGCATTAATCAGAAACACAAGTTTGATATTCAGCTAGCATACAAAACAGTCATCCAAGAACTGATTTTTAACCCAGTTGATATCCTATCCTGGAGGTGACTCTCACACTCACTCACGGAGTGAGATAGGCAAACACCTCAGCATACTCCCTCACCAAAACTGACTGCAACTATAGCTCTTCAACTACTGGAAGAGATCACATTTTTAAAAAGTGCAAACAGTTTCATATAACAGTTTTATACGAGAAAGATGTCAGGCATTTTCAGAACAATGAATAACATAAATTCAAAGCCTTCTCAAGGTTATTTTTTCAAGTGGATTCAGTGTTAGTGGTATAATCTACTCAAATTATGTTTCAGATCTTTTACTCAGAAAAAATATACGTTCACTAAAAGCCTGCTCTAGTTCAATACATCACTGCAAGCTGCATCAGCCTCACTAATTTCTGTCTTGCCATTAACATAAGTGGGAGTAATCATCAAATCCAAAGGAATTTCTTCCAGAGTGACAGGACTTCAACTGAAAATGAAATTTAGTCCTGAGTAGAAACAGGAAATCCTTCACATGCTTTTCTGAGAGCCTTTGCTATTGATGTAAAAAATATATAGTTCTGAGGAAAAAGAACACCATTTACAGGGGAAAATAAAAAAGTGACAAAAAACAAATGAAAAGCCCCCATTTTTTTCACATAATACAAAATCAGTCTTGGACGTTTTATTTTTAAACACAGGCAATAAATAATTTAAGCTTGAGTAAGCCACTCTAAGAGAACCACTACTGTAAATTATTTCTGTGTTCTTAGAGTCATTGTTCTAAATTCTGATGAGTTGCTATGCAGGTCAAACAAAACTGGTCATGCTCCATTCCATCAAGGACCTAGGACTGCCAAAGGTCAGACCGACAAGGAAGAAGGCTGGCATAAAGGATTCTTAACCTGAAAATGAACTTATGAAATCTCCAGGGCAGGGAATGCACCAACAACTCTCTACTCCCTACATTTGTAAGACTGCTACACTGAGACTTCCATGATGCCTGGAATCTCTGGAATAGTAATTACTAACCAGCACTGCCACACACAAACATCTGTACTCTTTTCCCAAGTATCTTAGGCAAGGCACCTCTCTCTCAGCAGTGTTAAGTCACATCTGAAGTTCAAATATCCTAAGCACTTTTGACTTGTACAGGGAGTGGCTATTCCAGTCTCACCAGTTTGAAATGTGGACTAGATACACTGCCAAAATTTTTGAAGAAAACAAACAAGGAAGCCTGAACACAAAACAATATAATTTGTTTTTCTTTTTGTCTGAGCCAAACATTATGCCACCTGGTCATGCCTAGCCTTTCCATTAATCTTGTTGATGGTATCTTAGAGGGAAAGGGAAGAGTATGCAGGAGCTCATCCCTTTTATTCTAAAAGCAAACACAAGTTTAATACAGAAAAAAAAAAAATACAGGGAGGTTTTCAGCAAATAGAAAATGAACTAATACAGGGTCAATGCCACAAATGGTCATTCGTTTCTTACTGTATGGTGGGAAACCCATGCATCTGAATAGAGGATTCGAGAGCTGTAGAAAAAGCACTATGTATAAACTTGTGAAATTTTTTAATACAGCCCTACATTCTGTCACCAATATCACACACCCATAAAACCATAAATGGAATTTCCTAGTCTGTAAAGCTGCAATGAATGTGACAGTCCTACCGTGGAGAGTTGAACCCGCTGTCCACAGTAATGCTGCTGCTGTCCATGCTGTCCAGACGGGCTGAGTGGGTGGCTCTCTGATTGTTGCTATTTTCTGTTTCCTTCGGGGTGAGAAGAGTAAGATTCTTCTCAAACTTTCGCTGTAGATCCCTTTCCTTTTCTCTCTCTAGGAGCCATTGCATTGTACCAACATCATCCCTGTTCTTTTCTTCCTCGGCATTTTTGTTGTTTCCTTCCTCTGAGTCATCATCATCAGATACGTTGTAGTAGTCAAAGGAGGCCTCCTGGTTGCCGGTTGTCTCTTGCTGTCTCTGAGAAACAGGCAGGACTTGCGTGACTGAGGTTACCATCGCTTGTTCAAGTTTCTCACATCTGACGGGCAATGTGTCAGAGGGGGTCTTTTGATGGGGCTTTAGCAGAGGTGTATTAGACTTGTGATAACTATTCACAGAAAGAGTGTTGTGCAGAGGCTTAAAGAGCGTATCCTTGCTAAATATTTCTTTCCTTTTATCAAGGCTGCTTGATTCAGTGCTATGGTGTTGAACCAGCCGCCCATTAGCAATCACCTCTGGAGTTTGGCCAGAAGTCACTGAACCACTGCTTGGGCCCTTTGGGGACTCCTCCTTGTGAACCCCAGGCTCCCTAGCAATATGTTGAGACTGTCTTTCTGTGGGAGTCATTTTTTTTAGCCCATCTGTCCCTGTTAGTGTATCATGATCCTCTTTATTCTTTCCCAGTGGTGATGGAGCAGTAAGCACAGTCTCACTGGATGTGTTGCACTGAAAATAGTCATCAACGGCAGATTTTGTTGTGCAGGAGTTGAGCTCACTATATGATGGCAAATTTTCTGTAGGCTTGCCTTGTTCCAATAGGCTACAAGAACTGGGGGTTTCTACACTGCCCCCAGCTATTTCAGGGATGCAAGTCTCTTTGTAGCTTGCAGATGAAATCAGAGCCCTTTGATGACTGAGTGACTGAGATGGCCTTAAGGTACTATCATCAATGTAGGTTTGGCTAGTAGTTTGGTCATCCGGACTACAGCCTTCACCTATATCTTCAGGTGTGCCTAAAGTTGCTGAGCCCAGAGGTCCCTTGGAGTTATCCATGGATCTAGACCTTTCTTTAGCCTTACTGGACCGCTCATTCCTTGATCTTCTATCCTGTGTATGGCTGTGGCTCCGATGGACCTTGGAGTGGGAACTTCCCCTGGAAGGTTCAGGGAAAGGCATTTCAGTTCTTCTTTTGGCCAGTTCACCAGACACATCCCACTCTGGTGTCATGGGAAAGTGAGATTCAATCATGTTAGGATTGCTGTGCATTATATAATTGTCTCCCTTGTGTTCTATTATAAAACAGCCTTCCCGTGGGGATCGAGTCAAGGGATCATAGAACTCATACTCCCTTTCAGCAGGTATATCCAAATGAGAGCCATCAGATGGGTCTCCTTTGGACACCCGGGTCTTGCTGTGTGACCTCGATTTCCCATGAGACTTTCTGTGATTCCTGCTCTTTTTACTTCGTCCACTGTGGTGAGCTGAAGACCCTGCTTTGCTTCGTTGAGCTTTTTCCTCTTCAAGTTTCTTCATTAGTGCAGTGTGTCTCATGACATTTTCCACAGTCAAGTCTGGGTTAATGCGCCTAATAATCTCCATTTCTACCTCTCTAGGTATAGTGGTAGGGGTGTCCTCATCCCTTAGCGGCCATTCCTCTGGAGGAAACTGGGCAGAGAAATTTGCCAGCTGTTTGGTCTTATCCTTCTTAAAACTTAATCGGAATAATTTGAGTCCAAATTTCTTAGACTGCTTTTCTACATCCTTAGGCTTTGTGAGTGTCTCTGATTTATATGAAAAATTGACAGTACTTTTACTTTTCTCAGTAGGTGGGACCTGACATAATGAAGGAGGACAGTATGAGTCTTTACAGTCTTTTGCTGATTTCCTCTGTAGGGTAGATGCATGCATGCTGTGCATGTCTTCTCTGCAACAATGGCAAGAGTCGCAGTGGTTTTTGGGTAGTGTTCGGTCCCTGACACATCCCGAGGTGGAGGGAGTTATAGTTCCTTGTTGTGGAGAGGTACATTGAGACCTGTCAGGTATCCTCTCATCCAAATGGTACCATTTACTGTTAGTTCTTATGAGAGATGGTGTTATAAAGTAAGTCTGTGGGGTTACAATGAAATAACCATCCGGAGTTGGGTATATTTTCCTCTCCCGAACAAGCATATTCAAAGTATGTCGAAGGATTTCTGGACTGGGTGTTGGAACTCCTAGAAATAACAGTAAACACGTATCAGGAAGTGCATAAAACTGTGTAGGACTCTGATTTTCCCCTCCCCAACAAAAAGCTAGTTTTTCCAATGTGCAAGCTGGAATATGCTGAACAAACAACTCCAGTAAAGTGTTTTGTTAGAAGAGAATGCCTCTGTTTATTTCTCCACTTATCTCCTACACTTCAGACATATCAATTATTAATTAAATAGTAGGCAATTAATAAAGTGCTAAATAAAAACCCCAAGAGAACTTCTAGTCACTTCCAATGTGCAGGTGACCTTAAGCTACAAGATGGAATCACTGAAAATCAGAGTGTCAATGGAAATAATTCTACTTTTATTTTTCTTCCAACAAAGTATTTATATCCAATGTCACCAGAACTATTCTTATAATGCCCTGTCACACATAAAGCAGTCATTACTTGTTGCTCTGAATGCCTAAGCTGCTTTTCCCACGGAACATTACGCAGAGAAAAAAAGCCATTTCCTCGAACAGCCCCTTTATCACAAACCTGATTTAAGTGATTTGCTCTCACATTAAAATATGTTTCAACCATATTAGCTACTCCAAAACAGAGACATCCTGAATGATACAGTTCATCTTACCCAGAAAGTCTTTTCCATTAGGCTGGAAGTTACAGATTTTGCTCCCAAAAATTTGCTTCTCAGATTTCCTTGTCTTCCAGGTGAGATGTGAGGGACACTATCTAAGGGCATGTATTGCATACCAAGAGAGAGGGACAAATATGACTACCCTGCATCAATGGCATATGGTAGACTTGGTATTGTGAGCCACATGCTTCCCATTACCAGTGCACCTGCTGGAGTCAGTGGTGCTTGACCGAGCTTCAATACTTTATTAGATAAAACACTAAGTTGCATGTTGTGTATAGGAGTAAGTTCCATCTAGAGCTAAGGAAAAAAGACCTTTAGTTCACAAACTAGTTTTAAAAAGTCTGTTTATGATGAATAAAAAACTAAAATACTTCTGTATTATCAGTGGAAAAAGCTATCTTCAATCAATACATTTTGTTTAACTAAAATGTGTTCTGAGTACTAGTCTGGTCTACATTTTTAGAACTAGAGAGATTTTTTTCCAAAGGTTTGGATGGTATATTTTAAACAGAAAAAGTTAATATTATTTATTCTGTCTTAGCTTTAAACAAAAGTAATTTAGGAAGAAAAAGAATCAGAGGGCAACCTAGGTTGGAAGAGAACTCATGAATTCATCTGGTCAGCACCTCTACTCAAATCCTGGCCAATTCAGATGAGGCTGGTCAGGACCTTGTCAAGTCAAACTCTGTCTTGAAGAATAGAATTTCAATGCATGCAAAAACACTTCAGTAAAGCATATTCTTTTTACAAAAACACTTCATGGAGAAATGTCAGCCAGGGTACCTGCCACAAACACAGTATCTCCTGGAGCACACAGTGTCTGGTCACCAACTCTTCTCCAACACATCAAAGGTTGGAGCCTGCAAGTTCACTGATCCTCTTGTGACAGCAAAACCCATTAAAAGCAACAAGAAAAAGAGAATTTGTACCAATTCCTTAACTCATCCTCTTTCTTGCAACTGGGTTGGAGGCAACATATTCTTATGTTTAACTTGGAGTGTTATTTGAACTTAGTGACATGACCATACTACTCATATCCATAGCTAAAATCTTAAAATGGAAACAACAGCAAAGGGTTAGGAACAACATTGATATGAGCAAGGCACGTACACCACAGAAGGCACCAAGGAGAAGCACACAGGGACATGTGCTGGTTTTGACTAGGGTAGAGTTAATACAGTTCACGCACAGCCCACAGAGCTGAAATATCAGGGCCACTTTGGTGCAGGAAGTGAGAGGCCAAGATAGGACATAATTTGGGAGCATAAATGAGAATGAAAATTAGAAAAAATATGGAGAATCAGGCGCTTTCATTTTCTCCCCTTTTCATGCAGGTGTCCACAGTTTCTGTAATAATGAGTGAGAATAACAAAGACACCCGGAACCCCTAGATGAGTTAACAAGCCAGAAACAGCAACAGGCTCAGGAAAAGCTGAAATCTAGAGAGCTGGGGGGAAAAAAAAGGACTATTTGCCCCTAGCTCAGAATTCCAAATCTCTCTGGACTGAAGTAAACAATATGTAAGCTTCTTCTGGATTATGAGGCAAAGCAGGCTGTCCTCTGCATGAGGTTTTGATAGCATACAGGAACATGAAGAGTGATTTTAATCCCTGTAACAACTAGTGGTCATCTAACTCTTCTTTCCTGCAGTAGAGCTGCTGTGTCTGCTTGGGCAATGCCACCCCTTTGAATGATTTGCATCATGACAAGATGTGTATGATCGCAAAATTCAAGCTCATTTGTCTCTCCACCCCGTGCTGAATATTCACTGCAGGGTCCAAACATGGTCCAACTCCAGTACACCTGCTCTGCAGCAGGCAACCTTTCTTCCTTCCTCTACTTGAACAACCTGCCTGATCCACTGCACTTTTCAGAAGTTTACAAGTAAAGACTTCAACACATACTTACCTTTGTGACCACCTGGTTTTTCATCCTTATTTTACCAAAAAGATTTTTCTTAACATACTGTTTCAAAAACATCACAACACAAATAAAAGAGATTAAAGTATTTTTCCTGGGAGCTTAGAGAAAAGTTAGGGAAAGAGATTGAAATGGAGGTACTGATGTTTTATAGCAATTTAGGCAAAAATGCACTGTAAATACATGGTAAAAATAATATGACATATTTTTCACCCAGTAAACCATAAGCGCTACAATGCGTTGAGTGAGCCTCCAAACACTGGATGCACAGTAGTTGCATTAATTGAGTAACTCCTGTGAATGGAGAATGTGCAGATAAACACCAAGGGAAAAATATCAGCATGCCTGGCAGTCAATGATGCTGTAAAGTTATTCGTGTCAGCCTTCTCTCTAGAGTTGAAGCCTATCACTTTTATCACTCCCAGCATACAGTCCATGCTGTGGTTCACTAAGCCAGCAGGGATGACAGCAGATGCAGATCTTGGAAACTCAGCATTGTCAGCAGCTAAGGGTAGCTATGAGTTTTATTCCAAGCTCTTTTAGGTACTTACAAAAGCAGAAATAGACCCAAACTCTAGCTTAGGCTTTCCTGCATGGCAGACAGGAGCAATGACATTAAGAAAAGGAACAATGGGATCCAGAGTGAATACAGATTTCTTGGCTTTCTCAAGACTTTCCTCTTTAAAGCAATCTGCCCACATAACATCTATATAACACAACCTACCCCCCTGCATTCAAAGGTCTCCTTATGGTCTCCCTTTCTCCACTAAATAGGAACAAGGGAAAAAAACCCAGTGGCTTACAGATTCTAGCCCATAAAATATTGCATGACAGCAGTGGTGTTATTTAAGATTATGTAGTGGTTTAATAATTCAAAAGCAGAAACTGTCTGGACACTGAATCATCAGACATGTACATTTTCTGTATCTCAAGAGAGTCTACTATGCCATCCACTGAGCTTCCAGACAGAAGATTATGTCTTGTTTGCTGCTCACAAAGAACACTGACCTAGAGTGAACTCACTTAATGTAAGACACTTCTTTTGAGTAATACACATCTAATTCATATATTTAAAGAGTGAAGTTATAAAGGTGATTGTCAGAGGAATTTGCGAGCTTTCAGAAAACTGCTTGCTTCAAAAGCAACCTAGGCTAATACACAAGCATTTTCTACACTGAAATTTTAAACGTCTTAAAATTATTTAAACATATACATGGACAAAATTGGGGAGGAAAAAGAAGAGACAAATATCCTTATTAAAGGCAGCACAGACTAAGGCTTGATGTTGTCTTCGTCCAGGTTCATACAGATAAGAGTGTCTGGTTGCCAAACACAGAACAGGGGTTACATTTTTAGCTCCTTATACTGGATTTCAAAGATTTACATTTAATGTATGGGATTTAAACCATGGTCAATAAATTACAAAGTAGGGCTGTACAAACGTCTCATTGTTTAATTCTAAGTTAGAATAATGGAAGCACGTGCAGGAACAGCCCTCTTGCTTTTCTAAAAACCCAACAAATAACAAAAACAACAAATAAGATGTGCATTATCAATACAAATTTTTTTAATAAAATAAATTCATGAAAAATACATCTGAAGTAGTACTTAAATGGTGTTAAATCTGCTAAAATGATTTTCTCCTGAGCTGATGCTAAGGCTTAACAAGGGATAAAAGAAATACTCTGATTGGCTCATGAAATACTAGTTAAAGATGTGGAGTGGTTGCTATGTGATGTTATAAATAATTAGCATACCTTATTTCAGATAGAGCCATGGCCCAGATTTATGCTTGCACAATGGCTCAGCAAACTAGAGGGCTAGACAGCAACTGTAAGACCCTGCACTGAAGGAAAAAGGTTTATTATTCTTAGGCACTTTAGAGAATAGCATCTGGGGTCTTAGGAGATTTATCTTCACCATGAAATGCAGTGAAGGATCTGTTCATTAAAGCACAAACAACACAAGCAGACAAGTGCTGCTACATGAAGAGGTATGGAGAGGTTATGTGAAAGTAACAGACACATCTACAGTGGTAATGCTCCTTTCTCCCTCAGAGCATCAGCACCTAGTTAGGAAAAACAAACTATCAGTATATGAGAGGACATCAGATATTTTACAATAGCCACAAAGAATACAAGGGCTCAAAAAGCTACAGCTGATTTATTAGAGAGGTTTGGGTAGAAAAGTGCAAAGTGTCAGCACAAGAAGTTCTGTTTATTGGAAAGGAGAAAATGTTTGGATAATCATACACTGAGAGAATATGTTTGCTTACTATGTTAAATATGTTGTGGTTTGGACAGAAAGGCATTGCTCTAGAGAAGGGGAAAAATTAGTCAATGAAGGGTAGATTTTTTTTTCCTGCAAATAACTTTCTCTACATTTTGGGAAGTGAGGCTCTCCTTTTTGTTTTTTTTTTAAACCTCAGACGTGAGAAATTCACATGTTAATGGCTAGTGGAAAAAAAAAGGCAGCAAGAGACTGTGCTAACTTGCCTCAGGCTTTGCCTGAGCAACATGTACAAAATAATCCAGCCAGTTGAATTATTTTTTATGTTTGGTTCTGTCTAACAAGAACAGCACAACACACCAAGTGAACTGATAATCATGCTCTCAGGAAATTCAAGGGATGTCACCAATAAATTATCATTTTCACTATGCAACAGTGTTTATATAAAAATATTGGTGGAATAATTGAAAAAATCTTTGTAATCTATGAAATTCTTCTAGTACATAGCATATATGGAAAAGATAACTTGGGAAAAAATCATCAAAATGAATTAAAGGAATTACAATTGCGAACTTTTCTTTCTTTGAATTCTAACCCTTACAATTTTTACCATTATTTTCAAAATCAGCCTGATAAACAAAATTACAAATAGGGAGAGAAAACCAGTATTTACAAAATATGCTTGAGTAGTTTTTTCAAAGTGCAATTATTAAATGTCAGACAGAATTGTTTATTTCGAATACAGCTCTTAAATGAGAATTGTATCTTAAATTCTCAGAACTCAGTATCAGTTGTAGCAAAAGATGTAAATTTCAAGGCTTTAAGTAACTCTTGTTCTAAAACGTAAGCAAAAAAATTCCAGACATCGAAACATGGCTATGGTTAGGCTGCCTTGATGAGACACATGCATCAGTAGCTTTCCTACTGAGGTATTTTTAATTAGCTAGTTTTTGCAGCTATAAAATAGGTACAGTGGAGAAGTTTCTCAACTATTTTAGGGAGCTGTAAACTCAGACACAGTGTAGGTAAACATCTTGCCCAGGATCATAAAAAGCACATCTACAAAAGTCCTGCTCTCTTGAGCAGTAAACCTCTGCCCAGCACCTCAATGTAAAATGTCTTTACAAGATACATTTTGCATGATTCTCCCACTCCAGATACAGATGGCCAGCAAAGAAGCAGCATGTTCAGGAGTACATTCTTGTTATAGGATTCTCCTTTTGTGATGTTACTATATCTTTAATCCAAGACAATTTCCATTTACCATTTGATAAATATCAAATGCTGACAAGAATACCTTCTGGACCGTTCACCAGCAAGTGTATCTATGGCTCTCCAAAACTTTTAATTTAGTCATGGAGAGAGATGGCTGGGTTTTTTTGTTTTTCGAGCAAGTGCAGTACAGAAGCAAAAGCTCAAACTATGTCCAAGAAGGAAGGATCTGAGAACTCCTGGAAAGCAGGTTGACACAGTCCTTTCACTTCAATTATAACTTCCCCCTGAAGCAGGCACACCATTGTGCCTACTTGCATCAAGTCACACATTGAGAGCCTATTCTAGGTGAAGGAAACCATGCAGTTGTGTGGGAAACCTGGTTTTTAGGAGAGAGGTCTCTGTGACCTCCATGAGGTTACCTCTTTGGAGATTGGACAATGACACTTGAACTGGTTGAATGATGTCAACAGAACTCTTATGTGTTAGCTACAACCATCTTGAAAGCCAAAAGGAGAAATGAGCTTGCTCCAGCTGACACATACTGCTTTGTTCTCCATAGCTACTTAAGAAGCCCTATACTCTTTTGGCTCTGATGACTAAAAAGGTTATTTTATGAGAGAAATCACAAACAAGCTTATTCTGATATCGTCTGAAAGAAGAAACAAGCCAATATTTTGTTGTTTAGTACCCCAAGTAATTTTTATTACTTACATAAAGTCAGGAATTTACCCTGCAAAACACATTTCACATGAATGGTCTTATCAAAAAGAACTCAATTCTCTAAATGTTTAAGAATAAAGAGAACATTCCAAGATTAGAACCCTGTCTCCTTTTACTTTTTGGTTAGAATGTCAGGATTAGTCAATATTCCCATCTAGAAGGTACTGAGGATTTTTTAACTGCCCTTTCACAGACATGTGCTCATCTGACCAATGATTTATTAATGACTGGTTACCTGGGAAGCAGGTGGTTAGGTGCTCCATTAGTGCTTCTTGTGTGACTTGTTTTCGGGCAGAGTTCATTGCTGAGATGGCCAGGCAAAGGATTTCCCCAAGTGGAATAAACTGTGACTGAGTGATGGGAGACATGCTGATGGGTGATACATCACCTGTAAAAAGGCAAAAGATGTGCAATGAAGCATTTTGTTTAAAAATCTGCTCATAGGACAAAGAGGTAGAGATACAGCTGGTGAAAATTCAGACATCTCTAGTTTTTGTACTGAGCTGGGGATAAAACTCTTACAACGAAGAACCATTCATCAGCCTATTTCAAAACTAGACACAGAGAACTTTGGAAAATAGGAGATATACACTATGCAGACACAGTTTCTCAAAGGGTACAATAGGCAATCTCAGAAAAATGCCAATAAATTATCACTCATGGTTGCAAAACCTCCTGCTTAACATCCTACTAGGTAACTGCACAAAAGTTACATGTATTTCCATAATATAATATAATATATGGACATAAAAGGGGAAATTTCACTCCCCTTTCAAAATATAGATCATCCACTATCTTCATTTGATATAATATTTTTATTAATAGTAACAAAGATTTTTTAAAATGTTGCTAAGTTAATGAATAATACTTTAACTCAGCTGATAAAGTACAGAACACTCTTTAGAGGCCCAAAAGCATCAAAACACCTTAAGACTGATGCCCTGAATAAACCTCTCCTGGATCTACATGTCAAATGTCTTTGTATAAACTACGTGGTTTTTAGAAGAGAAGTTTTAATGGTTTCAGGATGGCCTGAAAATTAAGTTTGTTGTAACTTTTCTCATGTTGTCTTACAAACTATTCATTAACCTATAGTTAAAAAAAATCATTAAAAGATCTTGAAGTTATGGGAGGAATTACAATTTGATCATACGAGCATGGCTACACTTACACAAGTGCATGTTAACATACTTTATCCAAGTACATAAAACTTCAGTTCTGCTGAGTTACTCTTCTTGAAGTAGTAACAGCTCCCCAGTGATCTCAAAGAGAGGAAAGCAACAGGCTAAAATATTTTCCTTGCCAGTGGAAAAGGAGTAATAAAAGAGTAACAGACAGAACAAAGGGTGCTAAAGTAAGAATCTTATTCTGGCTACAGGTCAGTCACTAGCCAGGGATTAAGTTCTACCTAAATGGCTTTGAAATGTCAGAAAAATCACCCTATTTCTGCTGTCACAGAGCAACACCTTGTGATCAAATCATGAATCAAATTACTAGAAATTAATTCAAATTCAAGTTTTCATTCTCAATTCAGAAGATCTAGTATTTGTCCCATTAATTCTATATACCTATTATGTCCGCTAAACAAGAGCAACAGCTTCTAAAACTGATTATCAAAATGCATTTACTCTGGCATTATACTCAGCACTTTGGGGGGAAAAATTGGTGAGAGTAGTATACTGCATAGCTGTCTCAGCAAGATTTATGAGCAATTTTTTTCAATCACAAGCTCTTCTATCTGCTCTACAACAGTGATACACATTACCCAAGACACAAGAATGATTTAACACTAGACATTTATGCTATTCTATCTCCTGATTGCTTTTGCTTAATCAGATCTGACCAGCTCAATGCTGCATTCCCTTCCCAGCACAGCAGCATTCCTCCAGCTTCAACATAGTGAAACCCAAGATCCTCCTCATTCTTATCTCACCACAGAATTACGACCTTAAAATACAACACTCTCTGCACATTTTTTACTCAAATACACCTAAAAGTTCGTGCCACATGCATTACAGACAATGGCAAAGAAGATGATACACAGCTTACAGGGAAACATGAGAGATATGCTTCCATATGACTTGGGAGCAACACCATTTGTTCCCTCATCATTTGAGTATGGATAAAGAACATCACAGTTCTTATATTACTATTTACTAATAATTATATCTGCTGTCAGTTTAAACTTGTTCATAGACAAGTCTTTGTAATCAGCCAGACACGTAAGTTTACGAACTTTGATCACCAGTGACCATACACTTTGTATAGGGGATCAGTTTCTTTAATGATTAATTTCATGTCTAAGAAGTATCAGAATTAAGGTAAGAATTATGCAGATTTAGCTAAGAAATTACTGTCTTTAACACAAAGATTATGTGTCACGGGTATACTTGTGAGAACTACTAAATTGAGTTCAGTGCAATGTCAGACAGATTGGCATATATTGACCATAGTTGAGGTTTAATCTTATCAGGGTCATTGGGCACTGAAATGGGCTCTCTGGTGTCCTGGTTTTGCCTGGGATAGAGTAGCTTTAAGGGCATCCAGGCAAAGGGCAGCAACTCTTTAAATGTTTTATGTGTATTATTGAAGACCTGGCAATTTCTAAAAACTAAGCAGTCTGTCAGAAGTATCACTGTGCCTGTTCCCAGCCATGCACTCCCACTGCCACCTACACAGGTGCCAGGATGAGAAATTGGGAAGAAGACCTCTTTCTTTCCCTTGCATGGGAATGATCCATTCACAGCTAACCAGAACGATACTTAGCATGTAAAGAATGGGCCTTAATACTGTAACCAGCTTCCTGAAGTGTGAAAGGGACTCAAGGAGTTTTATACTTGAAGCTTTGCTCCACGGCCTTGTAGATGCCCCCAGAAGGATGCTTGGATGGGAACTCAGAAACCAATTGCTCTGCTTGTGCCCAGGAGCAGCCCATCCCTCTCCCCTGACTGCCAAGAGCCTGCAGAGATCCACCTCTGAGATCACTTCCAGTAGGGACTTGTTAACTTAAAACTGGCTACATACAAGTTAAGAAATAATAAAATTTGTCTGATTTTAGTAACTTCGCACAATTCTTCCTTTTAAAGTAGGCCTTCAGCATTGAATTGCTTTCTAGGCTAGCGAGCAGGAAACATTCAGTCTGCGCTGAATTTGACCCCCTGGCAGCAGGACTCTTGTCACCAAGAACAAGCCACGAATTTCCAACAAAATACTACCTATACCTCACATAACTCCTCAATACGAAACATTCAGTATTGGTTCCTTAATGTTAACACAATTTCTAGCACAGCATGTTATAGTTAGTATACCAGGGTAATGCACCTCCTGCTTGCAAATATTTGGGAGCTTGACAACCATTTAATTAACTACAAAGATTACTATAATTGCCCATAAAATCATCATTTAAATGGCTTTTAAATGAAATAGAAATGTTTAACAAATACTGGTTTATGTGAGGTCCTTTCTGGTTTGTAAGGGAATATCATGAGTTAAGCCTTATTCTTTTTCACCGAGTGCTCTTCAACCTTCTTCATTATGACAAGGAAATTGTTGTTTCACCTCTATTGTGATAGAATGATCTCCATAGCTTGTTGTTCATAACTGTCTGCTGAGATAGTTACTAGCTCTTGTTTAAAAAGGCTAGCACATATTTTGAGCAGACCTAGTGATAGAAAGGCAAACTCTCCTCAATCAGGGAAGCTCTAATTTGCCAGATTTTATCTTGACTGTCCTGTGGCTCTGGGAAATCACACACATTCTGTGGTTATAGTTAAGTCAACAAACTTCTTTGATGCACAGTAACAGCAAATATCTTGCATCTATGATATAATATAATATATTAACATCAATTACACACATAAATACTGTTAGGCTGTTGAACAGAAGGTTTACTACAACTTCTTTAGGAAAGATCTGCTCAAAAAAAAAGCAAATATGCTTTTCCTAATTTTTTTGAAGACCACATCACTTACATAAAACATCTAGCATATGGCTCCTGTTAGCTCTGACTGATGCTTGTCTCAAGCAGCTTTCTTTTGAAATCAAATTACTAGCCTCAACTTTCATATGTTTGTGTTCACAATTAAATGAAAACTGAAGCTCAGAGAGCAGTTTTCACCAGCTGACTGCATGTTTTGTTTAAATATGACATATATACATGTGTATATATATCTTCAGCTCTGTTTCTGCAATGTCTTTCCAAACCTTCCTCTAAATAATTAAAAAAAAAAAAAAAAAAAGCTTTCTAGACTTCTCGTATTAAGTGACATTCAATTTTAAAGAATGTCTAAGCACATAAGAAACAGTGAACGGGAATTGTACTCATTTATGCCTTGGGGATTTGTATCACTAGCCTGGGGGGAAAAATTATTTTTATTACTTAGAACAAAAGATTATGTAGCACATAAAATAAACACTTAGCTCTTACATAGCAATTTTCTTCAGTGGTTTTCAAACACTCTGAAAAGCTGGGAACCATAACTATCCTTAACATACAGATGAGAAATTGATGGTATAACATAGCTAGGAATAAAAATTCCCATATCCTGAATGAACCCATACCAGCCAGAACTTTTCCTGTGACAGTCTATCTAGTGTGTCTGCTCTCTGCAAGTCTGGGCAACACCATTTTGAGAGAAAATGAGGCAGACTACATTCTGTATCATGTATCAGCAATTAAAACATCAACTACATACCAACGATAGAATTTTTATTAGTGATTCTACTGCTGGGAAGAAGTGACCTGGAAGTCAAACTCCTTATCTCATGAACTTTGCATAAAGATTACTCGAAAAATCACCTCTTGACTTACAAACAGAACCAATTCAGTACAACCACTGTGAATGAATTAAAGAAATTAGAATTTATACACTCTATTTCTCTGAAATAGGGGGGAGACCCTCTGATTTACATTCTGCATCCTGAAAGTACAGGAAGTCAAAGCCCAGTTTCACTTCTTCAGACTCTCAACACCTTTTTAATATTTTGTTTCTTATGGTTCAGGACAACCTTTAAACATGATTTTTAGCCTGGTTTCCCCAGAAAATGAGGCTTGCACAATATGTGTGTTTGTATGTGTCAGGGAGATTGAGCCTCACCAGACAAGAGTAGCGATTCTAAAACAAGCGTTTGCTACACATTACATCTATACAGAGCTTCAGGCATAGCAAACTCCCACTAGATAGGGCAGAATTGAGTCAAAAACATGTGTCAAGGGGAATCCAACTTCACTACTTTTGCTGCTTACAGAATTACATTATTGATCAGAAAACACTGAGCTAGAGCATAGTAACTTCATGGCATCTCATGGTTATAGTGGTGGTTGCAACAGAAATCCCCTACAAAAATTTTCTTGCCAACAGCCTGTTCTGATCAACATTTGCCTATGATTTCACCCTGGGAAGAACTACAGAAAGGTCATTTTCAAACAAAACTACTTTTAATGGGCAAAGGAGAGCCTAGAATATTATTGTTTTTTCCCAACAATACTGAAAGCAAAAAGTCTCTTCTAGAAAAAGTAAACTTTCAGATTTACTTAATAAAGGGATAGATGCTGAAGAAGTTACATGTCTGGCCTGGGTTGCACAATTAACCCCATTCTGCCTCAAACCCCAACTTGACTGAATTATGCTAATTAAAGAATACTTACATAGATGTAGCAAACCTATTCTGATGTAAAATCACAACAAGGATATATAATTGCCATTTTAATTTAGACGTTCCCATTTGATTGAACAAAAGGAGGGAAAAGGAAGAATATGCAGATTTCTTTGGTATTAACTAGACAACTATGAAATACCTTGAATCTGCACGAGCATGCTAACACAGAAAAAAAAAATCACATTTCACTGGCAAAACCGAAAACAAAGAAAATTAGAAGAAATGTTGCTTGTGCTGTTTCCAGATATAGCCTAAATCCTCATTTTAGGCTATATTTCCTGTAGTATTTTATGAAAAAAGCTGCAGGTTGTGTTTACTCGACAGCTACACATATTAAAGGACTGATAACAACAATAAAAAATACATTAAAGATTTTTCAATTTATTCCTGTTCAAGAGAAGCTTAACCAAAGGCTCAACAAATGCAGTAACACATTCATTCACTAACCAGAAAGTTCCTTCTGCATCTCTGAAATGCACACCCACCAAAACAAATAATGAACACTTCCAAGTATGCGACCACTCCAAATCTACACAGCCTGAAGAAAACACATCAGACTTAGTATAACCAATATAACAAACCTAAACAGAATTCTAGTTCCTTACTAGTTATTAACTTCAACTGTGTAAATTGATCTGTTTAAACATTCAGACCCAGATAAAATCATGATCTCCAGGTTCACCAAGTGGCACTAACTTTCAGAAACAGGTGCTAAATTACCCAGTCAGCAGACGTGTCTTACATGCATTCATCCTTTGTATTTCCTGTGATTTAGTTTTCCTTTTCTTTGTTCATGTCCTGTGGCCAGCTGCCTCCTGATCCAAAGTGATATCCCAGCACATGTTACAACTACGATCATGAAAAGTTTCTGCTGGAGCACGGAACTTTCCCAGAGGATTCAGTTGAGGAGATTTCTGTAGCGTTGCTTATCCTGGGAAGGAGGTGGAGGGGACTGTGTTTTTTTTTAATATATTGTGTGCTTTAGAACGTGTTTCCCCAAAGAATATTTTTCAAATGCATTTTTAAATAAATGTCCATGTCTATATTCCTGGCACACAATATGTTAAAAAAGGGGGACTTACCTGAACCCCTATGGTCTGGTTCCATGCTCCAGTACAGTATCCAGAGAAGCTGTGATGTAACAACAATGTGCATATTGGGGCTTTATATCACTGTGGAAGCTGGCTGATTGCAGCATAGGTCAGTGCCACAGGACCTGAAAGAAGAAAAACAAAGCATGCTTTTAGGCATTAATATGCTTAACACCCACCTCTTAAAGCAGGAAATAGGGGCATACTGAAGAAAAAAAAATGCAGTTATCTATGCAGGTCCACTGAAAGGAACACTATTTCATGCAATTCTCACATAAGCATGAGGAATAAATGGTTAAGAAATTACAGAGGAGGTGGAGAAGAATCTAAAAGGGACTACAAATATAACTCCCACACAGTGTTTTGAAAACATCTCTTTCTCTTTGCCCGGTTTCCATGGAATGGCTGAAATCACGTTCTGATACCACCCCCTGTTCCGAAGGCACTCACAGTCTTTGCAAAGCACCTCTCCACTGCAGTGCCTCAGGATTCTGCAGTGTCACTCCTCTTCTCCCTGGCTCTCTGCAAAGTGAAGTCATAGGAATGGATCAGCCAACCTGACTTCTCACTACCCTGCCCAGAATCCTTTGTGAACTGAAATGAGTCATCGCTCTGAAAAAATCCACAGCGCAATGTTCCAGGTTTCTCCCCGTGTCTGCACAGGCTTCTTTGTCTTTGAAATGAAGTGCCTATGCTTCTGGAACAGTGCCCAGCTGCATTGTACAGGATAACAAGCTAGCCTTCTCATTAAGTGGACAAGAAAGCTATTTACATGATTAGCAAAGGCAAGTTAAAGCTTTAACCCTCTAGTCAAGATAAAAAAAAAAATCACCCCTAACACATCTTCTTGATGTAATGCACAATTCCCCCTATACACAGAAACATAAATGCACAGATGTATGTGGGCATACAGATATTTACACAGAGCAGTATTTTCTTTAACTATTCACTATTTATCATGACACTTACCAGTTTTAGACCTATTAATTAATAAGAAAAATTTACTCCCTTTCGTCAGTCCTGAAGAATGCTGCAGATCTAAATGTAACAAGCAGCTCTGCTATACACTAGATCAAAGTTGTGCTGCTGTGAACTGTTAATAAAAAAATTAGAAGCAGTGAACAGGTTCTTGTAAGCTTATTTTTCATTATCCCATTCATCATTTGGGCTTAAAACAAAGTGAGCTCTGAAACCATGCCAGACAGAAAATGTCAAACTGCTCCAAGTGCCGAGGGCCAGCAGAACTGCTCCAGCTTCTGCTACCACTGACAAAGAAGGTAATGCTCAGAACGAGGTCACTGTGTCAGGATCTCACTCCGAGTGCTAGGGTTTCCTTTGCTTGGTGAGGATATGCTCAGGTAAAGTATCAGGAACACACAGAAGAAACAGGAATAGTGTATTAGATGACAGACAGATGCTGCTGTTTCAGAGGAACATTTTTAGTTTTTCTGAGATTTTCTTTTAAAAGAAGGAAACATTTAAAATTTACTTTACTGAAAAAGAACTATTGCTAGTCATGACCTAATCATCAAAATCAGACCAATATGCCAAAAGGGAGGTGCAAAAAGAAAAATGAAGTTTTGCGCCACAAAGCGCTTCTTTAAAGGTTTCTATATTCCAAGCATTCTGAAAGTTTGAAGCATAGAAGGCACATAATCCATAAAAGTTTGAAACACCACACTTTAGGACTGTCCTGTGCTATGTTGGAACAGGCAGTTCTCCTACGTTTCACCAAAAGAACACACCAGGTGCTTAGGACTGAATGAAATACAAAAGTCACCAGCCCTACAACAACCCTGGCAGTGAAAGAATTCAACCAAGTCTAAAATAGGTCTGTGTGTTTCAAGAGGACAACTAAATAGCTGGGTTATACAACTAACAAATATCACTTTTGGTTACAGGTCTGTGGTGGTTGTTACGCAGCAAAGCCATATAGCAGATTAATTTACAAGTGTAAGGTTAACGGGATGCTGTGCCACACCAGTAGTTACACAGTAGCCATAATCTCAGCATTAAAAGCTGGGGGCTTGCTATACACACAGTCAACAATTTTTGTGTTCCCTGAAAGGCCTCCTTCCAGGAAATCTTCCTTCAGCTTTACAAAATTTTTGCCTTCCCTGGAGCTGCAGCATCAGCCACAGCACCTCTAATGAATCCAACTTGGCATTTTACAAAGTTTTGAGTCCCCTAGGATGGTCCTTAGGAAACTGGTTGTCTGCTAAGTACACACCCACTTCACAGCAACAAAACCCAACCCATGAAGAAAAATTTAAAACTGAATTAGAACAAGCACTTACTGAAAGTAAAAACAACGCTCCAATCTTCTTCCCCTTTGCACCAGACAACCTTCATGCAAAACTAAATGGGCTCATGCATGCAGCACTGTTTTCACAGACAAGCACAAGTAAGAACTTGCAGTAGTCTTGCAACTAACACCAAAGTTAAAACACTGGCAGAAAAAAGCTAAAGGTAACACTGCAGCCTGAATATCTTTCCTCTCTAACAAATTTCTCTTGCACTTGAACCCATATTATATGCTCAGGACCAACTCAACTATTCTGAAGAGACCAATACAACTGCAAGCTCTTTCAGTGAGACAATTCCTCTTGCATGTGTGATGCCTATGGATACCTGGAATGCACCAAGCATGTACATGTGTCTAGGGTGCACAGACACCTTGTGTGCATGCACCTAGGCATGCCTTTACTCAAATTCATCAGTTTACAGCACCATTACACAGCCCTTTAATCAGTATTAACAACAGCAAGAAGTACCTGATACCTCAGGCACAGCAGAGAGCAAAAGTGAGAGACCAGCAGCGGAGAAAACATAAATGAAGAATGAGAATGTTTAGAAGAGCTGAAGTTGATGGACAAACCAGTGCTGCTATCACCAGAAATGTTACAGCAGTGCGGCCTCACAGGAGGAAGGCCTAGCCACAATTCTGCATGCCCTGCCAGGCAGGGCAGATACTCTGTTCCTCCATCCCACATCTACCTCCACAGTACGACAGAGGTTGGTACTAAAACAAAATGCCTTATTGACAGTGTACAGTACAAACACACCACATACTTCTCTCTGTATAACTCCATGCATGCACGTGCATCCAAATAGACCACTGCAAAATACAGTATAGCCTAACATCAATCTCCATCACACACTGAGAAGCAGATAATTTAAAAATCCCAATTTCTTTCTTTGCATACACTCCTTTGTCAAACTCTGCATCAGCTTGTATATATCCTTCAGTCCTCTCAGGTCAGGGCCCAGGATTCCCTTCCTTTGCCACAGCTCATTTCCAATCACTAGAAGGAAACTCAAGAGAGGGAAAGGAATATGTTAAAATGTGGACAAACACACACATGATAACATATGACAGAAAACAAAAAAAGCTTAAAAAAGAAGATGGCCAAAAGAAGCCAAGAAGGTTATCAAGAGTGCAATTCCATCTCGCCTGTATCAGTTACCCAAATTTCAGAGGCTAAGATCAGCGATCAGTGCTCCGCAATTGTAGCTGCAGAGGTCATAGTTGTCTATCAAGGATCATAGAATACTCTGAGCTGGAAGGGACCCACAAGGATCAAGTCCAACACTAATAAATAACTCATAAAGAGACCAAACCTACAACCTTTGTGTTACTAGAACTATGTTCCAACTAACTGAGCTTTCAGTATTGGTCATAATGATCACCTCTACAAGAACCAACTTCACAAAGCAGGAACCACCCGGGCACTACACTAGTAACACAGCCCACAAACCCCGTAGCCTCAGAAGAAACCAGATTAAGGAATATCTGAAAGATACCAATTTACACTTCAATTTCTTTAGAAAATCTCTTAATACTAGAAATTTTGACATAGTAGTGCTCCACTAACAACAACTTACTTGCAGTATGCTAATAAGTTCCACTTGACTTACCTGAACAAATGTCCTGGTTCTTTAAGAAATCACAAAAGGAAACATGATCAGGGTATTAAGTTCACTAAAATTCCAACAAGTAGTGTCCATCTGTTTTCGTGCTAATGTTGTCTAGGAGCTAAATACTCTTTTTCATTTTTTTTTTAAATCCTGCAGCTTACACCCCAATTTATGAGCAGAGAACGCACCTCCCCTCCTTCAGATCTCATTCCACTGGCTTTTAAAAAAATCACACTCTTCTAGTGTTCTTTGGCATGTCTGCCCTTCCTGTCCCTTTAATCTTGTTAGAGGACTCTTCTACATTTACCCTAACTTATGTAACTTTCCTTTAAAAGCAACAACCAGAATTCTGCACCATATTCTAGAGTTCCAGCTAACCTCCCACATGCATTGGGTACCAGGAAATTGGAATTTCCTTACTTTTAGTGGAAATATCCTGCTTTATACCCTGCTTTTTTCCCCACAGCTGTATTTTATTGGTGGCTTGCTGTCACTCCACAACTGAGCAAGCAGTTCCAGTTATCCTTTTTATGCTGACTGCAATTGAGTTTGATTCAAACTCCTAGGTTTGACTCCAAAGACCTTTAATATATCACTCTGTAGATATGATTAAGGATCTTTGATCATCCAATTCTTCTCAGCTGTTATTATCTGTTTTTAAGCATCTCTGCTTAGTACATTCTAAAAAAGAATCCCAAAACCTAAGATGAAAAACAAACAATGATTTAAGTGTTACCTAATGCAGGACAGAATCATTATCCGGTGTGACACTTGCTAATACAACCACCCAGGAAACAGCATTTGAATGAAAACATCAAGTCTTAACAGGAGAACCAAGGCAACCAAGGCAACTCCCCCGCTCAAAAAGCCCACTAGGTAAAACAATTGCATCTTTTTAGAATTCAACTACTAAATGAGGCTTCTTTAAATTATAGCTCACTGGAAAGTATGTGATATTTTAAACCACACAGAAGAATTCTCTAACATATTTTGTTGCTAGGACCACAAAATGGGAAAGGAGGGGGGGTTTGGGGCTTTTTCATAGAAATCTGCTCCTATCAAATTAATTTGACTAATCTTAATGCTATATTGTAATCAACCACACCAACACCCCACCCCCTCAAAAACAAAGCCTGCCTCTTCTCTGGCAGCAAACAGCAAATGCAAGGAAAGATAGAAGCATTTAAAAAATCTGACACTAGAGGAGGTTTGGCAAGAGAGAATAAGCAAATGAGAAACAAAAGGAACAAAACCCAACAAAGATAAACCTAGATGTTTTCTTGTAGGGTGGAAATTTTAGGAACACAGATAAAACTACTCCTTTCCAAGTCTCTTCCAGTGCTGAAAGCACAAAACGTGGCAGTTGAAGGTCTTAACCACATGTTCTTTGCTATCTTCTTCAGTTTAGCCAGTACACATTTGCAGTGTAGCTGGAGATGCTGCAGCAAACGTTCAGCAAGAATCTAGTCAGCAGAAAAAATTCTTGAAAAATAAAGTGACAATTAGCAACACAATCCATCCTTCTTTTTTCTCCTCTGTAGTGCACTCTCATTTATATTGACTGCTGTAACCATTAAAAGATTTTCAACCCAAAGACAGTACTGCAGTGGTTACAGCTTTTCAAACCAATAGTGATGACTGGCAGATAACATCAGGTTAAAATAAGAACCTGCAACACTGAACACAAGTCCCAAGGTACTGCAGCAGCCTTTAACAGCCCAGTTTTTCCTGGCTAGGAGAGAACTGATGAAAAGGCCAGGCATGGAATCAATTAAATTAGTGCAAAAGTGCTTTTAAAAAGAAAAGGTTAGATGCTCCAAAGACTTAGCAGTTGAGAGTTTACTGGGTCATTTTTTTCCCTGTGGTCGAAAGCAGAGTTTTCAATATGGCTGAAGTACCTTTAAGAAGATGTACTTTAAAGTGAAATTGAAATATTTTACAGCTCAATACATGAAGAAGCTATACTAGTATATTCTGCCCCTACGATCTACCTGCATGAGGTAGATGCAATGACCCCTGCTTCCCACAGGGGTTCAAAATTCTTTCAAATTCTGTCCTTTGGTCTCACCTGTGTGGAGATTAGCTGTGAAGATGGGAATAAAGGAAATGCCATGGCACAACAGTTCAGCAACTCACCAAATCTGCTGCCTCCCTCATGCTCATCAATCATCTTAGAGGAAGCACTGGAAATCCAACTGCACACATTATCACTAGTGTACCATTATACTGCACCTTAAAGGAAAATGCCCTTGTTCCAGACAGGAACAGTTCTTTTGAGATCCCCAGGGACTGGCATATTTTGACTTTTTATCCCAATGAGTATGACTATCAGCAAATGCAGCAACCAAAGCCTACCTCCCCAAATAAATGGCAGTGCCTGGAACCAGGGGTTCCCACAATTAAACAATTCACTGGATGAAATATTTCCTCCTGTCCATTTCACAGATTTTTTACTTTTGAATTTTACTAAGCATTTATTTACAGGAAGCAGTAAACGAAAACCTACAACAGATGTTTTATTACTGTTAAAACAGTAATAGCTCTCTACCTACTTCTCCATCATTTTTAAATGAAATTTCAGGAATCTGAAAATTGCCCTGTACACGAGCCATAAAACCAAACACAGTATCCAAAAGGATAAAATTACCAATTTCACAGAGCAACCCCTCTTGCACGACTTCTTATGTACCTCCTCATTTATAGTTGTACATTTAGACTTTTAATTACCACTCCTGACTCATCTAACGCATTCACCATTGACTCCATCAATATGCAGTGATCATGCTCCTAAAAAAGCACAAAACTTAACAAATTCAAGCACTATTTTATCAGAGCTCACTGCACTGCTTTATACTACAGTGCTGATGTCACTATTCTGCAGAATTGCTCAGCTGTTTCACTCAGCTGTCGCTAGTCCCTTCTGAAATCCTCCTCAGCAGTCTTAATGAACCTGAACAACTGCGATCTGACAGACCAGGTTACCACTTCATTATCCATTCCATCCTTCAGATTTTTAATATAGCTATTAAACCCCAAACATTTGGTATTGATCCCTGCTGCACAAAGCACCGTTAACCATATCCAGGGCCCAGAAGTGGCCATCCTTCTTTTTTCTCCTCTGTACACTAAACTGAGCTTGACAAGACTTTTCTTTTGGACTTTCACCAAGCATTTATAAAGCACTAGAGCGTGGAGTTCTTGTGCTCCTTGAGTGTTGCTATGACCCAGTTTTCTGAAAGATGAGAGCACATAAAAATAGTTGTCTCTTTGCCCTCTTATTCAGTATAAGAGACCTAAACTAGGATATCAAGGCTAGATTCCTAAGATGATCTCAGGAGCTGATGATGATCTCACCTTTAACTGAACTAAACCAAAAGGCTAGCAAAAGAAGAATCAAGATAATTTCTTAACAGAAACATGTAACACAAGACATAGTGAGAAAAAATCATGTTTCAAAAAATGTTGAGATCAAAGCATAGGGGATATATAAACCCAAGCTCTGATTTAGTACATTTTATGCCATAGCAAGATAGTTATTTTCCAGCACACTTTAAAACAACAAAATAAATAATTCCTTATATCTTGTCACCATGTTGTAATTCCTTACTCTTGGCCATAAGAAGAAAGGCCTTATAGTACCATCACATTCTTTCAACAAGCAACCTCCACAGGCAGTACTTTAACTCACCCAGATCTTATGGGCCTAAGGGCACCTCTGACTTAGACAGGTAAAAAATGTCTCAGTCAGAACCAGAGCCTGAGAAGGCTCTCTGCTTCAAAAGCATTTCTGATAATGAATAAATATGGCACTGCACATGGTGAAGGGGATGGTACATGCCCCTCTCTCACCTGGGCACCCCCTTTGTGAGGCTGGAACTGCTGCACAGACCAGCCCTCAGAAACATCTGCAGGGGATGGAAGCAATTCTGAATGCACTTTTCAAAATCCCTGCTGTTCTTCCCATCTGACAAGCTACAAGTTTTAAAGAGTTGATATAAAGGCTACCTAAAGAAAAAGCTAGGCTATAAAGATTGAATTAGCAGCAGAAGAAGACAGGAGAGAAAACCAAGAAACAATAAGAAAGTAAGAAAGGAAGAATATAGAAAAGGTTAAAAGGAAATGTGAGGGAAAAGCCGATTTTTATTTGATTCTTAAAGCAGGCAATGCAGCATCTGAGATATTACTTCTGAAAGAAGACTTGTTAGAAGAATCTAAATGCTTAGCAGGGCTAAATGGAAGCAGAAATAATAACCACATGGTAAGAAATAAAATTAGTACCTCCAGCTGTAGGAAGTCTGGGGAAAAAATAAGGATCTGCAGAATTGCTGGAATAAGCAAATTGGGAATGGCTGCATGTATTAGTGGAGAAATAAAGGAACAAAGGACAGTTGTTTTGTGACAGCTGATCTGCATGTGCTCTGCATCCACTTGGTGCTTGCCTTTGTTTTGTTTTCTGGGCTGACCTTCACCCCCTGCCACACAAAGGATTTAGTGAAAGCCTCCAGTTAGTCTCAATTAAAAGCCCAAAAGAACAAACATACCTTACCTGAGCCCAGGTGCCAATGACCCAGCAAAGGCAGCATTCCCAGCAGAGCACCAGGCTCCTACCATGGGTACCTGCATATTACTTCACTGCCTTGGAAAGAGCTCTCCTCCCCTCCCAGTGTCTTGAGCAGGTAGAATAGCTAAAAAGAAACATTTAGCTTCATATCCAAAAGGCTGCTTCTAAGCTTTTATCATGAAAGATCAAAGCTAGGGGAAGAATGGGCTTTTACAGGACAGTAAAGTTGAGAGTAAATTAGTATTGTGCATGCTAATAAGACACACATACAACATCACGAAAGGAGCATATTAATGGTTTGAGCAGTTTGAATGGAAACATGTGAAAGCAGTTAAGCATGTCATCACCAATACTGTCTTTAGAAGTGTTCTGCTGCTTTATGAGCAGCTCTTCAAAACACACATGGACATGCAGCTTCATACAAAGATAGTGTAATCCACAAGAACTTGAAAATGTGAGGCTACACAAAGAGTGTCCTGCATGGTCTGCAAAGCCTATGCACAATTCATGTGAATTTTTGCTTTAAACTGTGGTATTTAATTTCTGGTACTGCATTTAACTGAGTTATTCCAACACAGATTTGTTAAGAAGTATCCAGTTTGATACATACTCAGAACATAATTTGGGAGAACATCCATGAAACAGGGATAAGATAGAAACTGACCTTGGTGTAACTATACCTATGTAAATAGCCATTTATTCTGCAGTAAGAGTGTTTTGTTTAACCTGATTTGGCTTATGCAACTTCCAGAAGTTTTATCAATGGGTTTGGTAGTACATGTATAATCCTGCTAAATTCATCTGGATGACCTTTCGTATCATGCATAAGAAGGTGAAAGTTAAAAACGGAATAATCAATAGTAAAAATAAAATACTAATTTTGTTACAGGCAAGCATATGTCTTCCTGTCATTCAATCATATGATCCCTAATGCATTCAAAAACTAAATGTTTAAACAAAGGATTTAATTTTCTACTAGTATTTTTTTTCTGGGTTCTGATAGCTTCAGTCTTCAAGAGTATATAACCATTGACATTTAGAATTGCAAGTACTATTTCTGTAAAATCTTCCTGTTACGGAAAAAGGCACAGATAGTAAAGGAGCCAAATGTGGCTTCTATTGCCATATGTTGTTTCTAATAGTCACAGCTTGAGTTTCAAAACTGATGTAGATTTTAATTTCCCTTTATCTCCATTGAGTGCTGCTGTACTATCAGTACTTCTTAAAATGAAGACTTAATAAGAAGCCTAATTTTAGGCACTCATTTCTGGAACATGGCACAAAAGCTCACACTCAAATGTAAAAAGAATACAGGCATGTAAATTATCTGGAAATACCTGAAAGTCTTGGACACATCTCCTTCATACTTCAGCTTACAAACAAGAGCCTAAAAGTCTACTTTAGGGCAGAAAGGTCTGAATGCGATTTACATGTCTGTTGCCTTGTTCCTGTCAAACATTTCTGATGAAAGTTTTGATGTAATTAGTGTTTCCAAGGAAAGTTTGGGGGTTGCAAAATTATATTTTGAAGAGGTAAACAGAGTAAGAAGTTCTTGCTGTTAGAGAATGTAATTCTGGTATTCTTCATGATATCTTTGGAGACTGAGGATACAAAAGTATCCTCAGTGTAGCTTCCCAGTGACAGTTTTCTTCCTGATAACATAACTTCTTTCAAGGGCAGAAATCACCTTGTAAACATAATCACCACATATTTTCCCCTCGCATGCAGCCTCTGATTGTCTCATTCATCACCTAGGTAGACAGACATTATGCAATTCTGTTTGCCAGATACTACTCCTCAGGAAGCACTTGCAGAGTACCAAAAGGACATAAACTGCCCCCCAGGCCTCCAGAGAGGGTCATCTTCACCTATGGCTTCCACCAACAGTGAAGTCACAGCATTGGCTTTCTGATATCACAGCATTCTCTCTAGCAACAGCCTATGAGGTCACAAATAAAGGATTATCACTTTGTTGCAGGATTAAGGGAACTAAGAAGCTGGTCTGTCAGGAGATGGGTTTTACTCCAAATAATGGGCATTAGGAGAATGCTGAAAATAAATGGGTTGTAAATTGTCTTTGTCTGGCATGCGCCCTTTTTTCGATAATACTGCAAAATAAGGTAATGCTTTCATTAACAGCTCCTAAGTAATGGAATGAATTGCAGGCTACCTCCTGAGCTATTACATGGGAGATGAATTCTGAAAGAATTTTGATATCTTTGGACTCCTCAGTAATTTGATTTTGCAAGTGTAGACATCAGTCAGACCACCCTGCTCAAGGGTCTGCTGGTTAGTTTATTCACAAGTGTTCAAAGCTAGTAACAAATTTCAAAAATTACTAGAAAAAAATACAAAAGTAAGTCTGGAAATATCAGCTGGTGGAAGGAGGGATGACAAGAAAGATGATACCGGGTGCCAACACTTACTACATTATTCACAGAAATCCTATGACCCATGCATGCTTGCACATGCAGACTTTTCCCATAGTTTTGAAGTAATTAACCACTTTTCTAAATGCCTGAAAACTCAGGCTGCCTGATGTCTGGAAACTAGCTACTATATGCATATAGTCTTATCTTACATGTGCAGCAGGTCCAACACATCAGGTGTACTATGTATGCATAATCTATCCCTGACAGACTGTCCCAGATTGTAAGATTAAGATCTAAAAATCCTAGAACAGCCTTGGCTTGTCATTTTCAGTCTGACCTGTGATGCAACCAGTACAAGCAATTGTACAGTGTGAGAGTATCTTGCAATTTCAGAAAGATTTTTTACTAAGGCTCTACTTTCAGCTTACAAGAGCTGGATGGAGATACTTCCAGCATTATGAGTGTAGGCACTAATACCAATTTCCATTCTAGAACTGGAAGAAAACATTGGACAGATTTGCAGTAGCTGATCAAGGCTTCACCTGGACTCTCACCCACCAGTCTGGAAAATTTGTATTTCTATTTTGCAGCAGGACAACTATTAAAAACGTTAAGAAGGAACAACGCAGACGGACTGACAAGATGTTTCACAGTGTTTTAAATACGCTTTGAAATTTTGCAACCTATTTAAAAACGTTGTTTCTTTTGCCCTCCAGCACTAGCAATAAAGAACCTCAAAGGAAGCGCTTAGATAGACTAGACTTACTCGCTTTGCTACTGAGCTCTGCAGCTTTCTAGGGCTGTCAAGAGCGGCCGGGCTGAGCCGTGCCGTGAGACACGAACCCCCGCGCTCAGCCGCGCCGGGGCCCGGCCGCCCCCGCGCACCGGAGACGCTGCAGAGCCTCGCAGCCTCTGCCAGCACCGCCACTCGCTAGCGGCCCGCTGCCGCCCGCCCGCGCTAATGTCGAGCTCCCAAGGGCACGGCACCATCCACGCCTCCCGGGGGAAGCGCTGCCCCGCCGGTGCAACCCGCCCGCCGGCGAGGCGGGAGTGCAGCGCAGCCTCCCGCCGCCCCGCGCTGCTGACGAAGCTTTTATCGCGCAGCAAGGCGGGCAGCCGAGCCAAACGGGGAAGGAGCGCCCATCCCATCCCATCGCATCCCAGCCCATCCCGGCCCGGCGGTCCCCGGGGGCGCGGTACCTACCGAGCGGCACCTCCGCCCGCCGCCATGGCAACGCGGGGCGCCCGTTCCCTGCTCCTCCCATCCCGAACCCTTCATGGAAAGCTGACAACGCTTCAGGGGTCCCGAAACAGGGACAAAAAACAACATGCGCCTAATCGGAAGATGGGACGTTACTCCCACCTTTGCACGACATTTCAACCAAAACCCAGCGCAGTGTTCTCCTCCAGCAAAGGCCACCCACATCCCTGCTATTTTGGATGTATGAGCAACTCCCACAGGACATGCACCCCTGTGAGCTGCTACTGTCGCCTCAGGAACGGCCAAAATCCCAGAGAGGGAGAGCTCAGAAACAAAAATAAAAGAAGCGGTTTTTTGTTGATTGGTTTCTTTGGCCTGGAGGTCGTGGGGCTTTGTGGTTATGTTTGAGGTGGTTGATTTTACATGACGGTAAAGCAGATTTCCATCCCATTCATCTACAAGCACTCTGGGCCCACAAGAAACCCTGGGGTTGGTACTCCAGAAAAGCAGTACAGGCACGCAAAACCCTTTGCCTCCCTGAGGGCAGTGGTGTGATGGGACGTGTGCTGCTGATGCCAGAAATAAATCCGAACAGATGCTGCAACTAAATCCACCTCCTGCTTCAAAAGTACTTCCAAATACCCATCAAGTATTTTATGCAACTTTTCAATTCAACATGGCTTCTTGATTGATGCAAGGTTTTTGTTGGTTTTTTTTTTTTAGAGTTTAAGGGGGTCAAAGGACCAACAGCACAATACTCCTCTCTGGTTGCTGTTGAATAGAATCTGAACTTGTACAAAAACTTTAGCTGATTAGCAATCTATATTTAGAAGGAAGTTATTGCCTAAAAAGGCAACCATAATGGAAATGTTTTTGCACAAGAAGTGTAGAAAGACCTACTGCCTCTATTTTAGATGGATGCAGAAGGTTCTATGACCAAAATATGGTTTGTCAAAACAGTGATCAGCACACATGCTGAAAACCACAGCTATAGAGCAAATCAGAAAGCTAAATCAAACCACAACCTCCATCTCCCTTGGTTTCATCAAAAGCAAGCAGGAGAATTAGTTTATGAAGGCAAATCACATGTTAACAATAGGTGTCTTCTGTAGATCCTGAGGATGAATTCCAACTTTCCTCTGAACCTGGGCTGAGGGCTTTCTTCACAAGTGTAAATGTGCATCATGGTTTTTCAGGCTGGTGTATCTCCTGGTTCTCAGGCGTCAGCAACATGCACAGCCTAACCACACCTAGCTGATGGATATTTAGAAGAAAGCTAAAGCAGTATTACAGTCACAGTAATTCGGTTTTTGGGACACAGCTGGGCAAACATTGGTAAGACACAGGAAGTGTTTGCAGGGTGCTATGGTCAAGAATCAGCACCATGACCTCATCCTCCTCCAGCGCTCAGGCACAGAGGGAGCTGAGATCAGACTAGCAGCCAATTAAGCAGTCATTCAGCCTGAATTTCAATATTCCTCTCTTTATAACCTCACTCACTGTTTTAATTACTTAAGGAAGATGTGCAAATGCTTTAATTTCAAACTTTGACACACAAACCATTACTAGAGCTAAGGTGAACTAAATAGAAACTTTCCATTTGAACAAAGGATTTAAAAGATCAAGAAGATAACTCAGCAGAGTAATATCAATTTTGAAAGGCAACTGCCAACCCCTCCAAGCAAGACTGAGACTACTTGATGGCAGCACAAGTGCTAGGATCTCCCTCACTCTGCAACTACACACTGAACATGCACACACAATATCCACAAGACCACTGGCACTGGCCTTTCAAAATACATGAACAGCTGAGTGGGAAAAAAAGAACAATCAACCAACCAATCAACCAACCAACCAACCAACCAACCAACCAAAAAACTCCTCTATAAATCAAATTTCCCCATGCCAGGCAGTATAAAAAAGAAAGAGCAGGTAATTCCTATGATAATGCAACCTCTGGCATACAGGAAATCCCAGGCCAAGACTCAGCATAGAAGCTACAAGTGAAGACAATGCAAAGTTTTTTTAAAAAGCCATATGACCATATTGTGTCTGAAACATTTTCTAGCCTATACATCAATTTCACATAGTATTGCTTTGGCTTCTCTGTTTGCCCATCATCCCCAGTACCTTTACATGTTGGCAATTGTATTTCCTTCACTAATGCCAGTGACAGGCATTGCTTTCTCTACAAGTCAAATATAAGGAAATGGTTGTTTAGAGGATGACAACAGCTCTGTCTGGTATTTTACAAGATCTGGAAGACTGGCACTGCCTGAAGGACTTCACAGCCGAGCCCAGACAGAGCCAACATGTTTCAGATACAATAGTTATGTGTAAGGCCATGGAAGCAATAAGATCACTTCTTCCTTGCAATCTTCAACTTAACCTACTCATCAATTACTGCTATTTTTGAAGTTCCTTTGGAAAAAGAAAAGAAAAGGATCATAATGATTTTATCAGTTTTGGTGTTTACTTTGGGGCCAACCACCTACCTTCAGTTATTAAACATTTATGATTCCCTTTTTCCTCAAGTTCAGGAGGAAGAATTTGGCAATCAACCAGGGAGGAGAAGCTGACTGACAACAGCTTACAGCTAAACTAGCAACTGCTCAACCAAATTGTACCATCCATAGAAGATGTGCCATAACTATTAGCTTGAGCATGATAAGCCTATCATCAATAGCCATGATTTATATTGGCATATCGTCTTTGCATTTCAATAAAATAACAAAATAATCTGATGCTCACATATTTCTGCAGTATCTGAAAGCAAAGTATGCCTTAGCTTTCTCCACATAGTTTCTGTTAACCGAAACCCTGGAATTATCTAATTACTATCTTCATATATAGGATTTGTCCAGATACTAAAATTCTGAAGCTGTAAGCTTACAGATGTTTTTGCTCTTTTCTCCTTCACTGCTAAATAGGAAAGATTATGGCAAAGATTAACTAGACTAGGCACTCAATTTGTTCCAACTTCTTACCTTTCTCAGATGCTGGTTTAAAAATGTCAACCTGAACTGAACCAACAATCATCAAGCAAATTAGTCACAGAAAGAACTAAATTTGAGACTCCACACTTAGCAGTAAGAAATCCAGGAGTTTCTCAAACAGCACACCTGGATTCTTCCAACCACCAGGAAAAGCTCCAGGGCAGACCTAGCACATTCCACACTGCTAACTCCTGCAGGCTAGTTTAGTTCCTAAACAGCACCAGGAAAACCGTTTTATTTTAAAAGCAAGGAATGGTCAAGATTTTGGAATGTTACTCAAGACATCTGTGCTGCATTCAGTGCTGTGACTGGAACTAACAGAAATGTATCTGGATCAGATTCACGCTGCCCATGTGGGAAAGCTCACTGACCATTCACATAGGTTTTACGGTCTGTGTTGAACACTGTGGTTCAGCAGTTACTCAGCTCACATTAACAGAGAGAGCTCTGGCCTGTCTATACAGCCCCTAGTTACATGTCATATCCTAGATATGTTTGGCCCACTTAGACTTCATTTATTTTGAAATTTAAGTACCTAGAAAACCTTACTGAATAGTTTATGCAAAATGGTATCTCCCATGCCAGAAATCTTTCATTTATAAAAGACCAGTAGGGTTAAAAAGGAAATAAAAAGACCAAACATACTTATCCTTGAAACACGTCAGATGTATGATGGAAATTATGTACTCATCTGTGCTAAAACCTGACAAGACAATCTAGAAAATACTGTTGGATATCATAATTGCTACTTCAGATGGCCTGAGGAATCCATCACCACGCTGGTGGTATTCTGTGGTATTTCTCCTTTGTTCACAGGAAAATGAAAGTCCTTGCACAGACAAGTCATCGTTGTCAAAGTATTCATCATAGATGCCTAACTGCACAACAGAACTACCCAACCTAAAGCCTATCCATTGCTTCCTCATCCAGGTCAGGACAGCCCACATACATAGAGCTGGGAGCCAGCAGTTATAGGTAAGAACTGCTCAGTTATCACAAAACTGCATGGTAATATGGCCACTCATCACTAAAATGACTGACAGAGTCACCATCCTGACAGCAGGTCCACGTGACAGTTGGAATTTTCAAAGGGCATTAAAAAGGCTTACTAAATTCCATTCATTTTCATGGCATCTGGGTTCAGGTCTATCAGCACCAGTTTCAACTACAAAGGGCAAGTTTTGCAAAAGCAAGCCTGATTTGTCATATCCGACAGACCAACTAAACTTGAACAAAGTAAGGACATGCAGCTGGAATAAACAAGGATATAAGTAGCAAGCACACATGCCAAGAATATGTTTAAAAATAGTGCTGTTCTTACAGAGACAGCATGTACCCATTTTCATCAGTAGTTCCAAAGATCTGGTAAAAAACATCACTTGCAATAACTGAGCTTCTCAAGGAATATGGTCTATTAAAAATCAGATATTGACTATTCTAGTGGAAAATAACATGCAGAAAACAAGAAGAATCCTACATTTCTCCATTTACTGCTGGAATATCTCCCCAAAACACAGGTGACATAATCACAATGAATGGCAGACATCCTACTGTGTAGAATACAATTCCACTGATATTAAAATGTATCAGAAAACCATACTTTTTTATGTATTCATTTTAGAAAGAGGGAAAAATATTTTGACAAATGTCAGAACTTCCTGTTACGGCATTCCTGTAAGAAGTGTTTCTTTCCTTTCAAATTAGTTTGTTCTAAAAGACTGCATTAGGTAGAGCAATATTTAAAACATTTAAACAGTCAAATTTGAAACAAACCAGTCTGATCCTGCTGGAATTAAGTGTTCTATGTGATCTAAAAATACTGGGTTTCGGATTTTCTTCCACATGAAATCTGTCTACTTTGGAGCTCTGTTTCAAATCAGGAAACAATTTCCTTAGAATCCCAAAACCTCCACAAAATAGAGCCTCTGTCTACTAGTCAACTGTACGCAAGCCTCAAATTTTATAAAACAAGTTTCAACATATGTCCTTACAAGAATATCCAGTATCATGTATTTCCTCATGGGAAACTTGAGAATCTTAATACATTAGTTTAAAATGAAAACTTTCATTTAGTCTGAGCAGGACTGAAGCATTTTTGCCTTATTCTGCATCTCAATCTGTGTTTTATTAATTCATCTTGTGAACACAAGTCTTGATTGATTTGCATGTGTTTATAAATATGTATGTACAACTCAGAGTAGGAAAGCAGCAACAGCATTACATCAGCTTCAACACCTGCACCATGTTGACTGAAGCAGAGAAGACTGTCTATTGTTTCTCCTTCTTACTAATGTCTGCCTTCCCAGGCTTACAAACGCCTTACTGCTCTACCAGTAACATAAATCATGCTGACTCTCTCTGACTTGCAATTTCCACTGTGACTGGAGAGGCAGGTCTTAAAAGAGAAAAAACCAAACAAAACCCCAACAAAAAACAGTGAAAATATCAAACAAATATTCTTATGATTTTTATAATGACATTTCCTCCAAGTGCCCATTTGTGTGGAAAATGTTTAAATTGCTTCATTTTAAAAAGTCTACAGTCCTAAGGGAGCTTTTAGAATTATACACAAAACATTTTCATGCAGATGGAGGGCATTAACTACTTCATACATGCAAGAAGAAAAAAAAAGCTTAAAGAAATGTTTCAAGAAGAAAGCAGGAATATAGGAAAGTCTCAGACAGAGATCTTGTTCATCACACTCACAGAGAAAACAAACTGAAAAGAAACCAAAAGGAAACAGCTGATATATTATACAGATTCTCTCCAAAAACTTAGTCAGCATCTAATGTGACTGTCTCAACAATTCTTCTTCTAAGCTAAAATGTAAACCTTAAAAAATACCTAATTTTGCAACACAGAAGTTTACTACTCTTTAAGCTAAGCTATGCATTTAGGAAGAACAAATGGTAAGGATCCAAATCAGCCAGCACTGGGGGAGACACTCACCATACGTCACCCAGAAAACAGCAGTTTCAGCAAACAGGAAATCCAGACTGGAACTGAGACCAAGACTGCTAGCCATGACAGCAGTGAGTAATGGCACAGTCTTCTAAGAGGAACAGTGGGGACAAAGTCTAGTTTAAAAATTGATCACTTATGGAAGGGTTCAACAGTCACCTGCAGCAGTTGCGAGAGGTGGGACTCAAAGACTCCAAGTGCATCTATCTTCAGAATCAAGCCCCTACCAGAAGGCAGCTGTGGGAAGGATGTTAGCTGGAAAACCATCTGAATACCTGGACAACAGGCTACAAAGGAGCAAGCATTAAGACAAACCCCTCTGCAGGGCAGCAGGACTGCTTTGAAAATGTTTATTTTTAATTTCAATCTTGATTCTGAACTGATAACATCATGCCACAAGCAAAGGAACCAGAATGGCAATGTTGTCTAGAGCATGACTACATCCTCCCTGCCTTGCAAGTTGCTTATCAGCTCAGGAGGACACTGTAAAGCTTAGCACCACAGGCTTGCTGCTGGAAGAATGTGGAGCTAGCAGGGTTTTTCAGGTCAGGCTGCAGATTAAGCAACTTCAGTGAATGAGGTGAGAGTCTTGGGAGAAGACAATTTGCTCCTGGGAATAAGATTCAGAGCACCTAACCAAGCATTTAGATAGGAAGGGACTGCCAGCACTCAGTTTGTTCCTACTTTGATGTTCAAGGGATCCAAAAAGGTAACCTTTCTGAAAGTGAACAAATCATACTAAGCATACATAAAGCATTCTGTACCACCCATTTCTAAAGTATACAAAAATACTGTGGAAAAATGAGTTTTGGTTGTGCATGGCAAAAGCCTCCAAACTGTTTTAAAGATCTGCTGCAGTTTTGTCTTAAAGCTCATCAATGCTCAAAGCCCATGAAAAGCTGTCATTTTCTCACTGCTCATGAACATACCAAATAGCAATAATAAACAAGCACTGTGAAAAGAGGATCCAGCTGGTGGACAGGTTCTTGAAACCTGGACACAACATTCAGGCATTTTTCTATCATTTCTGTGATCTTATGCCTGAAGTCTGTTGTCAAGAGTACATTATCTGCAAGTCTTTCTACTGCCTCTTACTGGAGCACAGATCCTTAATAGCATCATTTAATATTCATTATCTATTACCAAGATGTAAAAGAGACAAGTCTTGTGACATAAGTCCTGCCTCTCACAAAGTGAAGCACCTAACACCAGCTGTTTTAAATGTCAATTTAATGATAAATAGTGTCTCACAAAACAAGGTAGACATACCACTGGAAATGTCCCCATGCCTCTCTTGTATTGGATGCATCATTCTTGTAACCTTGCAACAGTCAGGGCTATTCATTAACCAGCTATTAGCTGAAAAAAATAAAATGTCCATTAAAAAGCAGCACCAACTTTCTGAAAGTGTAATAAAGTGAGACACAGGTAAACTTTCAGAAGCAGAAAACAATTTTAGCTAGAAACTTCATCCTGAACCTCTGCATTATCTAAGTGGATTTTGTACTTTTGTAGAAAGTTGCCACAATAATCCAGGTAAATTCTGAGCATGTGAAAAGGAAAAAAAAAGAGGAAAAAAATAAAATAATGATCTTTCAGGAATACCCCAGATGCTGCCATGCAACCTCTTCAGAAAGAGAATTCCTTATGTTGGGAGTTAATTTTGTGTCACCTTCTGCTATAAACCCAAAGGATGCACACAACAATATATGAGTGAAAGTGATTTAAAATGTGTTTCTAATAGTGCTTGAATGAGCACCTGGTTCTGGAATTATTCACACAAACTATTTCCATTTGTTAAAGCCATTATCCCTATTCTCTGACTAACCCCCCTGCACCCCTCTAAAAAGAGGGAAAAAAAACCAAAGCAAAACCCAACAAAACAAAACAAAACAAAACAAACAAAAAACAAAAAAAACAGAGAACAATTTAAATGTTTTGATGTGGCAAATGCCAGACTCCAAAGCTCATAAATGTGCTCGAACAATGCATTTGAAACTCTCATCCCAGCACCTTGCAGCTTCAAATAATCTCCTGAGCTCATTCAAAATGCAAGCACTTTAAATGTACAAACATGGAAAGAACCTTCCAGCTCTTGTAAAGATAATGAATCACAAAGTTAACTTTTTACTTTCAAGATGACTCTCAATCACTGCTTCCGTGATTTTACTTTCAGCCTCACCCTGTCCTGATCCTGGCATATTCTGCTCCAGAACACACAGAGAGATCAGAAAAGCTGTGCTTAAGATTCAGAAAGAAGATAAAAAGTATAAGTGATTAGAAGTGTGCTCTATCCTGCCAGAAAGGATGGGGGCAGGGCTGATAGTGATGGGGGAGAGCAAAAGAGCACACAAGAGTACACACACGACATAGTAAGAAAGGGGAAATGCTCTTCCAGAATGAGATGGAAAATGAAGGAAGCAGGGGTGGATGGGGAGTAGGAAGGGATCTAAACAGTTATGAAATAAAAATAGAGACCTTTTTTAAACTCAAGAGAGAAAAATCATCTACAGCTTTACGGAAATGAATGCAACTTTTAAAAATTTAAGCTAAAAGACAAATAAACAGAAGATTTAAAGTAAAAAGTGAGAGAGAGACCTATCCTGAGTGGGTTTCCAGTAGATGCTGACATCATGCATTATGAAACCCTGGATTTTAAAGGGGAAGGTGTCTGGAAAATTATTTTCCTTCAAAGCAAACCAAGTCTATGACCAGGGCAGACCTACAAGCAAATAAGCATCAGCACCCTTGGCTACCAGACTAAAGAGACAGAACTAACAAGCTCTTCACCTGGCTATGGGAATGAAGGGATGGCCATTTGTGGATGGCACATGTAAACCACTGCTAAACAGACTGAGCATCCTGAGCACATTTTCCAAGCATTTGTTTGGATACAGGCCTCTGCTTCTGGCCTGGAAGATGGCAGGACTGGAAGCAGGGTGAAAACCACAGCCTCCAAATGCTGCTCAGCACTTCCAATCACAGGATAACCTGGAGGTGCGGAGAGGAAGAATTTCTACCCAGCTTACGGCAGAAGTCAGAATTTCTCCCAGGCAGCAGAACCTTCACTTCATCCCCACTATCCAAAGCTAATTCTCAAAAATTTTTTGGGGATTGGAGGTTTGGTCATTTTCAGGTTTTTGTTTATACGTTTGGAGGGGGTGGGTGAGGTTTGGGGGACTGCAGGATTGTTTTGAGGGCTTTTTGGTTTTTATTTTTCTTTCTTGGTCCCTTTCCACTTTCAGGGTGTAATTAAGGTTCAAAGTCAAGAAAGAAAGGGAACCAGCTCTGTGTCAGCAATCAGCTCAATATCCTGTTAATATCTACCCATAATCTCTCCAGTCTAGGCATGTAATCTACCTGAGAGGTAAATTAATTTTCCAGTGGTTGCCTCCATGGGTTACCAATCTCTATTGCTTGTTATACATTTAGTTACACAAGTATGTCTCCTGAGAATACACAACCAGGTATTACTTCACCTCCATGAACTCCATTCTCTTCATAGTAGAGCTCATATACCTCCATACAAGGAATATAAACTTAGTTAGAAATGAGAAGTCCTATTTCCCCATGCACTAGGACATCCTTTATATATTTAAAGAAAAATACAACTGAGTACAAGCAACTAGAATTAACCTCAAGAGGTTTTGGGTTTTTTTTTCCTTCCACTGTTTTTACTTGTTAACAAATCAAGCTAGTTTCACAGTCTCTAAGTGTCAGTTCTCAGGAAAAATAAAAAGATCAGCAAGTTATAGTCACAGCTTTTAACAAGTTCTCAAAGTTCCATAATACCTCATAAAACAAGTATCACTTACATCCCCAGCACCCAGCACAGTGATCCATATTGAACATGTGCCACAAAAGTGAATGCACATCATTTCCCTCACAGCACTGTTCAGTCAAGTCAAACTGACATGTGAGAATATGGTACCCCACATTTCCATTTTTTCCCATTTCCCATCCTTAGTGATGACAGGTATCAGGTCTGTAACCCAGCTTTGTCTTGAACAACCCTCAGGCAAACATTACAGAGTCTGGCCTTGCAGATGCCATGAGGGACTCCACCTGCCACTGTGGTAGGACCCTTCTGGCCATTCTGGTAGCCACAATGATTGGGAGCAGATAGGCAATGTCCATGGCTCGCCTAATGTCTTGGGAAAACAGGGTTTAACATCAAATCACTAGAAAGAGTGCTAAAATGCTAAATAACATCCTACATCCTCACTGCTGACAGGACTATTCATTCCACAGTGCACAGGCTCTATCTCACCAACAGTTTTCTCTCTTTATATACACACTCCCTAACACATACACACGTTCTCATTATCAGACAGTGGCTGAATGGTTGAAGGTTAAGAATCACTCCTATCGCTTTTTTGCCTTGTTGATATTTTAAAAACAAAAATCAATTCAATTTATGCATCATTTATAGAAATTGTTTTTAACTCAGCTGTTCCACACAGGGATTGGGAAGGTAATGGCTCTGCTGCAAAAAGAGGGAATAAAAGCTCCCAGGCTCCCAAAGGATGATTTATTCCACACTCCCCAAATTCAAAAGTGAGGTTTCTCTTGTACACAATAGTTAATAATCTGGATTCTTCTTTGCTGCACTATTATTTCACTGACAGAATTTACTGGCAATATAAAATGTAGGAGAATAATTTATTCTGCATATATTTTGCACCTCCATCTCTTTTGCATCTTACTTCTCTTTCAGTACACAGAGTTTAACGCTTCACAGCATTTACAATCCTTTATTTTATGTGCTCAATACAAGTACTCAACCACAATAAAAAATAAATAATTACAGGAAGACTAGAAGGGCATTTTCTCCTCAGCTACACATCAGGCACTTGAATTTAGGTCAAGTCTCTGTGCCTGTAGAGTCAAGACTTGAATTACTGGTCATGGACAGGTCACTGACAATACAAAAGGAGAGCAGCATTGTGTTGGGATAGTGAGGAAGAGCCAAGTCCAAGACTTACCCAGCAGAGGTCAGGCTAAACCAAAACTTCAGTGTCGTTATGGGTCCTAAGAAATACTCTCTTAGGTCCTTCCCACTGTTTACCCTCAGAATCAAACAACAAGTATTTTTACAATGTGATAGATACTTAAAAATTACTCTGAAAACCAATTTAAAACAGCAAAGACTTAAGTTTGTTGGACAAAATACCCTTGAAAAAGATTAAGACAAAAGCATCTGACACCAAATATTTGAAGAACTCAGTATTATTGTTGGGCAAAAATGCATTAATTAAATTAAATAAGAATGAAAATCCACTGTAGCAACATAAACAAAATATTTTGCATGGTCTCCAGGAGTATTTCAAGTTAATTTTGTGTCAATACACACAGCATAGTAAATGCTCCTAAAAATATACATTGGTATAAGTATTCATAATGAGAAGGGGAATAATGAAGGGTCTCAAGAATTTGGGAGTCATCTGTCCACAAAATCAAAACAAAAGCATCATGCATGTGATTTAGCACTTAGCACAAAAAGCAGAAGACAGAAAACATTTAAAACAAGACTCACGGAGACAGAATAAAGTAAGCCTGCATAATGTGCTCATATGCATGACAAAGAATCTACATAGGCTCCCACAGCTTTCAATTAAAAATGTGAAAATACTACAAAAACCTAACAAAGGAGATGCAGTGTTCAGTATCCCAGTAAGTTGCACTGAAACAAACTAAATAGTAGAGAATGTACAAAAAATGCACAGAAAAGTTAAGAAGTGCAGCATCAAACATGTCTGTGTATTTGTGATATGTACACATACATGCAAACATGCATTAATTGTTAACTAAACTTTTCTTCTACAGTCAACATAAGTGTTGGGGAGGGAGGTTCAAAACGTGAATAAGATTTTAGCACAGGCAAGATGTTCAGTAATATTTCTATGACAGTTAATACTAGAACATTGCAGACAATGCTAATTACACCCTGAATATTGTCTGAATCTAGGGGTTTGATACATCATCCAACACTAAATATGGCAAGCAGCAACACTGCATTTTACATCAGAGCCGTTACATAGTCATTACCTTAAGGAAGCAAAGCGACCCAAGTTTGACCTAACCTGTTGGTAGCCAGTGAGTTGTTAATGCTTAAAATGCCCAAATTTACAGTCCAAGGCAATGGATTTTACAGTCTTTCTTCTTGCAGCACAGACACTTGCACTCTAGGTTATGCTCTAGTCTCCTTTTGTTGCTGCTTACCAGAGAATGTCAAGATTGGTGAAGGCAGCTCTGGATCATCTCAGGACCTCTCCCCTTGCCCTGCTCTGTGGTCTCAGAAAGGCTTGATTACAACTGTCTCCCTGAAGCTACAGCATGCAGAAGTCTTGTCCCAGAATAAGCCTTCTTTTTTTCCTAATAGTCACCCAACTCAGAGATTGTGCACTGTCCTCTAAAGGCATCCCTAAAACTGCTTTATGGTCTCTGCACTGAGGACAGTTTATTATCAAGCAGATCACAGGCTTTGAGATGCAGGTCTATTCCTTTTGTTCCACATTAAGTGGACACATGCAGTCCAAATGTTTTCAATGACTATATTTACAGCAGAACTAGAACTGATTTGCAACCTACCTCTATTGATATTTACACTTTGCTGAAGGGCTGCTTTCAAGTCCTGGCTGCACAGAAAGTTTAAAAGAAAATGTCCTACCTCAAGGGAAATACAGAGTTCCCAAATCACTGCTATATTATTATAGGACACAGTTTTATCCTCATAACACAGGCACAAACCTTTCAGCTCTGATTAAGAAAGAAAATATGGTCACATAAAAGGTACTGCAGGGATGCCAGAAGTGGTTCTTTTCTAAACGGAATCCGCATTAAACGTGACTTCTTTAGCATGCAACTTCTGCAAAGATTGAAAAGACTACACCTGATATCCTAGAGAAGCCACTTGCAGAGCGTTATATTAATTATTATATTAATTAGTTCAACAACAGTTCCAACTGAGGATGAAATGAAATACAAATGACCAGTAAATACTACCATTACTCTTTACCATTACCTCTTCTGCAAAGCCAGAATCAATTACAGGGATTGCAAAAGCTGGAACAGCCTCCCTCATTACCTGAAAACAACTAGAACTTGGGATGAAGTCAAAAGGGAGACACAATTCGTGTAATGAAAACAAGACAGACAACACCAGTGCTCCTCCACACATGGCCCATTCATCTGTGCATCCTGCAGACAATTTTTCTTCTATCTGCTATGCCAGCCACCCTTGTTCCATCTCGCAGCTAGTGATTAATTACACTTCAGTGCAGCAATTCATCCAAGTCAGACCTTTGAAACAGAAAGACACTGCGGGAATCTTATGCTTTGCTTTTTAAGTGCTTTCCTCTACTGGTAAAACTAAAAGTAATAAAGCCACATGGTATCAAAAGGTAGTATTTCTGACTGCCTTGTGGTACAGAGAAGAATCCCAAACTGTTATGCATCTTCATATTAAGTACTTAGCTGTCACCACATCCATGTTCAATGGAAGTTTCTTCGATGGAAGGGAAACATCCCCTTCAGGTTTTTAAATCCAAACCTATAACACACATGATACAAGCAACACTGTTCTGCAGTGATGTGTGCTGATACCTCAGATTAGTCCTTGCTGCACTTTGCCAATCATGGAAATGTCTAATTGCATTCTGCTTTTCCAGACCAGAACTCCTTGTACTGCAGCTCTCACCACTTTGTTGTGTTCCTCCATGCTCATTTTGACAGCTCTTGGTAAAGACTAGCCAAAATGTAAGTCTCGTTTAGACAGGGAAATCACCTCACTTATACAAAGGCAATCTTCAAGCCTGCCTCAGTAAATTAAACTTACAGTTATAAGAAAATAATGAGAAGCATTCCCATGGGCTAATCTGAAATGTGGTGCTAGCTATGAAATGCAGCCCTGAATAATTCCAGCACAAGTCCACCTTGGGAGACAAAATACACAGGATTTGAGAACAGGGAGATGTTTTCCCCTTCTGCTTTGTTTATTCTGGCTAATGTCACTACATACTTTCTTGGGTTATTTCATCAACAAATTACAAAACTGCCTGAAAAATGTGAACAAAGACACAGAAGTGTTATGCAATCAATAAAATCATTATTTTTTGCAACTAAAGCAATAAATGGCTAGACTTAATAAAATACTCTTCTAGGTAAGATCATTAATGACAAAATGAGTAGTCCCTGAATTAGGAATGCAATTTATTTTAGCGTGGGCTTCAAGCTTTTGCTTGAAGCCAGTGTGATTTGCATGTAGTACTCCCCAAGTAAATTAATAGAATTTGCCTTGATTTAAAAAGCATTGTTTAAGCACAAAGATTCAACTCGTCTTGAGAAGAATGGTGTGGCCTCACAAGGAAGAGGGTGGACTACAATTACCTGGGATCCCTTCCAATCTGAATTCTTCCTATGATCCTGATAGTCAAGGTGTACAGTCAGATGCCAGTCTGTACAGGCTATTGGGATGACTGGAGGCAGAGTATGGAAGTGCCTGCATACTCCTATTGAATGTAATACAAGTTCTCATGCCAAACTTCTTATGCATGTCATGCAACACTCAACAGCAATCAGAATCGGTCTCAAATTTGCCAATTCAGACATACCTGTATCCTATGACTCATGCTATCACCTTGGATGTGTTAGTAACAGTTGTTCAAGTAATAAAAGTGTAAAATGTGGCCTTAATGCCATTAATTTATGTATATTTTGAATAGAATACTTATAATGAAAAATCAAAAGTCAAATCCAAGTAATATTCTTGTTATCTTTCCTAATGCATTGTTAGATTTTGCTAGTGATGCTACAGAGTTTGCGCATGTTTGGGATTCTCTCCTTTGTTTTGCTGGCAGGACCAGCGAAGTCCCAGGGCTGAGACAAGTGGAGAGGCAGTGTTCCCAAGGACTGTACAATAGAGCAGTGTTTCCTAAAGTAGGTTATGTGAAGGACGAGCAGAAAGGCATCAGAAGGAGGGGTGACTGTGGAAAATATGGATGATGTCATCCTCAGCATGAGCAGATCTTTGAAAATACAAGGCAGTGATTTATTTTCCTGGGAGAAGATAAGGAGCTACGCTTCCAAAAGTTGGGAAAGAGCAGACCTATCCCAGTGTTTCCTTGTTTCACTGAATCCTTTCAACCAACTAGTTCTGGAAACATGGGCAACTTGGTTATAAATGGCCACGTGCTCAGCCTTTGTCTTAAGCCTATGCCCAGATGACCCATTTTGCACATTTCAACCAAGAATAAAGTGACCTCATTTTCAAAAGTGCTGAGCACCAGCTGTTCCCATTGTGTTCACAAACCGCACTATAGGTTCCTGTTTTCAAATTCTTGCCCTCAAAAGAATTTTCAGGCAGCAGAGTGGTTATATGTTCTTCCACTTGCCCTATGTCTATTTATTTTAGTTCAAATATAAAAGTCTGGGTCAACTACTTTAAAATCCTGAATTCATTAAATAGGACCAAGTACTCTTGTCACTAGAATGTAAGTGCAACATAAGTGAGCCATGTGATCTAAAACAATATTTTTGCACAGAAGAATGACTAGATTAAAAGTCAAAGTATTTTGACTTTCACTCCTGGTTTTTTTTTTATTTTCTTTAAAGAATGGCCTAAAAATGCAGGAACAACAGCATCCCAGATGCTACACCTGAATTTATATTTCTGGGATTAAGTTTCTTTGTTACCTGCTATATAAAGTTAGGTTAAAAAATTCAAGGTAATTTTGCTATAGCTTTTGGCTAATTACTTTTCCCTAACTAACACATATTTTGTAGTTTTAAACTATTACTTAAGTAGTTTTAAACTGTTACTTAAACATAACACGGTCATCTCCAGACAAAATATCACATTGCTTGTGCAAACAATAAATACAACTACCTTATCTCTCCCTCAAACCATAAAGCTTCAAATCAGCAAAATCAACAAATCAACTTACCCACAAATCACAAAACGAGTCATGATGATGATTGGTGCACAGTATTTATTTATTATTTTTAAATCAAGCTGGTTTTTAATAAAAAGATAGAAAACCTCAAAATATATTGATCTTACTATGACTTCTTGTTGACGTCTACTGAGAAGACACTGATTTGGATTGCATTGCATCCCAGTAAAACATCCTGACTACGTGTGAGGAAAGCACCACTGCTTTTGGGCATAAGGAAATGAATCTGTATAAAGACAATACATAAATGCATGTGAACCAGTAATGAAAAATATCATAAATTTTCTCTCCTTGAATACAGTATTTTAATATTCACAGTAAGTTGAAGAGAAATTGATTGTACTCTCAAATCTGATAGATCTTTATACCCTGCTTATGTTGATTAGTCAGAGTCCTGTTTTGATTCCCCTGTAAAAGTAAACTTGGTCTTGCTTTGTACTTCTAGCTCTATGTTTTACAACAGCAGAAAGCAAAGTTGTGGGAAGGGAGCTTTCCTGAAAGCAGGGTCATCAGGTAGGAGCAATCACCCAGAGGAGGGGAAGGTGAGATAAAGGCAGGAGGGTTCAGGGTAAAGACCAGGAGCAGAAATGTTTTGCTTTTGCACAGATGGACTCTCATCTCTGAGAATCAGAAGTAAAGCAGACATACTAGTAGCTCAAAATCAGTGGTTTGATATGGTTTTCTGAAATTCTCATACTTGCTGACATTTCACAGGTCAAATTGCCTACAAATGCCACAGGAAACTATCTGAAAGTTTCTGGTAAAGTGCATATGAAGACATAACATTTTTATTTTATTTTGAAAACAATTCAGAATCGAGACACAGATCACCAAAAGTCCTGAGATGTATGAAGGTGTTTGAGTGGCCACCACAAGAAAACAGTAAAGGAAACAAATAAAAATGGTCTCTTTCTCTTGGTGATACAGTCTCTGAAATACAAGATTTGTCAGTGACCTTTTGAGAAATAATGGCAATAAATCTTGCCAAAAACAGCTTATAAATCCCTTCACACATCAGTACTTTTGGCTTCACTTGTTCCGTACTGTTGATGCTCTGTGAATCACCAGAAAGCATATCCCACCCTTGACCTCCAAAGCCAGACCACAGTATTTCCAACGTTTGCACTAGTGGCAAGGAACAGAGATTTGCTAATGTCCCAAGAAGAGCTGGCTGGTCTTGTTTGATGAACTACCCTAAGAAAAGGTATCAATTCAATATTAATTTGATCCTTAAAGTTATTCTTCCAAGTAAACTATAGCTGCAAGCATAATGAGGTCATCGTCTATAATCATGAATGCATGACAAGCAACATAAGATTCCAACTTTTATGATTCACACACTAAAAGGAAAAACTATGCAGCAAACATGAATTTCTTATCTACAAAAGCAGGTTATGTCTTTTCTTTTTCGAAGAACAGAACCAATATAACAAACCCCCATACCAAGAAATAGCATAACTATGATTTCTAGATCATTTTAAGCAAGCCATATATATACTCTTTATATACTCTCACTGCTGCTCTGAACTGGTTTCAGGCAGCTTTTACAATTTTTCAACACAGCAGTAACCATGATATATTCAACAAATTAGCCTGCACTACACCCATCCTTTTACAAATGCTTGGTGAGATAGGCTTGGTGGCAGGCTACCAGCTCCTTGTGCCAGGGATCTCAGAGTCCCACCACCCTACCCCTATGTCATCCAAACCCTTTTTGGCTGTGAAAGAGATGACAAGAGGGCAGGCAGAGGATTTACACTCATATAAGTATTTCTATACAAAAGACTTCAAAAAACAGCAAGTACTAAAGAGAAGGTTTAAACACAACTATCAACATCAGTTCTTGCAATTAAACTCATTAGACTCTGGCCTTTTCCTTCTGACTACATTTGTGTTTTCAAAGATAAAAGTAGTCAGGCCAAGAAAAATACCCCAAATGCTCATACATAAAGCAGCTGCTTAGCATATGTCATTACCACACTGACTTCAAAAATACTGAGCAACTTAAACCTGCAAGCCACTTGGCTTTAGCTGGAGATAAATGCCTGAGATAAGAGAAGTATAATTGTTCAATGTAATACTGTAGCATGCTTTATATAAACATTTGCTAACACTGCACTTCATATATTTCATTTCAGTGTTGTGAAGTGCTGCTGAATGTTCCAACTTTATTTATGGCCTGCTCCTGTAATATTTACACATCCAGTGTTCCCCTTGATGCTGAATTAAATATACCATCCTAGCTTCAAAGTAGAAAGGAGAAGTTATGCTTTACAACAGAGGGCATAGCCTAGAGAATTCTAGCAGTTACCCAGCTTATTCCTCTCCACTGCTGTTAGAGGAAAGAGGAAAATTGGAAAACAATGTGTTAATTTTTGAAGAGAACATGAAGACTGGATTAAAGATAGCATTTGAATTTAGTAAAATGCTTTGGGTTTAACGATAATTTTTCTATAACCTAACTATTAAGTAAATTAAAACATTTGAAATTAGGGTCTCCACAGAGGAGACATGTTTGTAAATTTCTTGGGTGGTTTGGTTTCATAATGGAATGTGTGGTGTGACGGTGGTGTCTCTCCTAGCACTGCACTGTCAGTTCTTCCACATCATAGCTCTTGGACAGCCCCATGCACACTTGACAGAGAGGGGAGCAGCCTCAAAGGTCTTATGTTCCCACAAGTCTTGGTGACTCACCACAAGGTGTACTGAGGAAAAAACTGAAGCCAAAGCTCAGACATACAAAGAAACACCAAACTACCAAGAAGGGAGAGATGAGAGAAAGGGATGGAAAACACAGTTCACAAAGACTTCCTGGGTTTTTTTTCACTTTAATAGCTGGTTGTAACTACCAGGGAGAAGTCCTGCAGTCTCCACTCAAAGAAATCTCCCTTTGAACACTTTGGTTTTCGGTCTGCTTTTCTGCCGTAAAATCAAGGGGAGAGACTGCCATACTGCAATGACAGCAAGACGCAGGTCAGAATCATGGGAAGGAAAGGTAAACTTCGTGATGTCACACCAGCACACATTTCAGCAAGGCATGACATCTCACCACAAAACCTGGCATCTTGCCCTGATTTGAGGACAGTCTACAAGTAATACTCAGCAGTAACCACTTCTGGCTCCAGGTCTTCCCCCTCTGTCACCTACATGCTTTTGACAGAAGTGCCTCAAGGTCTTCCCCTCCACCAGAGCACCAAGAGCTGTAGATCCTCCTTTTCACCATTGTGCAAGCAGGGGATCCCCAGCCTACATGCACATGGGAGACCACACTGAGGGCACCACTGCCACAGTGTCAACAGTACTCACCTCAATGATAGCTACTGCAAACATAGGGATGGTATTACTCCATGTCAGCATGACCATCTTCTTTTAAATCAGACAATTAGGAATAAACCCACACCACTAACAAATGCAGGACTAAAGCCTACTGATTTTCATACTGCAAATGATTCTTGGTCTTCCCTGAGCATCGTCAAGTGAAGTCCAATTTTGTTGCCTGGCTCTGTCTTACAGAAACCATTCTACTGTTGCCAGCAACGGCCTTGCTTTTGCACTCACACTACAACAAACTAGCATAACTCAGTTAAAAATCAATAGAATCGTACTGGTATACAAAGAAGAATTGGAGCCCATGGTCTATTAGGTGATTTTTAATGATCTTACAATTAGAGAAACCAAATTAAACATTTAACATTTGACCTTTGCTGCTGCTTCTAAATTAGCTAATAGAGATTAAAAGTACATACTTTTTTCAAGAATTCACCAAAAAAAGGCTCCAAATCCTGCAAAAGACATTTGTTGTGTTTTCATCGTGCCCTAGAGTTAAAAATGCTATTTTTTAAATGTGGAACAGTAGCTTCAGACTCTAAAATCGTGGACTTTGGAGGTGCTCTGATTAAGCACCCATAGACAAGTTGGATCATGGACTGGAATGAACAAAAGTCAATGTCCTGTGAGAATCTCGGTGCTACAATGGTCTTTAAGAACACTTCTACAAATAAAACAAGAAGTGATAAATTCAAAGACTGCTGAGGGGAAATTCTTAAAATTCTTTTTAAACTGAAGTCTATTATGAAAATTTCATCACTTTTTATCATATTTACTGTTTTATATCCTATATTTTCTACCATTTGCATTGTTTTTTCAATGTTTATATTTTACTCTTGCTAGGAAACACATCTCCAACATAAATTACAATTACAGCAAGCACATCTCAATAAACACCTGCAGATGTACACAAAGCATAAACAAAATACACTCACATTGGTATAAAACCCAGCCCTTTCAAGTAAAACATTTTGAATGGATGTGCTCTGATATTACATTAACAAGTAATATAGAGAAACTTTCAGAAGAAGGTGGAGATTAAAAAGAGCAGTCTTAAAAAGAACATATATATAAATATATAAGTATAAAGTAAAATTATATATAATATGTATGATTATAGCACCCAGCACATGCAGCAAAGTAATTTTGTACATACACAGCAAAAAGATGATTCCTGTGAGCATCACTGAATGTGCATAGAGGATCTCTTGGGAGGGCTGGACCATGTGTAGCGCTTACACAGACAATCTCTGGAAGAATCACCACACACACTTGTCTCCATCCACTTCTACACAACACATCTGAAACTCATTTATTTCAGAAAGCATATTTCTGTTATGCTGGTCTATGAATTGACATGGCTTGGGAACGTAATTTTGGTGGATACTTAGGCAGCTCTGCAGAGAGACAATGGTGACTGTATCCAGCTCTACACTCCACCAGTGTTTTCAAAGGCAACCCAGTGAGCACATGGATAGGGTTAGTTCAGGCCCATATGAAAATCTAGGTATGTGGATTTTGAAATCCACACCGTCCAATTATTCAGCCTTCAAAGATGTTGAACATTTGCCTTCCTGCAAAAAAACAGCACTTTTATGGAGGCACCCAATGTGTCACAAGCTCAGGAAGCCATGCTGGAAAGTTATGGCCTTTAGCTATTAGCTGAACCAAGATTAATCTTGTGAGCCAGCCAATGCCTCCAAAATTAGGAAAAGGGATACCTTGGAGACATGAAACATTAGGACACACTTTTGCATCCTTTTATCAGGTTAACACTGTCTTGAAACAGCAGTTCTGCTTTACCAATAAGCAGAAGACTTGGAAACAACTAATCCCTTGGCACCAGATCCTGCTTGCAATTTGAATCAGGAGTTGATATTTCTGGAATATCAAGAGTTGATATTACAAGCAATTTCTGATTAATGCAAGCCTTTCATCAAGGCAAGTGTCACCTTCAAGATGAGACAGCTCATAAGCCCAGAATTCAGAGGGAAAGGAAAGGAAGGAACTAAGAGAAGAAAACTAAGTGAAAGGAGTAAATGGAATTACAGAAATAATTAACAAATGCTTCTTTCATGACTTCAGAAGAGACTGTGTGATGACATGAATCCTATTAATATCCTAGTTACAGGAATCTGCAATGTGTATGTTGTTTGGAGAGATGGGATTAATGTTGCCTCTTGACCTAACAGCTGATGCGCTGGTTTTCTACCACCAAAAATACCAAGAACCTCAAAATCTCCTTCACATGTGCATATATTCCTCATTATTAGGAAAAACAGCAAAAGAGGACAGGATGAAACCTAATGCTAGTTTAGTATTGACAATGCACACTACTTGGGGCTGCCACAGGGCAGCTCCCCTCATGCAAGGTGAGCAGTTATCACTCCCCTACCATTGCCTGGTATCACAGAGTGTACCTGCAAGCAAAACATGATGAGGACTGCTGAACAAACTGTATTGCCTGAACCAACTGGCAAAGGATGGGAAGCATACCAGGGGAGAGCACCACACACATTTGCTTTCTCCTTCCACTTCCTTAGATACCTGTTTGTGGTTATAGTTGGACACAGCAGAGTGGGCAAGACAGACCTGGGTCTTAATTGGCACAGCCACTCTTAGGTTCTTACTTATTGCTGGAAAAACATAATCCAAAACTGCTATTGAATGGCAACATATACCAGAACAGGTTTTAGATTTTTTTTTTTCTCCTTGCTGGTTCCCCATAGCAAAATAGCCCACCCAAAGTTATACACAGCAATCACAATACACGCATCCATCCATTCAGGAGTACATAAGAGGTCAAATGCTCTGACCTGAAAAGCTGAGTTTGAAGCTAATTTGCTATTAGAGATAAAATGACACTTCCCATGGGTAGCTGTGCTGTCAGACAATTTTGACACACGTAGTACTGACAAAGTTTGGTTTGACACCAACCAACTAGTAAAATTCAGTATCAACACTTTTTTGTATGCTTTCTCACCACTTGATCCACATCATCCTATTCAATTGCAACATTAATTAGTGAAGAAATTATTATGACACAGCCATGTTGAGCTTTTTACCTCAACTCTTTTAATTTACCTTTTCATGATTTAACTCTAAATGCAATCTACAGTGAAACACTTCACTGTACTTAAGTACACTGCTGTGGGTGTGAAAAAGGGATCACTGTTAGGATAAAAAAGAATAACCACGAAAAGCCAAGTGTATTGTATTGTAGCCTGTTGGTCTGTTTGGAACAATCAGCACCGCAATAAAAACCAAATGAGACTATCATCTGGTGGGTAGAAAAAATGTTGTATCAATTTTGAAATAAACTCAGAGACATGTGCAAAAGAAGGAGCAATAGCCCCGACTTAAATACAGCCAATTTAATGGCTTAAATTGAAATCTAAGGGTGAGCTGGTAAAAGTGATGCATACTTCTTGTGACCAGAACACAACATCAGCCTTCTCTGGCAGAACAGCAACTCTGCCCATGACTCTTCATTTTGTGTTCTGCCATCATACCCAGCCTTGTTTTGGGTAAACCTGCCCCAGTTTCTCTAGTTGTGGCCCTGGTTCAAAGACAGAACTCAGTTAAAATGGAGCATTACTCAGCAGTTACAGCAACATCCTCCTCAGCCTTTCCAGTTCTCCTGTGTAGACAAAGAATATGTGCAAGAGCATAGGGTACATGCATTGCTCATGGAAGGAGCACTGCTGTGTGTTAAGGTTTCCTATCTAAACAGTCAACCAAAACTTTGGGCATTTTTCCCACTAAAGGACAGAGTCAGACCCTTGTGGCCTTAAGGTACATTCTCAGGTACAATCATTAGCACACACACACAGAGCACAGGCTCACTATTTATCCAATTAAATAAACTTACATAAATCATATTTCACTGTGCTGCACAACAGGCAATATGGCTGACCACATCTGGTGAAAAGTTCTTGTGTGTGGCTCTGATATAAACAATACCTCACATAGCTACTTCAGCCTCTTGTGAAAAGAGGTAGTTAAGAATGTGATTTTTAAAGTAAGGTTTCTAAAACATGCTTGAATTTTACACCTATGGTTACTGAAGAATATTTCTGCAATTAAAATAATTACACAGAACTTCAGATTGACTCAGAGGAAAATGTCTCATGATTTTAGCAAAAAACAAAAACTGCAAAATGTTTCATTTAGAGATGGCTATATATTTTTCCAACAAAGCTGGAAGAAGTTGATCAGAAATCGAGATTTCATTAAAGCTGGAAGGAAAAAAAAAAGCAGAAAATTCTGTTCTGTGAAAACCTTTCAGTCAGATCCATTCCTATGCAGACATCCCATGAAAATACAATTTTAAGATTTCACCCCATGAAAATAAAATTTTAAGATTTCACTCTTGAAACTCAATGCTTATGGAACATTTGTATCTAAAGAGAAAGAAAAGTAACTACATCCATCCATTATGAAAGCAGAGACTAAAGATCTATTTGTAACATATTACAAATCCCTAAATATTCTCTGAAGACTGACTTCCTTTAATCATAATTTTTGACTGGACTAGTGCAAGGGGAGGAGGTCAGTGCATGGATAAACAGCCAGCCAATCTGTTCCTACCCATGATCCCATCTCCTCATCCAGGGAACTGCCCTGAAACCAGAGGCTCAGAGATCGCTTGGGCCTTGGGCAAACTTTCCATGTCCACTGGTATCTGTCCTCCATGTCTCAAAAGAGATGTACTGCAGACATGCCAAATTTACAAGTGGAGACTGCAGCTGTTCCAAACTTCATGTTAAAGCCAATAAACTTCTCCTCTGAAGTTTCTAGCCACTCTACTCATCCATCCAGCAATGCAGTAATTACACCTAAAAGCACACAATCTGAAGAAAACCTTGTAAAAATATTTCCATTTCACTCTGTTTAAAAAAATATTTCGTTTAAGGCTTACATATTGTGGCCACAGGATGGTCCAAGAATGCAAACTCTCACAAGAGCAGAATTTAGAATGTCCTACGAAAATGAAGAATGGTACTTCACTCTCAAATGCTGTGAAAATTTAAGAGGCAAAGTTAAGTACCGCAATGAAATTTGGTACATAATCTTTACTGGCCTATAGGATAAACAGTCCAAATTTATAGCATTTACAACATTATCACATATGGTCAGAAGTTCATCCACAAACTAGGTCACAGGTCATCAACAGGAAATTCATAGGAAATTATGGAGGAAATTAAAAGAACACAAATGGGCAAGCAAACTAATTTATACAATCTAGGTTCTCCCAGCACAGCTTCCTGTGTTATGATGAACTCAGCTTTCATACTGAACTTTGGCTTTTCCAGGCCGCATTAAGTAAGTATTTCTGAACTGTCTATTATACTCTCCAAGCCTCAAAATGTGGAGATCAGATTCACTAAAAAGAGCCATTCAGGTTTTCTTCTTTAAACAATATAGCTGGGAAAGGAAATAGTAACAGAAAAGGTGTTTTGAGATCATTAAACGTAGATTCACCACTATTGGCATCTCAACAACGAGTGTACAAGATCCTTCATTGACACAAATACCACAGTGAGGACAGATACCACCCAAACACAAGAAAACATTCTCATATTCCTTCAGTTGCAGCATCCCAGCCAAACTGCACCTGCACTCTTGATCATGTGTGAGAAGATGACAGGTAGTATCTGGGAGCCTGTTCTACTCTCATGTTAGACATGCTTTTCAAAATAAAACCCCTGGTCAGTAAGGCATAGGAAGAGAGAGCGCTACAGTTCATCTCGGTTATCTGGACAACTTTTGAAAAGAAAAACTGCCAGACAGAAGCAGTTACTGTTTAATTGTTTAGAGCTGAAAGCTGAATGCACTGTACTACCTTTAAAGTATCTCACAGAAACAAAAGTCAGGAGTAACTTTGCAAGACAGATACAAAATGAAAGACTGGCAAGATGCCTCAGTTGTCTCTCTTCTTGCTCCTTTAATTAAAAAAAAGACCTAGTATAAATGTGATCAACTTTTACTTCATTCTTTTTCACAATACCCAAATGCCCACATAAGTCCACAAAATAAAAGCAATTCAAGTTCATTCTTATTCTGGTGCTTTCACACCCTATCAAATTCAATAAAAATACAAAGAACTATTTTTTCAATATCACAACTTGAAATTTATAGTGAATTGTGCATTTGTAGCTATCGTCTGCAGATAGCATTTCCTACTGAAGCAACAAGAAACACTCATATACTTTAAAAATTATAGGAATCACATAATCTACAATTTGATGAAAAACAGAACTATTTTTGGGTTGTGAGGAGTTAGTTGACAAGGCAGAAGTGATATCAGTACCGAATAACACTCATTCTACATCATTTACTGCTGGTATAATAAACTGGCTCTCTTTTTTGGCTTGCAAGAAGTGAGATGGAAAATTCTAAGAACACAGTGTTGATCTGAATACAGGATTTCACTAGCAGTATGAGGACTGCTACATTCACGTTGAACACACCTATTATTGGATGTCTGTTCTTACCCACAATTACCAAATCAAAGCCTGGATTGGGAAAGTATCCTTTTTTGTGATGGGCAATATTACCGCATAAAACAAAGGAGAAGATTCTCCTACTGAACCAATTACAACAGAAGTACAGAGAACTGCAGAAACAGTTAAAAGTACCCAGGAAAACAAAGTCAATGACTGATACAAGTGGGAATACCTCCCTCACCTACTAACTTTCAAACCCAGTGATTTTAATCTCTCTTTGAGGGAAGGAAATGGGAAAGTTGCTATCCTCTTTATAATGAATTCAAGCCTGTTGAAAAACAAGTTTTCTTGTTTCGGTTACCTTTTGCAGCCTGTTTAAAAGCTGCCAATACAGATCAGGATTCTGTCTAAATTAGACTGCTCTACCCACTCCATCATGCTGCACACCCAAATATACTTGCTGTAAAGTCAGGTCTTCCTTTTTCCCCACCCCTTCCACAGGCAATTTGAGGAAGATAATTCCAGCACCTATATGTCATCCAAGAGTGAGATACAAAACATCAGCAGAGCAGCCAACTCAATAAAATATGCTGAAAAAAGGAAGCCAGTAGCTATAAACAACTTTCATACCCTTTCATAGCTACAGGCAGTCACTTGGGAGCAACAAATTCTGGTTTGGGAGATTTTTGCAACTTCAATATTCAAGCATTTTCCCTAAGACTACTCTGGTTGCTACTGGCCTTGATACCAAAAATTCTGCAAGAACAAGCACAGAAGCACAATTTCCTGAGACTCTTAGAAAAGCTTTTAACCCTTGTTTCAGCTTTCTGTCCTATTTAATTCACCTAGAAAAGAAGACCTATAAATGAAAATATTCAGTTTAAATTCAGGCACTCAGGTCTCAGTTTTAATGGTCACTATCTGTCTTGGGGTGACTGTATGATGCCTGTATCCCCAAATCGTCTGTTCTGTTGGTGTTGAATATTAAAATTCTACAACTTTAAGACTGGTTCCAGGAGTGAAGTGGGAAGAAAGAAGAAGTGCAAAGTTTGTTATCAGAGACTACACCGGCTCCCCCGCATTCCTGCTGGCACTGTGTTGTCTGCGGTGGACAGCGAGAGAGAGCTCTCCTTTGCTCTTGATTAGTTCTTCTGGCTAGCTGAAGCAGAGAAACTCCCTGAATTGCTTTTTTTCCTCGAACTGTTTTGAACCTGCTCTGGACTGAAAACCCAGAGGAGCACCAGGAGCTCACACCTGTGGCCCACCAGGCCTGGCCTGGGCCGTGGCATTTCCCAGCACCAGAGGGACTGAGAACAGCCGGAGTGAGCCAGAGAGAACTCTTCTGAATCTCTCATCTCTTCAGAGTAGCAAGAGGTTTTACTGTTTGGTATTGTTCAATTCTATCCTGGGAAGTGTGTTGCCTGTTGAATAAACAGTTTTGTTTCTTTTTCCACTTCTCTCCGAGGAAATTTTTTTTTTTTTCCCCCCGAACCGACTGGGGGAAAAATTGCTTGGATTTTTTTTGTTTTGGTTTTTTTCCTTCTCTGGAAGAACCCCATTCAAAAGTTTCCTCTCAAATTTGCTCTAAACCAGGACACTATCCTTTTTCCCTCTTCTGATAAAAATTAAACTCAATGGTTAGACATAATTGAATGAACTATTAATTCTTACAATGGGCAATCTATATTTCTAAGCTAGGATTTACATCTATACCACCAAACCCATCAGATAACCAGTTTTGGTAATTCAGTGGTAGTTTTGTCATTTAAACTAATGGAAAGAATAATGTTTTTCAAGGAAGAAAAACAAGTATCATTAATATTGTTTTATTTAGCAATTCTTACACAAGCTCTAACTTAGCTGACAAATTTTGGTCATGACTCTTATACTGTGTCTGGCCACTTCCAACTAAGTAAAAGCATGCTCAGGGGGATCCAAGAATAACTACCTGAAAGTTTTTTCAGCGCTGCTTTACTTGAGTCATGGCCCAGAATTTGGGTGTTGATCCTGTTTTAATGCTGTTCACAGAGATATACTACAACCTGCTGTGGGATATAAAGCAGAGTCATGCTAAAGAACCTTCCCAGAAAACAGAAAAGAAACCCCCAATTTTGGGAGGATTTCTACAACATGCTTAGCAAAATAGAATCTTTCTGGTCTTCTGATTGTACTTATATGTCTTTAAACTGTGCAAAGAATGCTACAAAGATGGTAGTTTACTCTGGGATGAACTCTCCAGCATACAAATGAAGGCCTATTGTTGCTCACAACTGAGCAGGTCACCGAGCTAACTCAAGGTGATCTGCAGAATCCTCACATTTCAGCCCCCTCCAACAAATAATGCATTTTGCAAAGATGTGGCTGCTATTCAATTCCAAAATGGCAAGATATTCAACACCCTTTGGGTTTATCAAGTGCTGCCAACAGGGTATAACTTCTACACCTGTGAAAGACTGGGAGCTATTAGTGATGAACCAGTACTGTGTTTGTTCTGAACCCTTGTCTACTCTTAAAAGAGGAGCTTCCTGTATCTTCAGTAGTCTATCATGATACCTAGTGTGCATATAGAAAAAATACTTCAATCACAGGACTACCAGAAAACACTATTAGAAATTTACTCAGATGCAGATTGATACTCCAATACAAATGCCAGTGACAGCCTTTGGTGACTTGATTCTGGAGCACCTCTGTGTCCCCCAACTTGGCCAAAAGTCCAAGCAAACCAGCAGAGAGAACATGGAGACTTTGAATGCAAGCAGGAACAAGGGGCCAGGAAGGAAAAATAACCTGGAACTTAGCCCTGCAGAGATGAGTGCTTTGAACTGAGAAACACAAACAAGTCTAGCTAAGATAGGCACACATACAGTCTTCTTTGTTATATTCATTCCTCTTTGATTTTACTTCTAAGAAAAGGCAATCTGGATCCCCACACTCATAGGTCACAACAGCCAGCGAGAGCAACAAGTACTCAACTGCAGTTTCGTCAGGTGAACGCACAAGCAGGGCTCAAGACACTGCCTACAGCTCAGTCTAAAAGTGAACTCATGCGTATGCAGAAAATGCATTGGTATCTGGGGGGCAAGGACCAGGCATACATGTGACATAACACACAGGCACGGGCACAGCACTGTATGTGAGTTAATACCACACATACAACCGCAGGAATGAAAAACAGTTTTACAGACTGAGAGAAAAGCTTGTCTTTTGTATTCTTTTAGGCATGAAACTGGGGAGAAAACAAAATTAAGTAGAAACTGTGCAAAAATTACTGGTCCTTGAACTTGAATCAAGTTTGTGGTCTGAAGACACAGCACGCTTAGATCCTTCCCCCATATCAGGATGCAGTGAAAGTTCCTAATTCTCTGTCAAGGTAAGTTGATGCCACAGAGACCAAAAGGGACTGGAAAGACACAGTGAGCCCAGTAGTAACCTCCCAAACAATAAAGCAGGCACAGCCCCTGAACTAACTGAACAGAGTGACCCGCTCAGGGCTCACCAGCTCACCATAGACTGAAGCAAAGGAGACAGAGCGGGATCCAGGAGGTAAAGCTGGTCCTACTAGCCATTGACACTCACACACTCTCAGTTTTTACTATCCCAGTAATGGGTCTGGCCGAAAACAACACGAAACTACTCAGAATTCAGGGAGGCAAAGAGATCACATTACGCTTAGGAAGATATATGGGAAGGTGTTTTTTAATACCACAATTTTTAAAAAAAGAAGGTGATGCAATACTGATTATTCCATTAAATATTAACTACAATACAGCTGCTTTCAAGCTATAACATATTCCTTCAGATAAGTGAAATAAGGGACAGGAGAACTGAATGAGTTTTGTGAATATCTGGTACTTCTCAATTAGGTTAAACTGAGTTCTTAAGTTCATGTGCAATTATCTCCAAATACTAATCTTTAGACTTAGAGGTTCAAACTTTAAAAAAAATAAATATTTAGGACTCTCAAATCTGCTTAGATTACTCCCAAGATCTTACTGTTCAAGGAGCTTGAATAGTTTGTCCTAGAACTTTCATGAAACATTCCTGAAAGAGAGAATGAGGTTATCTTTTCCTCCTACAAATTTTAATTTGCATACAGATACCATCGATTGGATAGCAGGGTTACATACTTCTCTCATTTCCCTTCTGCTTGAACTTGGTAATCAAACTCAAGTAACAGCAGGCAACACTGAGACTGAATTCTACTCTTCAACTTTGAAGGACTGGAAACTCTGCAAGGAAAATGTAAGGCAAAGAGCAGTAAAGTAACTGCATACTTTTCAGAAGGTAACCTCCAAATGACCATGCCCTGGAATTAGTTTTTACCATTGCAGAAAGCTCTTTCGATATTCCTTCCTTCTGTGTGTGTTAGACTGTTACCCTACACCATCTCCCTCTCAAATGTTACCTCCAACACCAAAAGTGTCAATTAAAGTAACTGAAGAAGGCTGCAGGAAAAGTTATTTCTTTCAAGAGCCTTACTCAGTTCCCGTAATATTTAATGGCTGGGTAAATCACAGGGTGCAGCTCCTCTCTCTGCTAAAACAAAATCCAGGATTTGCTTTTGTATTTAGAAAGAAAAAGAAGGGAAAAAAAGCAAGAAGCTTCCAATATCTGAAAAGCTATATATTATTTAATTTAACTGTTTGGAGACCTCCTAAGTTGCATTAAGTTTTATCCTGCTTGGCAGTTGCATAAGATTTCTTTCTTTTCCCTTGAATTAAGCAGCAATATATCAAAAACTTCAACTATACTTCCCCCTTTTCAGTAACAGGTATTGTATACACGGATATGAATTGTATTAGATTCAAACTTTCAGTGCCTCTTCTGACACAAGGTCAAAGCTTTACGTTGTTGTAATTTTCTTTTTCAGTGTTTTTTTTCTCCAAGAGAGTCCTCCGCTGGGAAATTAATATTCTGCATGAACAATGAACTCCTTGCATGGCCTTTGAACCTAGTGGTTGCTAGGAGGCCTAAAGAAACCCTGGAGTACAGCCTATTTAATAGCACGTATCAAGAGATTATTCAGAAGCAAAAATGTGTGATTTTCTAAATTGTCTGCTTTTTTCCCCTCCTTACTTCCATCTCCATTCATCTGTCAAACAATCTTTAGATTTTATATGAATTGCATCTGCATCAATTTTCTATAATTATGGGCAGTTTGTTCCCCGAGTATTGAAAATGTGACTGGCCAGCCACCAATGCTGCTTCAAATCAAGCAAATATCAAACTGCTCCTTACTCAGTTTTACTGAAAAGGCTGTTCAAAATCAGATGTGCTTCACCACTGTAGCATGAGGTTTGCACTTCCATTATAAACATAGTTCTCCTTAGAGACTGTATTTTCCTCATACAAAACAACATGGCATTGACTGCAGCACCATTACTCAGTATTTCTCTGTGCTGAAAGAAATATATATAGCTTCTCCGTGCTCAATTCAGGCATGCTTGAATACTAATATTTCAAGTTTTTTAGCACCTTACTGAAGGTTGTTTGATTATATTCATTTCCATATTTCCCCAAGCATAGTAATTGAAGCAAAACCTCAAGGTTTCTTTCCCACCCTCCACCCCATTCCAAACAATGAGGCATTTAATTAAAAGATAACCACAACAATGCTAATGGTGATGAGGTTAAATGGTTGGATAAACAGAATGCAGCCCTCTGAAAAGCCCATGTGTTTCAGGACACTTTCTCCCCTACAACATTCTGGGTGACAAAGAAAGTATTTGTATTCCTGATCCCCACAATTTTTTATGCCAGTGGACTTCCTACAAATTTCCTGCAAGGGAGAGAGTTTCTTCAAATAGTGAGAAGTGTTTAGACACAGTAGCTATTCCTCCCAAAATTAATATTTGGAAAGGCAGTGGACAGGAATCCTTTAAATATAAATGAATGTGGCAACTATTCATGAGAGAACAATTACATTTCCAGATAAACGCCTAATAAATTGTTCTTAGGGTTAAAAAAATCAACAACAAAAAACCCCAACAAAAGCCAACAAATATTTGCTGATTTTAATTGTCAACGTGTTCTCCCTCCGACAACTTTAGCAAATTAGTAAAACTTAACATGACATTTGTCCTTCATCTTCAGTTATTGCAATTGAAATCAATGCCCTCTGTATTCATAAACAAATATACTTGGTCTGGAGATTACTTTAAAACATCTATAGCAGATTAAAATTCTGTGCCTCCTCCCACCCCTCAAGGACACAGGTATCTGCCAACAAATGCAGGGTGACACATCTGATTCTGCAGACTGCTGGAGCTCGACTGTCTGTTTGGATTGTACCAATCTTGCCAATATAAAGCTTTCACAGAGCCAGACCACTTCGCTGAAGAATTAAAAACAAGCAAGAACCACACCACTTGGCACAAAACGCTCACGTGAGCTCCTTCTCTTTTAAATATGGACTTTAACACTGAAAGAAAGGCCTAAAAAGTACTGACTTCAACAGAACTGACACAGGGTATCTTACACTGGGAATATCAGGACATTCATCCAGAAAAACAAAAATCTTTGAAGTATTATCAGATTCAGCTTCCCAGACACTTTCAGGTCCCGCAGCACCAACGGAACAAATCAACCACTCCACCACCATAACCATTCTCCTCTTCTTCAGTTGTTCTAGAATAAATTATCCTTGTTGTTGCCACTCACTATGTGACTTCCCAGGAACCAGAGCACCAATTGCCAAAACGGCACAATATTCTTACACAGGCATATTTTTCTATACAGTGCATATTATTTCTCTTGTACTTGGGCATTAAAGAAAATAACAGTCACTAGACATTTTTAAAACATGAGAAACCAATCCTGACTAAAGAGATATGTTTATTAAGGCCAGAGACAGGAAAGTGAGCATACAACCAAAAACCACAATCTTTGGTTCAGCCTTTGCAGCAGAAATGGGGCGGGAGGGGACAGCAATACAGGGCTGGAGACGTTTTCAGTAATGCATTTTAAGTACCTTCATTTTCTCCTTTAAAGAAATCTGCCTACTCAACCTACATTGTACCTCAGAGGGAGAAAGGTGCCTTTGTGATAAATTGGAATTTGCCATCATAATCATGAAACATATAAACAATAAACAGGCAGCAGAACAACAAAGGAGGTTTCCAGGATTTTCTGCCCCCGGCCCTCTCCCCATCAGCATTTTCCCAAGTCTTCTTTTGGGTGTTTATGAAATGCCTTAATTCCAAACCATTAGGATGCATTTCTGAATGGAGCAGATTCTACTAACAGTACTAAGGCTTTCCAAAATCTTACCAGCACTCCATCGGAGGCCAAGCCTCTCCCTGATGCCTGCCTTTCCCTGTGCTGTTTTTTTGTTTTGTTTGTGCTTTCTCTTTCCCATGCACAAACATGTTGGTGCAGTGTCCATTATTTCCCTACGGCCTTCCTTGAAAGCCACTGACAAATGAATATACATGCACGTGTGTGTTCCACCACATACATAGGTCTGGTCTCCTTCTACACCTCAAAAAACAAATGCAAATGTGTTTACAGTCATTTTCACCAACACATGCCTTGCCATTGCAGAAACATGCAGCTGAAAGCCAGAGAGTCTGTAACAAGGCGACTGCGTTTGCAACCACAAGTAACCCTTTTCCTTTCCAAAATGGAAAAACACGAAAGCCTGATGAGTTAACTAGTTAACTGCATTTAAAGAGGACTGTGTGGGGGAACAGTAAATATCCAGCACATGCTTTTACGCACAAAAGGCGCAAAGGGCTCCATCATTTTTGTCTGCTCTTCCACCACAGAGATGCAACCATTTCTCTCATACATTTTATTTCACTCGACTAATAGATTTTAAACACCATATTGCGAGTACCCCGCTGTGAATCTTGCAGAGGTACAAAATGGTGGATGTATGCTTTTTT